>CP139507.1:177070404-177670404 GCA_021014915.2 Artemisia tridentata subsp. tridentata
AAATTATGTTTTATTATGGCCACATTATAAGGGTATTTATATGTGACCAATACATTGAAAATAGTCACACTGTGAAATATTCATGTGACTAATATGTATAGCAATATGTGAACTCAGTTATCATTAACCTTGATATTAGTCACATTGAGTGTTTGTGTGACTAAATTCAAGATGTTACATATGGTCACATGAAGTATTTATTTAAGTGTCTAAATCATAGAGTCATATTTTGAGTTCAGACTGTTAGTCATGACTCTTCATTTTAATTTGCCCCATTTACAATGCTGGGATTTTATAGTCTATCTAGTTTAATGCAGTAGTATGTAAGTATGTTACTTGCCCGGCCTAGCTGGAACAGATTACTTGACTTTCTAAAGTCAATTTTCAAACTTTATAATGAAGTAACATGTTACTAAGTGCCTGCAAGTGCATATACATGATAAATGGAAACTGCAAATACAATAAAGCTTGACTGCAAGTGGACATATAACAGTGAAAACCGCAAAATTTTTCATTGCCATTGAAAAAGCTTGACTTTTTTGAGTCAAAATCCATTACAACAGGCTAAATTACAGGAACAACTATTTAATACTAAAACAGCTATTCATCTAACATTACTAACTTTACAATACAGCAGTAACCTTGCACTTAGCCTTGAGCAGCAGTCTTAACTTCAACCAGCAGGGTTAACTATTACACTAGCAGTCTTAATGCAGCTTTGACATGCTTCACTTGGATTTTCGTATAAACAATACCTTCAATGTCGGTTCGATAGTAGTCACTTTGTGATTCCTTGCCCAAGTCTTCTTTATATACACGTGGCAATATTTTTTCATTTTGCTCGTGAATGACTGTACTAAACTCCTCATCGACTTGTCATATGTATCTTTGTAATTCTTGGTAGGTGTTTTAAAGACAATGGACAAATTTTTCTGTACCTGGTCTTTCACATAAAACACTTGTGTTGCTTGTGACGCTAATATGAACGGATCATCCTTGTGGCCGAAAGTATTCAGGTCTTACCAACGTATAACCAAGAGGATCATGTTTGACCCATGAGTTTTGCGATTAGCCCAATCACATTTGAAAAGAGGAATTTGCCTGAAACGGTAATCTAGTACCCATATCTCTTGTAAAACCCCATAATAAGATGTTTTTTTTTATGGTTGCAACTTCTTTTTTGGATATGTGCACATCTACTGACTCAACACTAACCCCATGTTTGGTAAACTATGCCATCATTACTTTTCGTACGAAATGTATACCCATTGATGTTATATGCCTCGTATTTCACTACGCTGGCGCGTGGTCCAAATGATATCCACCTCACAGTTTCTGATACACTGTCATTGGATATCGCTAACTCTCTCTCAACCTGAATTTCATTACAAGTATATATATTACCTTTAAATTGCAGGAACAACAAACAAACAATTAAAGAATAGGAGTGTTTGGGATAATGAAATGGTGTGCTGGTCGACCTCTATCTAATGTCATATACAGGAGGGACAATTATGATGATAGCAACAAACAAAACAATTATAAACAACATACAAGTAATTACCTCTTCGAGTAACCACTTAGCAAAAGATTTACTGTGCTCATTCTCCAGCAATGCAAGTTTTTTACCCGGGTTTTTTCCTTTCAAAACTTCCTTGTGTCGCTGAAACAAATAAATGTCTTTGATTATTATATTTGATAGAACATTTTAAGCAACGAAATCGACATGTGTTAGTAATATATACTTACTCGATATACGGTTGAATTTCATCTGTATTTTGTATTACATACAAATGTGCTTTCTGAAAGGATTCTACGGAAACTTCACTTGGTTTGCCGGCCGACAATGGCTTTCCGTCCTCAACTTCATTGGTTACATGTTTATCAGCTGGGATACCATAGTTTTCATGGTTTTATGATATTCGCTAAAAAACTCTATTGTTTCTTCCGCGATAGTCTCCTCGGCAATGCATCCCTCTGGTCTATTTCTGTTTCGCACATGTCCTTTAATAACCTTCATACATCTTTCGAAGGGATACATCCACCGAAAGCATATGGGACCACATAATTTTACCTCCTAGTTAGGTGCACAGTCAAGTGTATCATAATATCAAAAAATGACGGAGGAAGAATCTTCTCGAGTAGGCACAGTGTAACAACAAGTTCTTCTTGCATCTTATCTAGTTCTTGCAAGCTGATTTCTTTCCTACATTTAGATTTAAAGAAAAAGCAAAACCTGATTATAGCATATCGTGTGGGCGGGTGCATGACTGAACGTATTAGCAATGGGTAAAAACTCTTGCATTAGCATGTGATAGTCATGCGATTTAAGGCCAATGAGCTTCTATCATTTAGGCTGACCAAACTAGAGAAATTTGAACAATAGCCTTGTGGTACCCTGATGTTGCTTAACGTTTCACAAAAGATGTCTTTTTCAGCATTCGTTAATGTGTAACCTGCTGGAGGTAGTGTTGTTTTGTCTGCTTCTTGCCTAGCAAACAACTCTTCTTTTATCCCCAACTCTTCCAGATCCAGTCGAGCATTCATTCCATCTTTTGTCTTTCCAGGAACATTCAGCAAAGTTCCGAGTAGACTCTCACCAACATTCTTTTCTACATGCATGAAGTCAATACAATGCGGAACAGAATGATGCCTCCAATACCTTAGCTTTCGATACCAAATGTTGAATTTCTTCCAATATGCTTCAGTTGCTTGGCTTGAACTACCCTCTTCTTCTGTTGTTTTCCTTTTCTGCTTTTTAATCTTCCCACCTCTGCCTCTGGTATCTTGATCTTGGTTTTTCGAGGTTTTTCCTTTTCCCCACTTATTTTCAATATGTTGTACCTCGTTGTATATTTGTTCCCCGGTCAATGGATTTGGAGCATGACGTGGTTCTTCTTGTCCATTAAACGCCTTCCTTTGCGTTCTGAACGGATGGTTGTATGGTAGATATCGTCTGTGTCCAGCATAACTTTGCTTGGATGAGGGGAAAGTCTAACACAGTGTGTATCTTTCCCACATACTACACAACCTTTGAATCCACTGTATGGGCAGCCACATAATGTACCAAGTGCAGGGTAATCATTTATCGTCCATAACACAACGGCGCGCAGATTAAAGTTTTCTTTTTTAGAAGCATCGTATGTATCAACCCCTTCCTCGAATAAGGTTTGCAGATCATCAACCAACGGTTCTAAAAATACATCGATATCATTTCCCGGGTATCCCGATATCAATACCGAAAGCATGATAAACTTTCTTTTCATACACAACCATGGAGGAAGGTTGTATATGACAGATAAAACTGGCCATACACTGTGATGCCTATTTCCTGAGTTGACGTCAACCCCATCAGCCGATATTCCTAGCCGTAGATTTCTCGGATCTTCAGCAATTTCGGGGAATTTTTCATCTATGGTACGCCATGCCTGTGAATCTGCGGGGTGACGTAAAACACCATCTGTTATCCTCCTTGTTGCGTGCCATGTTAGATCTTCTGAAATACTTTCTAACTTAAAGAGGCGTTGCAGTCTTGGTATAATTGGAAAGTACCACATTACCTTTGCCGGAATGTTTTCGTACACTTTATGTGTCTTACTATCCACCTTCCATCTTGATGTCCCACAAGTTGGACAAACAGTCAACTCCTTGTTAACCTTCCAGTAAAGAATGCAGTTGTTGCTACATACATGTATCTTTTTGTATCCTGATCCCATCATTCTCACTAGTTTTTTTGCCTCATAAGTTTTTTCAACCATTTCGTTACCAGCAGGTAGCATCTTTTTCAACAATCCTAGTAATTCAGTAAAGAACTTATCAGAAGCTCCATACTTACCCTTCAAGTTGAGTAGTTTAACTATTGCGGACAACTTTGTGAAGTCAGGACATCCTTCGTAAAGTGGCTTCTCCGCGTCTAATAATAGTTGTTGAAACTTGGCAAGGTTATCCTCATCAAAACATTCTTTTGCACCATTAACCATGTTCACTGTTGCTGGGCCATCTGTTGGAATTTCTGGAACAAAATCCATGTCGAAATCCGTGTCGTCAACAAACTCCTCTGTTGTAGCATTAACAGGTATTTGGGCAGTTGTTGCTTGCTCATCATTTTCTCCATGTTTATCCCATTTTGTGTAGCTTTGATTAATCCCGTGGCAGAATAAATGGAACTGCACATCCTCCACTTTATGCTCTATGCGGTTTAAACATGAGATACACGGACATGGCATCTTAAGCTGTTGTTTATTACCTCGTGGGTCGATGTTCATCATCTTCTGCAAGTTGTGTTCTGCATACTTAATAAACGCGTGTACTCCAGCAATATATTGTTTCTTGGTCCTACTAGTTTTCATCCAAGACTTGTCCATGCTATTGTTGAGGTCAAATGGTAACGTATGTATCCTACAAGTCACAAATTAAACCAATATAAGCATCAAATCATTTGTGCATAAGTAAACCAAGTATTTACCACTACTAGTACAAAAGGTACTGCTGCTAGTGAAATTTAGTACGGCTAGTATAAATTTAGTACTGCTAGTACCCGTCACAAATTAAACCAATATAAAATTATAAATGTTTGATACGTTTGGGCCTAAGTCTAATGTGGGATAAAATGTTTATTTTGAAAATATTACAACCATACATTAGTAAAATCTAGTATTAATGGTTTTTGTTGCAAAGTGAAAATTAAAATAATACTACTCTGTTAGTATAGTATTAATGGTTTTTGTTGCAACTTGCAACTTGCAACTTGCAAGTAATTATGGGGAAGGCTATTTCATCATTACACACTATTCACATTGCTAGGCTCGATACATCTTCCTTCCTCTAGGTGTTTCTTGATTGTTGTTGTATATAAAGCAACATACCTCTCATAATTTTCATCTCTTCTTAACAAACCAAAATAAAATTTAAAAATTACAAAAAATCTCAAAATTTTTTGTTATCAAAATCATATATGGAAACTAAACTAGTGATTTGTTCTGAATTGGCAACAGTTGCAAACTCAAAGCTTGTGAAAGACATGATGCTAGTTTACTATGAGCGACAGGTTGAAGCTACTTCCAAGGAAGTTCATGATTTGAGGCACAAGGTTTCTGAGAAAAGAATGCTGATAAACAATAGGGATAAGTTGATCAAGGAGTTAGAGCTTTTATATGGTTTTGATTCTGCTCTTGAAAGCATTGCTGATTTAAGGAGGATGCAAGAGGAGGACATGATGGCATCTGATAGGTTGCTTGTTGATATTGCCCAAAAGCATAAGCGTCTAGGTGATTTGGGCAACTTTATCACGAAGCTTGGATCAATGAACTACTGATGTGGTTGATATGTTAGTTGACTATGTTTATGTCTTTTGTGTTTTGTGGTGTCATGGTTGATGTTGTTGGTAGTCTTTCTGATGTTGTTGTGTTTTGTGCTGTCATCGAATGGTAACGATAGATGTATGGTATGATGTTAAATATTAATGCAGCTATGTTAATGTCAATATTATTTTCTAACAGCCTTTTGATTTGTAAAGTTACAATGTCAAGTGTTTAGCACTGCCTAGTTCCAAAAATGCATATACTTAAGAAAGTCAAACTTTGTTTATTACACCTAAATGCAGGAAGTTACCTACACATACCAACCAAGCCTTTAATGGCATTTACTTATACATTGAACTATGTGATCCTCTTTACTTTAAATGGCCATTACATAAACACAACATTACACACAACATTACACCATCAAAAACCTGTCAAACACTAAACCTCATCCACAATGACTTCCAAGCCAAATGTTATTGAAATATCCTCTGATTCATCAGGACTAATGTCTCCTAAACCTGATTGGAATTTCCCCTACCCTCCTACAGGTAGCTTTCATAAGAGAATACCACCTAAGGGAAAGGTTGTTGACTCGAGCTCTGACGATTTTAGCTCCTTTAACAGTAGCTTTTTTAATGATAGCTTGGTTTCTAGCTATCATTCAACATCTGAAGATGAAGCTGTCTCAAAAAAAGCCACAATGTCCAAAAACCCTCCAGTTCACACTCTGTCAATCCCAGGAAAAAGGGAACAAGTTCTATGCCTACCAAATCAGGCAACTAGGGAAGAAATCCAAGCAAAGAAGAGAAAGGGAAAAGGCCCAATTGAACTCACTAAGGGTAAAGGGAAAAGGACAATTAGCTGAGCTTTACTAGTCTTGATGTTATGATGCTACTGTAATAAGTACTATGTTTTCTCCTTGTATGTAATCAACTATGCAATCAACAATGCATCTATGTATGCAGAATTTTGTTATGTAATAACAGTTGGTTTTTCAAGTTGAAGATGCTATTTTTCATTCATGTTAAACCCAAAATACAACTTTAAAAAAATATATATCCTACAAGTCACAAATTAAACCAATATAAGCATCAAATCATTTGTGTATAATTACAATGGATAGTGGGCAGAATTTGCTATCTTTATAATTGTAAAAAACAATTTCGAGAATAATATAATTTCACCATTATTGCATAAAAAAAAATGATTTCCTAATTAAAAAAATTACCTAATTTAGATCTAAATGAACCTCCCTCCGTTGTTGATGGCCGGACCGGCGAGTGGTGGCTGTGATTGGTTACTGGTGAATGGTGGATGGTGAGTGGTGGCTGTGATTGGTGAGAAATGTGCGAAATTTGAAATTTGCTGAAAAAAATATGGGGGTCTTTAATTTTGAAATTTACTGAAAAAAATATATATGGGTGGGTTTTTAAAAAATATATATGGGTGGGTTTTTTAAAAAAATATGGGGGGCTTTAATTTTGAAATTTGGTGAAAAAAAATGGGGGCTTTTTTAAATTTTTGGGGAGGGAAATACCAAAAAGGAAGCAACAGGTATCGAACCTGTGACCTCCCCTTCACAACACCAACAACTCAACCATCTCCGCCCTTGGGTCTTTTTCGATTATACCTTCTTTAGTATTCCTCTTATAGACTATCTACTTTATTAAAGAAAATTGTTACAAAATCCAAATATCTTCTATACAAAGTTAAACCTGTTAGTACAACGTTAAACCTAGCAACACTAATAGAGACACAAGCAGTAATAACATTATTTCCTTTTTGCTTGTCTGAAGATCTTTCTCAGTAACTCTCTTGCCATTACTGAGTCTTCATCAGTAACTGTCAGCTTAGCATCTAACATAACAAATAAGCTAGCTGCCCTTAATGGATAATCTTTTTCTATCAGCATGTAGACATCCACTCCATTCTTTGTAGATACATGGTGAACACCACATGTATCATACAGTCTCCATTTTGTACTCAACTCATGAGCTCGAAAATTCCATAAGTTATCTTTTGGATCAGGTTCATACAACCTCTTCAATTCCACCCATAGCTCCTTCTCTTTGTCTTGTATACGATATGTAGATCTGAACATTTCTTTAACCAGACTCCATAGATTGTCCAAGTCTTCTCTATAAAAAATCTTCAGCATATCTTCAAAATACTTATAAATTTCTGAGTGTCCTCCTAGCCTGATTATCTTCCAAGCTTTCCCAAATGTATCTTTGTGTATCTCCAAATCAATAATTGGACGTTTAGCTTGAATAGGATGATGAACATCCAATGCTTCTGGGATTATAACAATCATATGCTGCTTGAGTCTTTCGTCAGTTAATTCCTCTGCTGTTTCTTCTTCATCTGCTGTAGGTACTTCTTCACCAATCTTCTGTTTCTTTGAAGATTCAGACTCCAATATTATACCATGTCTTCTTGTAGTTCTACATGGTTTTTCTGTTCCCATGGGAGTAAATGTGTTCACTCTTGTGTAAACCCTTTCAAACTCACTCTTGATCTCCTCAAAACTTCTACCTTGGAACTGCTTCCTTTTGTATCCAGCCATGTTCATCATGTAAACACACATGGTGTGTCTTTGCTGAGCTTTACTAGGTGGTTTACTCCTCTTTTCTTTGGCTTTTTGTTCTGCAGCAGACTTTCTTCTGGAATTTATTAGTTCAACAAGTTGTCTTGACTTCTCATCAATGGACAACACTTCATCTCCTCTGAGTTTACCTAACTTTTCCTTTAAAACTTCATCAGCATCAATCATATACTGAACTTCTTGAGCGTGATCAAACATTGCTTCAGTTGCTTGATTTGCAAGTCTTGTTTGATCAAGGAAATATGCAATATCAACAATTTCTGATGTTTCATCTTCCTGTGCTTTATTAGGTACCTCTGCATCAAAACTAATCTGAGCAAGAACACTCTTCTTGTCCTTCTTTGGTGGCTCTTCTTCAATCATAATGCCCTTTGCTTTATCTGCCCTTTGCCTTCTATCATACACATCCATATCTTGTTGATGAGAAGTACCAATATTTTCAGCATCCAAATCTTCTTCACCCATATCTTGCCTCCCCTGAAACTCAACATTCTGTTCAACCAAAGAAATATTGGGGTCTTGATCAATATCAGCTGTCTTCCTCCCCCGTTTGGAAGAAACATCCATGTCATCATCATCTGAGCTTGTAGACTCCACAATATTTGCCTTTCTCTTTGCTTCAAGTGACTTGACTTTAGACTGCAATTTCTTCACTTTTTCAATGACCTTCTTGTAAGCAGTACTATACAACTGCTTTGTCTCCTTGAGTGCTTGCTTTGTCTCCTTGAGTTCTTGCTCTGTCTCCTTGAATTCTTGCTTTGTCTCCTTGAGTTCTTTCTCCAACCCAGTCACCCTTTGAGTCAATTTGGTACAAATATCCATCAATTCCATTAGTGACACTCTGCCCTCATCACTTCCAGGTGTGTTACCTCCCGATCGAGGTGAATCGTGGGGCATTTCCCCCATATTTGGTTGTGAGGCTGATTGAGAACCAGATGAACCTGTGGTTGTGTGATTGGACTCAACTGGGCTTGTTGATCCTTCACCCTGAATGTTTTGATTTTGAACCAACATTGTTTCAAAAAGTGGAACTACTATCCCATTAAACCCCCTAGAAGCCATGCTCATGTTACTGAACAGTTTTTGAGTAAGGCGAGGAGTTGGATAAACAATTTTATGAGATAGAAGCAAACTTTTCCGTATATTCAAAACCGTTTGTATAAACCTTGGATACATTAAAAACTTGTATTTGTTATCCACATTTTTCACCATACCATCAAAAATTAATTTTGAAAAGTTAAAAGTCCTGTTTGTTGCTAAACAAATGAGAGCAGTTGCAATATTGCTGCTGAATTGCTCCCATGCGGTTTTCTTTGGACTTAAACAATGAAGGATGGTATGTATGAAGAATCTCCATTGGGGGTCAAAACATCCTTTTTGAAAAGTCAGAATTTGAGAAGATGTGTCATACCCCATTCTGGAAAGGTTATGAAAAATTTCAGTATTAGGCAAAGAACTAATACCATTTTCATCTGCTAAATGGAGATGCCTCCTAACAGATGCCTCAGTAATAGTTATTTTTCTGCCATCAACTGTTGCAATTAACTCTTTGTCTCCATTCTCAAATGTATTGGTAGTAACAGACCGCCAAAACTGTTTGATTTGAGAGACATAGATAGTAGGATCGACTGTAAGAGCGTACCTGATGTGGGTATTGTTTAGAAAATCTATTATCTGGTGGAAGCGTTGACTCCCTTCTGGTTTCTCCAAGAATGCAACCTGGTTATGCGTATCACAAAACTCTAAATTTGCCATGAAAATTGAGTAAATGCTTGATTAGAGTGCTGGGTTATGACTGGACCTACTTCAATTAATTGTTTCTCAAGTTTGAAGAAATGGTATAAATTGTATAAAGAAAGAGAGTTATCCAATTTATGAAACCCTACTCTGTTATAGAGTTTTTTTTTTAAGAGGTAAGTAAAGTAAAGTAATGTAATGTAATGTAAAGAAATAGGGAAGAGCGGAAGTAAAGTTTATAGATTTGTGCATGTTTGTAAAGTAAATGAAAGTAGGTGGCCTCATTTTATACTTTTTATATTTGTGGAATTACTATTATAACCTTGCTCCATAATAAATACACACTAAAGACAAAGGTTCTTTTCGACATTAACTCATTTGATTTTTGTCTTTATTCACTTTACTTCACTATGAAAGTTGGGACAAAGAAAACCAAGAACACACATAAAGTTTCACTCCATTTCATTCCCTTCATCTAAAAAAAACTTGAGAACATAGTGTAAATAAAGCGAAGTAATTGACAATAGTTACCCCAACGGTTAGAAATAAACCACGGTTAAAACCCATAAACGGCTACCCATTACCCAGCAGTACAATGTTTTACTCTAGCAGAACAAAAGTTTGCCTAGCAGTAATAACTTTGTGCATCCACTCCATTCTCAGACAATTAATTAAACATCAAATATTTCATTGATATTTTTTAAGGCTACAAGTATATACATCTAATTATCCATCCTAAATACTAAACATACTAAAAAAAAAAAAAAAAAAAAAAAAAAAAAAAAAAACATCATCCTAAACTGCTTCACTCCATTTCACCCCAACTTGTTAGAACCAGAGCTCTCTTCCCTGCTTCCCATCGTTTTTCTGGCTTTCCTTGAGTCGTTTAAACACAATTTCAAGATCGCTAACCCTCTTTTCTAGATTATAAGGGTCCTGAAACCCATCTTGTTGCTCCCCCTGGTTTTGCAGCACAAACCCATTTTGCTGCTCCACCACAATTTGCTGCTGATCCTCTTCTTTTTGCTGCACCACCTCCTCCTCTTCACCTTCCTCCTCCTCTTCCTCTTCATCTTCTTCCTCCTCCTCCCCGTAGTCACACAATCCCCAAACCTCATCCCAGTAAAAGTCTTGCGCATGCAGCCAGTTCAAAATTTGACCCCTCATCCACGTATCTACCTTCCTATACGACCCATATTCTGCAATGGGTTCATCCCCGAAAGCAATCAACACTGCGTCAAACAGCAAATTGTTGTTTAACACCCACTCGTACTCTTCAGCATCATTTTGAAAGGTAACACTATTTGCTGCCATTGTTGAAGTTTTCTTTGAATTGAAAGGGATATATGTGTTTGTGTGTGTTCTTTGGTATATATATAGGTATAAATAGGCTGGAGAGGTAGATGCCAAGACTTTAGGCGGGAAAATGGATCGACGGCGCCCGCCAAAAGTAAAGTGTCAATTGAAGTTTTACGATTTCCTTTTACCAAGTATTGACTTTCCATGTACAATGAGTTGATGCAACAACAAGTTGTATATCATGCTTTGTGAATAATAAACTTCCAAACTCAATATTTCCAACTATTGATCAAGTGGTGGTTTGGTTTAATTAAGAGTGGCAAGATGTGTAGAAAAAAAAAAAGAATAGTAGTTAAAAAAAAAAAAAAAAAAAAAAAAAAAAAAAAAAAAAAAAAAAAATCTAATGGTGTTGACGTGGCGGTGAAAACCAACTATAGCCGATGGTTCGGGTTCGTGGCGGGTTTTAGTGTACCCGTACCCGAACCCGTTTATAATATACCCGTACCCGCCCCATATCCCACCGGATACCCGTTATCCATCGGTTTTTCGGGTTTCCCCGCGGGTATCGAGGTTATCCGTAATATAATTAAAAGTTAAAGAAAATGAATATCGTATCAAACGATTTAACGCAACATATCGCAACGCAACGTACTCGGCACGATATTCACCAAAAAAATCAAATGCGCAAGAGGTTTCAAAAGTTAATCATTCTCATTTCAAAAGATAATCTCGTTTTAGCCTTTTAAAAGGGTTTGGTATCCTCGTTCGTGTGACGGTAGAGAACACGGACTCACGAGTACTCACTCCAAAAAAACGAATAACCGAATTAATAGTCGAGAAGAGTATTGACAATAACTCGAGTCGAGACGAGATGACGAAAACAAGTCGAAGAGATAACTAACAACAAACATATCAAATAAGATGAGTCGATTGGTAATCGTCTGTATTTTCCCATAATCCCGTTTATTAGTACAAGGTATACTCGTTTTATGATTTAAAACAAGTTTGGACTTACGACAAAATTAATCTTTGGAAATAACAAAATTTCGCCAAGACCCTTTCATTTATCGAACGTTTCCAATTCAAAAGACTTTATTGAAAATCAATTTCCCGAGTAATTTATAATATAACGAGTATTTATATAAACCCTAAACCCTAAAACCTAAACCCTAAACCCTAAACTCTAAACCCTAAACGCTAAACCAATCCGTAACTCAAACAATAACCAAACGAATAGTCCAATAAATCCAAATATGTTAGTGTACGGGTAGCATGTCTCGAATAGTCAAATATCCCTCGTGTGTTCCGTTTTTATCCCAAATGTCACACGAAAGGTTTTCAAAATCGAGATCCTACTTAAGATCCTATGGTAAAGATCCCGATCTTTACCATAGGATCTTAAGTAGGATCTCGATTTTGAAAACCTTTCGTGTGACATTTGGGATAAAAACGGAACACACGAGGGATATTGGACTATTCGAGACATGCTACCCGTACACTAACATATTTGGATTTATTGGACTATTCGTTTGGTTATTGTTTGAGTTACGGATTGGTTTAGCGTTTAGGGTTTAGAGTTTAGGGTTTAGGGTTTAGGTTTTAGGGTTTAGGGTTTATATAAATACTCGTTATATTATAAATTACTCGGGAAATTGATTTTCAATAAAGTCTTTTGAATTGGAAACGTTCGATAAATGAAAGGGTCTTGGCGAAATTTTGTTATTTCCAAAGATTAATTTTGTCGTAAGTCCAAACTTGTTTTAAATCATAAAACGAGTATACCTTGTACTAATAAACGGGATTATGGGAAAATACAGACGATTACCAATCGACTCATCTTATTTGATATGTTTGTTGTTAGTTATCTCTTCGACTTGTTTTCGTCATCTCGTCTCGACTCGAGTTATTGTCAATACTCTTCTCGACTATTAATTCGGTTATTCGTTTTTTTGGAGTGAGTACTCGTGAGTCCGTGTTCTCTACCGTCACACGAACGAGGATACCAAACCCTTTTAAAAGGCTAAAACGAGATTATCTTTTGAAATGAGAATGATTAACTTTTGAAACCTCTTGCGCATTTGATTTTTTTTGGTGAATATCGTGCCGAGTACGTTGCGTTGCGATATGTTGCGTTAAATCGTTTGATACGATATTCATTTTCTTTAACTTTTAATTATATTACGGATAACCTCGATACCCCGGGGAAACCCGAAAAACCGATGGATAACGGGTATCCGGTGGGATATGGGGCGGGTACGGGTATATTATAAACGGGTTCGGGTACGAGTACACTAAAACCCGCCACGAACCCGAACCATCGGCTATAGTTGGTTTTCACCGCCACGTCAACACCATTAGATTTTTTTTTTTTTTTTTTTTTTAATTTATTTATTTATTTATTATTATTATTTTTTAACTATTATTATTTTTTTCTTTCTACACAACTTGCCACTCACCAAACCACCGGCCACTTGATCAATAAGTAAAGGGGCAATTAATCCCTTTACCGATCAATTGTAAACAGACAAAAAAGTGAGTAAACCCTAATCAAAACACACATTCTTCTTACTCTCACGGCGGATTCCCACGGGTAACAGTAGGATCCTGGGGCAATTAAACCAAACCACCACTACTTGATCAATAGTAAAGGGCCAATTAATCCCTTTACCGATCAATTGTAAACCGACACAAAAATCAATAAACCCTAATCAAAACACACATTCTTGATTCTTCTTATTCCCACGGCGGATTCCCACGGGTAACAGTAGGATCCTGGGCCACCTTTCATTTCATCTTTGTCTTTTAATTTAGCTAATGGTAATTAGTTTGAAAAACAGACATGGCAAACAAAAACACGCAAACAATGAATCCAAATGACAACAAAGGTATGTTTTTTAATGTTTTCACATATCAGTTGATGATTCATTGTACAATAATTAGTAACAGGCTTTTGATCTATAAATGGTGATGTTTGGGGTTGTTGTTACCGATTCTAATGTAAAGCTGTGTGAATTTATTGTTGAATGTAAAGCTGTGTGAAGTTTTAATTTATTCAAGTTTATGCTTTAACAGGTTCAAAGACAAAAATCCCTTCCAACAAGGTATATACTAAAGTTATGTGTTTGTGGCTAAAGTTGTATACCTTAATTATACCATTAATTAAATTTTTTGAAACAAATGGTATGTTGAACTATTAGGAGGTATGGGAAAACACAGATTGGAAGAGAAAGAGCCCTTTCTATTTCTCTAGCGATGAAGAATCTGGTGATGCTGACATAAAAGGTGTGAATTTATTGTTGAATGTAAAGCTGCTGTGTGAATTTTTAATTTATTCAAGTTTATGCTTTAACAGGTTCAAAGGCAAAAATCCAAACAACAACAAACCCAATCCCGCCGGGGCAGGGTATGGGGGAGGTAGGCTGTAGACAGACCCTACCCCTACCCCAAGGTAAACCCGGGAGTAGAGAGGCTGCTTCCAAAGAGACCTCCGGCACTAGGTCCAAATTCAAAATCATTTCCAACAAGGTATACTAAAGTTGTTATGTGTTTTGTGGCTAAAGTTGTATACCTTAATTATACCATTAATTAAATTTTTTGAAACACATATGGTATGTTGAACTATTAGGAGGTATGGGAAAACACAGATTGGAAGAGACAGAGCCCTTTCTATTTCTCTAGCGATGAAGAATCTGCTGATGCTGACACAAAAGGGGTAATAATGGTCCATTTAATAAGTGTTGTTTCGCTACCTTTATCACATTCTCAAGACTTAATCCATTATATATACTCGTTCAACTTGTAGGTAAATGACAAAGATGAATCCTCTTAAGCTACTCCCAAACTTGGGACTACCGTATAATTAAGAAGATGTACCAACCGATGGCCGTGAAGAAGACTTCTCGTACATTAAATGTGTTGAGAATTATGTAAAGGTGGTGGTCATCTCGACTATTATGAACTAGAGGATAATTAGTTTAATATGGTACGTAGTAGCAGTTATGAGTAAGAAGATGTACGTTGTATCAAACCGATGGCCGTGAAGAAGACTTCTCGTACATTAAATGTTGGGCCGTGAAGAAGACTTCTCGTACATTAAATGTTGTGTTGAGAATTATGTAGAGGTGGTGATCATCTCGACTATTATGAACTAGAGGATAATTAGTTTAATATGGTACGTAGTAGCAGTTACGAGTAAGAAGATGTTGTATCAACCGATGGCCGTGAAGAAGACTTCTCGTACATTAAATTGTTGAGAATTATGTAAAGGTGGTGATCATCTCGACTATTATGAACTAGAGGATAATTACTTTAATATGGTACGTAGTAGCAGTTCTGATATTTAATTTGGATAAATGTAATTATTAATGGTGCAGTAACTGGTAACTAGTGTAGTTTAACTCTGTATCTATTTTATAACTGTAATGATAGTATTTTGGTTTGTTAAATGGTAGCAATTTGTGTTCTTGATGTGATGATTGCACAGTTAGATTTTATGGTAGCAGTTTCTGTTGTTGATTTGATGATTGCACATATTTATTTAATGGTAGCAGTTTGTGTTCTTCATTTTTCATGTTGGTTTATGATTTAATGGTAGCAGTTTGTGTTAAATGGTGTCAAGTTGTGTTCATGATTTTGGTGTAATTGTGTAAATTTGAGTTCTTGATTTGATATGCAGTTTGTGTTCATGATCTTTGTTCTAGATCTTGGTTCATGATTTGCGATTAAGATAATGAAACTATAACATTTGGAGCCAAAATTTTGATAATGGTAGCAGTTTGTGTTCTTCATTTTTCATGTTGGTTTATGATTTAATGGTAGCAGTTTGTGTTAAATGGTGGCAAGTTGTGTTCATGATTTTGGTGTAATTGTGTAAATTTGAGTTCTTGATTTGATATGCAGTTTGTGTTCATGATCTTTGTTCTAGATCTTGGTTCATGATTTGCGATTAAGATAATGATATATAACATTTGGAGCCAAAATTTTGTTTCAAGTTTATGCTTTACTAAACAGGTTCAAATTTAAGGCAAATTTTTAAAATAATTCAATTGTTATTTTGAAATTAGAATTTGGAGCCAAAATTTTGATCCAAAATTTTGAAATCGCCTAATTAATTTGAAGCGGGTACCAAGAATAAGGTACGATTCATCTTCTTCCTATACCCTCTTTTCTCTCCTAAAAAAAAAAAAAAAAAATACTGCCAAGAAAACACAATAATCAATTCTTATATCACCATTACTCTCAAAGCCAGAATCATTTTCTTGTACCCATTGTTACTCAAGAGTCATGGGAATTCAACCCATTGTTGATAATCATCTTTTGCTTCCTGCTGATAATGAACATGATGATAACAACATAGACTATGAATCCGAAAAGTATTCTGATGAGGAAGATCTAGATGCGCCTGGAACCAACCAATCAGATCGGATACTAGC
The DNA here is from genome assembly GCA_021014915.2 of Artemisia tridentata subsp. tridentata. NCBI lineage: Eukaryota > Viridiplantae > Streptophyta > Magnoliopsida > Asterales > Asteraceae > Artemisia > Artemisia tridentata. Next base: position 177,086,781 of record CP139507.1, read on the forward strand.
TAAGAGAGGCATGACCAGGCTATTTAAGTTTCGCATGAAATATGGCAACCCTGGTGGAATAAAGCTCAAGGTAACCTTCGATGCATTGAATAGGGTATCAGGGTTACACAGAGCACTGTTTACGAGTTTTTTAGGAGATCTGGTTCGTGAGCATATAGGTTTGAAGAATCTTTCCTGGAGGAATGTGAATAAAGAAGAAAGAGATAAACTATGGACTGACATCACTGTACATATATACTACTGTATTTTTTAACCCAGTACTACATAATTTTATCTATGCAGTTACATTATGTGCAACTAATTAACAACATTGTGTTAATCTTTGCAGCGATATTTTGATGTTGACGTGACATTCAGAAAATTGGTAATGACTCGTCTTGGTAAACTGCTAAGGACTTTCAGAACGAAGCTCAGAGAAGAATACATTTTGCCCCACCTAAATACACCTTCCAAACTGAATGAAGTCCCGGCCAAGTATAGTCGATTTGTGAAATCAGAAGACTGGGTCGAGTTTGTAAACAACACGACCACCGATGAATACAAGGTTTTAATTAGTCATCTTTATTTAAGTCTATATGTCATTTCATAATTTTCAGTTTGCAGCATTACCACATGTAAACGCCTTATGATTTTGTGTTTTTAGAAGATAGCTGATAAAGCTAAAATGTCGCGTTCCAAAAATATTTATCAGCATAAAATGGGACGAGGTGGATATGTTTATTTGAAAGAGAAAATGGTAAGATCACATGTGTATGCACCTTCATATTTTCGTTTATCTTGTTTTAATTAACTTTACATGTGTATGCATTTGATGTTTATTAGATCAAAAATAAAGAGATTGAAGCAGATGAAGAACCCCCGCGTGGTATAATGTGGTTGAAAGGAAGGGTAAACAACGATGGCGAATTTCCAGATGATGAGATCACATCAGTGGGAGATACACTTGTAAGTTTGACTGCAAATTCTATTATTATGCTTATATACCAGCAGGATTAAATGTGTACTAGCAGTAGTAAATTGTGTACTAGCAGTGGTAAACACTAGCCATATTTGTAATTGAAGTTCATGAGCATCACTAACTCCATCTGAGCAGCATTGACACAAATAAGAGCATCAGTTACTCTAACAGCATCCAGAAGACTTTTAATCCCAACATTTCCTATATTTTTTTTTGCAGAAAGAATCTGATGACCAGATCAAGAAATTGTCCAATGGGATTACAGAAACAAAAAGAATACTTACTCAACTGATGGCACAGTTGAGTCAACAAGGGGTGCAGTTAAAATTGTCATCTCAATTGCCAGTAGCCTCAAATGCAAGCCAACAAGGGTCTACAGATTCCCAATCGCAAGGAAATGTGTCTCCAACAAAAGGAGTACCAACAGTATGTATTTCAACATGTTTCTTGTTATTCTTTTGTTTATATAATGTAACGTGTTTTATATATACATATAGGAACCTGCTAAAACTGTCGGACCTGAGAAAAAGCCTAAGTCACGACAAAACGGGCCTCCAGATTCCCAATCAGAACAAAATGTGTCTCCAACACAAGCACTGCCAACAGTATGTATTTCAACATGTTTCTTGTTATTCTTTTGTTTAAATAATTTCTGATATATGTACATGCAAAAATTCTTTTTTTAAGCCATTTAACTGCAAACTGTGGCACTTAAAGAAATCAAATATCGTTGCTTTGGGTACATACATGTGTTTTTTCAACTTACATATATATAATTCTTGATATATAATTCAATGTTTGATACAAGCGTCTTTTGTTACTACAGGTTACACTGCCAACTACAATGCAAAAGAAAAGTGACAACAACTGTGGACCAACAGCACCATCGAAGCGCAAAAGTAATGTCTCTATTGAAGCCCTAAAGCAAGCTATGCCGGCGAAGAGTCAAAAGTCTTTAAATTATGGTACTTGAGAATTTGATTATGTACGACATTACAATTGTATATTCTGTTCAGTTATATACATTCGAGTTTTATTCAATTTCAAATTTCTTTTTGTTTATGATTCTGTTTTATATATATATAATATACTCATTCCAGCAGCACTAGCATAGTACTAGCAGTAGCAACTCTGCTCCAACAGTACTAACTTAAAAATACCAGTACTATGGTCACGCTTATCAACATTATTGGTCACTCTTTGTTTAATTCGATGTGTGACTAAATATTACAAAAGGCCACACAAACATAAAATTCAAGTGGCCATTGGATGATCAATAGTCACACAAAATACAAATTTCTTCACTTTAAACAGCATATGGTCACACTTATTAACACTTTTGGCCACTTTATGCTTAAGTGTATGTGACTAAATACCCAAAACAAACATGCTTTGTGTGACTGAATATTACAAAAGGCCACACAAACTAAAAATTCATGTGACCATTGGATGATCAATAGTCACACAAAATACACATTTTTTCACTTAAAACAGCATATGGTCACACTTATCAACACTTTTGGCCACTTTATGCTTAATTGTATGTGACTAAATACCCAAAACAAACATGCTTTGTGTGACTAAATATTACAAAAGGCCACACAAACTAAATATTCATGTGACCATTGGATGATCAATAGTCACACAAAATACACATTTCTTCACTTAAAACAGCATATGGTCACACTTATTAACACTTTTGGCCACTTTATGCTTAATTGTATGTGACTAAATACCCAAAACAAACATGCTTTGTGTGACTAAATATTACAAAAGGCCACACAAACTAAGAATTCATGTGACCATTGGATGATCAATAGTCACACAAAATACACATTTCTTCACTTAAAACAGCATATGGTCACACTTATTAACACTTTTGGCCACTTTATGCTTAATTGTATGTGACTAAATACCCAAAACAAACATGCTTTGTGTGGCTAAATATTACAAAAGGCCACACAAACTAAGAATTCATGTGACCATTGGATGATCAATAGTCACACAAAATACACATTTTTTCACTTAAAACAGCATATGGTCACACTTATCAACACTTTTGGCCACTTTATGCTTAATTGTATGTGACTAAATAACCAAAACAAAGATGCTTTGTGTGACTAAATATTACAAAAGGCCACACAAACATAAAATTCATGTGGCCATTGGATGATCAATAGTCACACAAAATACACATTTCTTCACTAAAAACAGCATATGGTCACACTTATTAACACTTTTGGCCACTTTATGCTTAATTGTATGTGACTATATACCGAAAACAAACATGCTTTGTGTGACTAAATATTACAAAAGGCCACACAAACTAAGAATTCATGTGACCATTGGATGATCAATAGTCACACAAAATACACATTTCTTCACTTAAAACAGCATATGGTCACACTTATTAACACTTTTGGCCACTTTATGCTTAATTGTATGTGACTATATACCGAAAACAAACATGCTTTGTGTGACTAAATATTACAAAAGGCCACACAAACTAAGAATTCATGTGACCATTGGATGATCAATAGTCACACAAAATACACATTTCTTCACTTAAAACAGCATATGGTCACACTTATTAACACTTTTGGCCACTTTATGCTTAATTGTATGTGACTAAATACCCAAAGCAAACATGCTTTGTGTGACTAAATATTACAAAAGGCCACACAAACTAAGAATTCATGTGACCATTGGATGATCAATAGTACACATTTCTTCACTTTAAATAGCATATGGTCACACTTATTAACACTTTTGGCCACTGTTTTTTAAATTGTATGTGACTAACTTGAAAAAAACAACACACGATGTGTGACTAAATCATCACAAACGTCACATTTATTATATTTTCGTGTGGCCATAGGATGGGAAATAGTCACACATACTGATGAATCCAACAAAACTTGTGCCTAATTAGTCACACATATTCGGGTTTTGGTCACTCTTTTTCGATGAAAACGGCCACAAACTAAACAATGTGACTATATGATACCTACGGTGGCGCGACTTTTTGTCACACACACCCAAAAAAAACGTGTGTGACTATATGCATATAGTCACGCATTTCCAGTGTGACGATAGGCAGAATCTGTACCAGTGAAGTGACAAGTCAGCTTCAATAAAGTCAGAAGATCTCTCCTCAGAAGTAGCTACTGATGAATCTCACTCAAAGACAGCTGCATTTGAAGATATTTCTTTTGATAGTGTTAAAAACAATTATGTTTCTAGTTGTGGTTCTGTTTCAAACAATTCTAGTTGTGGTTCTGTTTCAAACAATTATGGTTGTAGTTTTAATTCTGTTAAGAATAATTTTGTTTCATGTGTTGGTTTGAATAATTCTGTTTGCAATGAGAAAGTTATTGTTAAGAAAAAATCCCCTAGAAAGAAATCTTGCTTTGTGTGTCGTAGTTATGATCATCTTATTAAAGATTGTGACTATTATGAAAAACAGATGGGTGTATATGCTTGTAAAAATAGGTCTGTATGGAAAAATGTTAATGATATTCCCCCTTATATTCCTCAAGCAGCAAGGAGAACTTCAGTTGCTTCTGGCAAGCCAGTTTCTGCTGGTAAGCCTGTTGCTACTGAAAAGTTCATTCCTGCCGATAAGCCTGTTCCTGCTGCTTATCCTGTTCCTGCCGGCAGGATCAATCCTGCTGGTTGGAGAAGCAATATTGCTAGACCTTTCAGCAGACCTACTAGTACTTACTTTCAAAATGATATGAGACCTGTTTGTTTTGACACAATGTACAAGGGAGGGGCAAGATGGAAAACTGCTGTTAAGTCCTCAGCAGGTTGTTCTTGGAAAATCAATAATCAACATATGAAAATGGGGTCCAAGATCAATGGTGGATCTCATCAATCTCCAGGGTTTAATTCTTATTGATCCACTAGGCAGGCTCAAGTCAGCAATGGCTTGAGTCTCTCTTGTATCTAATGTTGTATATGTATTCTTTTTCTCAGGATTTTCCTTTTAGAAGCAAAGATGTTGGAATTGTTGACAGTGGATGTTCCAGGAGTATGACAGGGAATTTAGAAAGATTGCATGACTTTGTACCTTTGAATGGAGGTACTGTGACTTTTGGAGGAGGAGATGGAATAATTTCTGGGAAGGGAACTATCAAAACTGCCAAGCTGGACTTTGAAGATGTGCTTTATGTGAAGGAACTCCTAGACTTCAATTTGTTCTCTGTCTCTCAAATCTGTGACAAGAAGAACAGTGTTCTCTTCACTGAGAATGATTGTTTTGTGCTGTCCAAAGACTTCAAGTTGCCTGATGAAAGTCAGGTTGAACTTAAAGTTCCTAGGACTTACAATCTTTATAGCTTCAATCTTAGTGATGTTCAGCCTGAGGGTTCACTTGCTTGTCTGGTAGCAAAAGCTTCTGTGGATGAATCTAATAAATGGCACAGAAGAATGGCCCATGTAAATTTCAAGACCATTAACAAGCTGGCTAAGAATGGTTTGGTTAAAGGGCTTCCCTTGAAGATCTTCTCTAATGAGCACAATTGTGTTTCCTGCAACAAAGGAAAGCAGCACAAAGCTTCATACAAGGCTATAACTGCTGTGAGCAACATCTCTGAGCCTTTGCAGCTTCTTCATATGGATCTTTTTGGTCCTACTTCTATCAGAAGTATTGACCATAAGAACTACTGCCTGGTGGTTACAGATGATTTTAGCAGGTTTTCATGGACTTTCTTTTTGGGTACTAAAGATGAAACTTATCCAGTTCTTAGGGATTTTATTGCCTTAATAGAAAATCAGCTAAGTAAAAAGGTTAAGTCGATAAGGTGTGATAATGGCACAGAGTTTAAGAATTCTAATCTTATTGAACTCTGTGGGAGTAAGGGGATAAAAAGGGACTATAGTAATGCTAGAACTCCACAACAAAATGGAGTTGCAGAAAGGAAAAATAGGACCCTGATAGAAGCAGCTAGGACTATGTTAGCTGAATCTAAGATGCCTACTATGTTTTGGACTGAAGCAGTATGCACTGCTTGTTATGTGTTGAATAGGGTATCTATTACTAGTCCTCATAATAAAACACCTTATGAACTTTTGTCTGGGAAGGTTCCAAACATTAGTTACCTTAAGCCTTTTGGATGTCATGTCACTATTTTAAACACTAGTGATTACCTAGGCAAGTTTGATGGGAAGGCTGATGAAGGGTTTATTGTTGGATATTCTACTCATAGTAAAGCCTATAGGGTTTATAATCTGTCTTCTAAGAGAATAGAAGAGACTCTCAACTTAAGATATCTTGAAGATAAACCTAATTTGCAGGGTGCTGGTCCAGAGTGGTACTTTGATCTGGATTATCTAACTGACACCTTAGGTTATAATAGATTCAAATCAAATCTATCTGTTGGTACAAATGTTTCTCAAACTAACAATGCAGGTACCTCGGATGATGATTCTGATGCAGAGAGTGATGAACGACCTATAGTTGTTCCTTCTTTTCCTTCTAACAACATTTCAGGTTCAAAGCTCAAAGATTCTTCTACTATGGCTGGAGGTGATTCTAGTTTTGCAGAAGATCTTGCTAGGCTTCAAAGACAAGAGTTTAATGCCAAGAGAGCTGCTGAGATGTTTGGTTCTGGGTTTTCTAAAGAGACAGAGGAGATTTTGAGAAAGGCTGAAGCTGAAGTTAGAAGGTAACTGAATTCGACTAGCGGTATTTCTGTTCCTGCTGATGCCGTTCCTGCTGGTAGTGGATATGTTCCTGCCGATCCTTCTAATGTTACTGCTGATGTCTCTATTCCTGCCGATGTTCCTGTGTCTTCTCCATCTGTTGACACTTTGGGTATTGATAACTCCCCTGAAAGATTTCCAATCCCTTCTGATCTTGGAAATTCAGTCTCTTCAAAAGATAAGCTGGAAGATCCTCATCATCAATCTAGAACAGGCATTTTCACTTCTTCCTCATATGATGATGACTTCAACCCCTCAATTACTAATCAGGCATCCTCCATAGATGTCAATCCCATTGTTACCAAGAGGATCAATACTGTTCATCCTCAGTCTTTGATTCTTGGAGATCTTAATTCCCCTGTTCAGACAAGAAGTAAATTGCATCAACCTAAATTTGGAGAATCTGCTTTTCTCAGTTATATACAGGATCAGTTGAGGAGCAATCATACTGATTACTTACATTGTCTATATGCTTGTTTCTTATCTCAAGTTGAACCAACTAGTATAGCTCAAGCTCTTGCTAATAAAGATTGGGTTGAGGCTATGCAAGAGGAAATGCAGCAGTTCCAGAATCAGAAAGTATGGATGTTGGTTCCTTTGCCTGCTGGAAAGCATGCTATTGGAACTAAATGGATTCTAAAGAATAAAAGGGATGCTAGGGGAATTGTGGTTCGAAATAAAGCTAGGTTGGTAGCTCAGGGTCATAGACAAGAGGAGGGGATTGATTATGATGAGGTGTTTGCACCAGTGGCAAGAGTAGAAGCTATCCGATTGTTCTTGGCTTTTGCTTCCTTTATGGGGTTTGTAGTATATCAGATGGATGTGAAGAGTGCATTTTTGTATGGAAGGATTGAGGAAGAAGTTTATGTTACTCAACCACAGGGATTTGTGGATCCTCAGAATCCTAATTTGGTTTACAAAGTGGTTAAAGCACTTTATGGTCTTCATCAAGCACCAAGGGCTTGGTATGCAAGGTTATCAGCCTTTTTACTGAAACATGGTTACAGAAGAGGGGCTATTGATAAAACTCTTTTTATCAGAAAGAACTTCAAAGATATCATTCTGGTACAAGTTTATGTAGATGATATCATCTTTGGTTCCACTAATGAAGCCTGGTGCAGGGAGTTTGAAGAATTAATGAAGAGTGAATTTGAGATGAGTGCTATGGGTGAAATGACTTTCTTCTTGGGTCTTCAAGTTAAACAGAAACCAGATGGGATCTTTATTTGTCAGGAGAAGTATGTTTATGACATGCTTAAAAAGTTTGATATGGAGAATGTGAAAATTGCTGCAACTCCTTTTGAACCTCCAAAGCCTAAGTCTAATAATGAACCTGATGCTGCTGTTAATGTTCATCTATATAGGTCCATGATTGGTTCACTCATGTATTTGACAGCTTCAAGACCTGATATCATGTTTGCTGTTGGTGCATGTGCTAGACATCAGGTTACACCATTGACTTCTAACCTTAATGCAGTCAAGAGAATCTTTAAGTATTTGAAAGGACAGCCCAAAATGGGACTTTGGTATCCCAAAGACTCTCCTTTTGTGTTGGAAGCCTATAGTGATAGTGATTATGCTGGGGCTAACTTTGATAGGAAGTCTACTACTTGAGGTTGTCAGTTTCTGGGTCAGAGGTTGGTTTCTTAGCAGTGCAAGAAGCAGACTATAGTGGCTACATCTTCTACTGAGGCAGAGTATGTTGCTGCTGCTAGTTGCTGTGGACAGGTTCTTTGGATGCAAAATCAGCTGTTGGATTATGGGTTCAACTTCATGAACACTAAGATCTTTATTGATAATCAAAGTACTATGTGTATTGTTAAGAATCCTGTTTATCATCAAAGGACAAAGCATATTGAGATTCGACACCATTTCATAAGAGATGCTTATGAGAAGCATCATATTCAGGTGATCAAAATTCACACAGATGATAATGTGGCTGATTTGCTAACCAAGGCTTTTGATGGACCAAGGTTTAAACATTTGGTGGTCCATATTGGGATGGTAAATCCCTAGCTACTAAGCTTAAGGGGAGGATTGCAGATTAAGGGGAGGATGAAGCTTAAGGGGAGGATTGTTCTTCTTGTTGTTGTTGTTGTTGTATATTTTTCTGTCTTTCTTTCTTTTGGTTTCTTTTCTTATTTTCTTTCTTATCTTTTGGTGTGTTTCTGATTTCTTTTTTTTAGTTAAAAAATAAAAAATAAAAAAAAATAAAAAAAAATAAAAATAAATTGTATATTTTGTGTGCTAATAAGTTGGTTTTGAGCAACACCTTGCAGGTACAGTGTTGGTGTTTACACCTGCACAATAAATGGTACTCAACTCACCATGTCTTGCAGACAAGAAAGAGTTGACTCACCATGAGGGTACGGCTCTAGTGTGATTATCAAATCCGTTGATAGCTGTAATAGCTTGCTCAAAGCTATAGGGTACTTCAACTCACCCATGGTTCATTCCTGAGAGTTGAAAATGGTTCTCAATTCACCATGGATGTAACCCTCTATGGGATCCAAAGGATTGGCTAGTCCACAAAAGTATGGTTTGTGGTAAAGACAATTGGTATCCATATTTGGTATTCAATTCACCAAGGTTTGTTGTAACCTAAGAATTGGCTAGTCCTGAGCAAACGGCTACAGGTAAAGACAAGTCAAATCCGTTTATAGTTGCTGATTTGCTAATAAATCAGATGGTTATCAATGTACCATGATCTAACACATCTAAACATTGGCTACTCCAGTAGTGATGGCTATTGGTAAAGAGACATCAAATCCATTAATTTTCAATGATTCACCTCTCACAGGAGTTAACACACCTGGATGTGATGAGAATAGTATGCAACTTAAGTGATTTGATGTACATATTGTCATAGTCGCAGCCAAGTTCAAGTGCATGTCATGGTGATCAGTATACATGTTTTGAAGAAGATTTCATATTCCTGCTGAACTATTGAAGTTGCTGCTGGATGCTATAGAGGTTGGAATCTTGCAAGTTATGGATGTTGCTGCTGGTTACTACTTATTGCTGCTGCTAAGTCGCAGTCCTCAAGCCTGAGAAGTTAAAGCTCTATCACATTGGAATCTTGCAGGTTAACCTAGTCAACCTCAAGATTAGGGGAGGATTGTTAGGATCTCTGGGAAATAAGAGTTTCTCAGTGATGGGAGGATTGTTGGGATATGAGAAATAAGGAGTTTCTCATTGCTGCCGATAGTGAAGCTGGTTCCTACCGATAGTGTTGCATTGCTGCTGCGGTTGGTTCCTGCCGATAGTATTGTTTTGTTTCTGCCGATAGTGTTGATTGCTGCGGATAGTTATTGTTTGTTATCCGTAGGTTTAGAAAGTTTGTTAGATTTATTTTTAGAAGAGTGATGAACTCAAATAAGTATATTTTATTACTATCATTTATCCTATTAATTTGACTTGTTTTACTATATTATGTATGAGGATTGATACTTAATCGTTTACTTTTGTAATTCTCAGGTAAAAACAAGCATTTGGTGAAACTTAGCGATTTTGGACTGATTATGGAGCAAAACATGCAAGAAGTTAAGAGTCTACTGAAATGAAGAAGATCAAGACTAATCTGCTCCAGATGCGCCGCATCTCACTCATTACATACGGCGCATCTCTATTAAGATTCCACCAGATACGATCCAAGATACAAGAGGACATGCGCCGCATCTAATCATGGAGTTACGCCGCATCTTCTGGCGGTGTACGAATATTCCTGAATATTATAATCTTGGACCCCACGCGAAGTTAAGTCAATGCGCCGCATCTACTTACTAGATGCGCCGCATCTTCCCTCAGACAGAAACTATAAATACCCCAAGACCAGACGAATTTCGGGGGAATATATTAGATTCGAAGACCGAAGCAGCAGAACCCTAGGACGAATTCAGTCAAGGAGGCAGCACAAGACACACCAAACAAAGATACAAGAGCTGTAAGAAGGTGCTGCATGTGTTTAATTCATTAAGTAGTTTTGTTTTATTGTGTTAGCAAACTTTAATTCATCAGGATTGGTGGCTTGTGTAATGTGACAACGAAAGATTGCACTCCCTTTAATACTTGCTTTCCCATCAATTAAAGTTTATATGTTGATGTCTTTGGTTACTACTTATTAGTGCATTGATAACCTCTGTGTTTATTAGTGGCTTGCGGGCATTTGACTGCGGAAAATAATGTGGCTCCCACGGTTATTACTAAATTGATCACTTAGGAATAACTTTTAGACATAAGTAATCATTAAGGGTTTACTCGCCGATAAGAATAGGACCAATGAGAAAGGGTTAACTACATACACTTCATATAAAGCTATCAATAAAACAAGTGACAATCTACTTAATCATAAGGACAGCCCTCTTATTGTCTCGAGTATTTATCTGTGTACGTGTGTGCTACTTGCTGATTCGTGCCTATTGGTTTATTTTATTATTTAATTGCAAACAAATCGTGCCAGTCTCTCAGGCTGAAACCCCCTTGCGTTAGGATATTAAAATACTGATTAGAATAACGAGATAATACGTTCCACTCTTAGTGATCGACACTCTACTTACCATTATATTCATACTGACCGGGTACACTGCTCGTTAAGTGTGTGTGTTATTGATAAGTCGGCTAAATATAAATTTAAAACTTGAGTAGGCATTAAAACTGCTAAACCGCAACGACACACGCAGCACATCAAGTTTTTGGCGCCGCTGCCGGGGAGTGAATTGTTATTATCTGTTAATTTGATTAGTATTTTAATTAGGTTTTTATTTTTATTAGATTAATTGCATCATTGTATTATTTTGCATATTTGTTGTTTTGTGTGTTATTTGTTTGCTTTTATTTTTGTTTTTGTGTTTATTTTTGTTTGTGTGTTTTAATTTTTGTTTTTATTTTTCGTATTTTTTCTGTTCTGCTATCGTTGTACTGTGCTAAATCAAACGATACGGCGCATCTGATCTCTCAGATACGGCGTATTGCGTTTAATTTTTTTTATACAACGCGTTTAATTAATTCGATACGACGCATCTTTTCCCCAAGATACGGCGTATCTGTTTTTAATAAGAAATTTTTTTCTAAGCGATAGAGTAATACGACGCATCTGCTTTAGCAGATACGGCGTATCTGTTTTTGATAAAATTTTTTTTTCTAAACGTTATCGCCATACGACGCCATCTGCTTTAGCAGATACGGCGTATCTATTATTTTAATTAAAAACAGTTTGCGAATTATTAAACAGATACGACGCATCGATCTCTGTCGATACGGCGTATCCTCTGAATCAAAAATCTCGTATTTTTAAACGTAACGAAAATACGGCGCATTAACTTTCGTTAATACGACGCATTTAATTTTAAATAAATATCGATTTTTGATTAATTAATTCGATACGGCGCATTCATAAATTCTAAGCGGCGTATCTATTTTCTGGATAAAGTCTGATTAAAATTTTAACGATTATTAGATACGGCGTATCCAACTCTTTGGATACGGCGCATCGTCTGCAGATATCAGTAACTTTAATTTTTCGTATTCCGTTTTCGTTATTAATTATCTGATATATTACTTTCTCGAGCATACCCTACTGATATTTTTGTGTTGATTTCAGGAAGTGCATGACCAGGAGTTCTACGAAGAACTTGATTCAACCTTTCGAAGATCCTGAACGAGCCCTACATTCGCTTAAAAGGCTTTTCAACACAAGAAGCTTTGATCTTTCAAGTTCACTCGAGCTTGATTACTTTTCTGAAGAAAAAGAGGAAGTTGAAACAGAAACAATGGGCGAAAACACTACTATGGAGGAATACATGAACAGTACCCGTGCTGATTACACTTCAGGAGTTGCTAGACCTAAGTTTGATGATAAGTCAAAATTTGAATTGAAGGGTCAGTTTCTCAAGGAACTAAGAGAGAATGCTTTCAGTGGGACGGAACATGAGGATGCTAATGAGCATGTTGAAAAGGTCCTGGAGATTGCAGATTTGTTTACTTCAGAAGGAGTGACTGACGATCAAATCATGCTAAGAATCTTTCCACTCTCACTAAAAGGAGCTGCTAACAAGTGGCTAGGGAATGAACCTGCGAGTTCAATCACTACATGGGGAGATTTGAAGAGCAAATTCCTGAAGAGATATTGTCCACCTGCTAAGACTGCTAAAAAGATGGAGGCTATCAATAGTTTCAAGCAAGAGCCTGATGAAACTCTTTATCAAGCTTGGGAACGATTTAAAGATTTATTGGTAAAATGTCCTCAACACTATCTAACCCCTATGCAGGAGATAATATTGTTTTATCAAGGATTGGACGTGCCTACAAGACAGATTTTGGATGCTAAGGGAGCTGTACCTCAAATGAGTGCAACTAATGCTAGGAAAGCAATCCAAGAAGCTGCCGATCATTCTCAAAAATGGCACGATGGGACCTCTACTAGATCTAAGAGCAGCACTAATTTTGACGGGATTGCTGCTATTCAAGCTCAATTGGATAAAATTAGTAGAGAAATGAAGAAGCGTGATGAAAGAGCGTATGCTGCCCAAGTTGGATGTGAAAAGTGCGAAGGACCTCACTACACTAAAGATTGCCCGAATAAGAATGAAAGTGAGACGTTTGAAGAAGCATATTACACCCAATTTGGACAACCATTTCGACCTTCGGGGAGATTTAGGGAAGCTACATCGGGATTATATCAAAGGAACAACTTCAATCCCGCTTATCAAGAAAGGAGGCAGACTTTAGATGATACTTTAAAGCAAATTATGACCGATGCTGCTAAAAGACATGAAGAGAATACTGCTATGATCAAAGAAATTCGAGCTTCAACGGACACTACTACAAGAAATCGAGGAGCTTCGATCAAAGCACTGGAACAACAAATTGGTCAAATGAGCAAAGTTCTTCAAGAAAGGGGATATGGAAGTTTACCGAGCTCAACTGAAACCAACCCGAGAGATCATGTCAAGGCCATAAGCACCACTGAAGAAGTCACTCCTAATATACCTAGAAGATCGATGAATGGTAATGATGGTGCAAGACCCGAATTTTTCTTTAATTCTTCAATCAGCTTAAGGAGACTACTAAAAGAGAAGACGAAGATTGAAGAGGAGATCAAGGCAACAATGAAAGAAGAGAGCCCTGCAACCGACTCAAATGCCTTGCCTCATAAAGAAAGAGACCCAGGAAGTTTTACTCTACCTTGTTTTATTAATAATTTATCTTTCAATAAAGTGTTAGCTGACTTAGGAGCTAGTGTTAGTGTTATGCCTCTTAAGACATTCGCTACCCTAGGACTAGGAAAATTAGCACCAACTAAGTTACTTATTGAATTGGCTGATAAAACGGTAAAACGACCTGAAGTGATTGCTAATAATGTGCTAGTTAAGATTGAGAAGTTTATTTTTCCCGTAGACATTGTTATAATAGACATGCCCGAGGATGTTAAGATTCCTTTAATCCTCGGAAGACCTTTCTTATCTATTGCCCATGCTAAGATTGATGTGTTTAAGAGAAAAATCTCATTAAGGGTAGGGAATGATAAACTAGTCTATAAGTGCCAAGATCCGGTTAAAAGCATAATTAGAGGTGTTTATGTGCTAGGATTAAGAGAGCGTATGGACCTCGATCTTGAAGCTAGACTTATGGGAGAAACATTGATTCAAAACAACTCAACTAATCCTAATCATGAGAACTTTGAGGAATTCATTGACCTTAATGTACCTACCGAACTTAGACGCAATGTTGTTAATGATTCTGATGATGAGTGGTATGATTGTGTAGTAATTAATAAACGTAGGAGAATAGTTGAGAAAACGAATTTGAATAATGATGTGTTTATTGAACTACCACCCCACCTTGCTTATTTGTGCCTATATGATAATAAGAATTTCCCGTCTATCATTTTGTCATCTCTGCCCGAAAGGGACAGGACTTTGTTTATACAGATATTAAAGAAGAACGGCGTGGAAATTAAGGACGAGCAAGGAGTGTTCAATATTACTGAATTGGCGATGAAGGAGCGCGATGTTTCCGTCTCCTTCAATGATCGATATTAAAGAGCTGAACGTGAGTCTAACTTGAAGACTCTGGAATAAAGACAAGTGCTTACCGGGAGACAACCCGGAGAATTTTTATTATTCTGTTTTCTGAGTCGAGTCAGTCAGGCCGCACGAGGATACGGCGCATCTCAATCCTGAGATGCGACGCATCTCCTGCAATGGTCATATCTTATTTTAATTTTTTCTGCATTTTTATTTTCGACTTTAAAACTATTTATCAGTTTATTTTAATGCGGCGCATCCCTGGTTAAGGATGCGGCGCATCTTTTATTCTGATCCATATTAATTCCAGGCTCGATACGGCGTATCTTCTTCCATAAGATACGGCGCATCGACTGACCTGATGATTTTCAGTTTTAATTTTTAAGTTTTATTTTTCCTAACTACTAATGTATTATGCAAGCTTGAACCTTTCTTATCTTAGGTGTGTTTTGAAGCCTTGGTGGTATTATAGTTTTCTGGATTTCCTGTGGATACATCAAGTATGAAGCCTTAACGTTCTCATCCACAAGAAAGATGATTTTTGCTCTTATCAAATGGAGGATCATACCGAGCAAATCTCAGGGGAGTTTTTCTGTTCTAATTCTTTTATTTTCCAGTTTTTAACCTTTTATACAAACAACGAGGACGTTGTTTAACTTAAGTGGGGGGATTGGAGAATTAGAACACTTAACAATTACTTGTCCTAAACTTTTTCAAAAATTATGCTTAAAATGTGCTTAATATATCAAACTTAAAAATTTTTAGCATGTTTTTGTTTAAAATCTAAGTTGCATAACTGCACACATGACGTTATTTTCAAAAATTGTGATTTTTCAAAATTCACAAATCTATGAGTGTGCCGGTGACTTGTAAACTTTAGAACTTGGCTTGTATACTATTCGAGACCACCATAATAAGTATTATATTTATATAATTGGAATGACTTGTCTAAATTGGTAAATTTCTAGGATTACACCCAAATAGCCTATTATATGTTATGTGTTATTAACTAACTACACTGGTTAGTTAACCCCCGTATAAACCCTTTTGTTACTCTCATTTTTAGAGTAAGATACCCCTAGAAAAACACTCAGAGCCATTCCTTTCATTTCTTACACCTATGTTTAAAATGTTTCGTTACACCCTTACACCTTAGCCTACCCTGTAGATTAGAATCCGTGGTTGGTTAATTGCTATAGGCAAAGTGTGTTTCCTTACATTACCTGTGTTCGCGTGCGTAATTCATTATCTTTGGTTAGGTCGGGAAATTGCACAATGCAATTGGAGTGAAAGTAAATATTGTATATCTTTGAGTTTATTTTTCGTGTGTTTACTACTTTCACTATTACCGTTATTTCTGAAGTATGAAAAGTATGGAAAAATTATCCAGAATTATCATTATAGTGATGTGGTGAAATTTTACACATCTATGTTTATGGTTGAAAAAAAAAAATCAAAAAAAAAAAAAATAAAAGAGAAAGAAAGAAAAGTTGGAAGTTTGTTTTAACCAACTTATGTAAAGTTATGTAAGTGGTCGATATCACCACTAAATGTTGTACTATATCTATGGATTGAATGGGAATTGGCAGTTATGGGAACGCCAATTAAGGTTTATTCTTTGATTAAGATCTTGTTGAGTATAATTCGTGTCTACCTAAAGCGTGTGTTTCAAGTGTTAAAGCGTGAGTTATTCAATGATAGGAGTCATATTCATGGGATGGTTGGGATAGTGATTGACCACACTTAGGATTTTAATTTATTTGTTTTGTTTATTTTTCATTTTACACCAATTTATATCCCAAATGTTATCCATGCCCTTTATTATTCTTTATCCAACCAAACCTTTGATTTATTGAGATTAGTGATTTGAGCAATCTTAAGTATCGTAGTCGTGGATTCGGCTATGTATTTATGATTTTGTCGCCCTTTTTGATATATTATTATTGGTGAAGTTTGGACCTATCTTTAGCCTATTCGAGTTAAGGATTTGAGCAATTGCAAGTATCGTGTTCGTGGATTCGATCATGTATTTGTGATTTTGTCGCCTTTTCTGGAATTTGAGATCGATAGTGAAAGAGAATAATTAACCCTTAAGCCTACAAACCCTTTTTACCGCTTTAGACTTGTTATTCCTTAGCTTTAGTGGAGGAGATATGTATACTTGCCAAGCTTATGATAGAATATTCGTCACGACTGGACAGTTAAACGATTAGATTTGCTTTTATCAACTTATTTTATTTTACTTCTAATTTGTTAAGTGTTTAGTTGTGTGATTATGAAATAAACGAATACATGCTTAAATATAAAAATAAATCCTAACATCTTTTAGGATACATTTTCATAAGAGAAATTCTAAGTTTTACTTGGGGACAAGTAAAGTTCAAGTGGGGGGATATTTGATGAACTCAAATAAGTACATTTTATTACTATCATTTATCCTATTAATTTGACTTGTTTTACTATATTATGTATGAGGATTGATACTTAATCGTTTACTTTTGTAATTCTCAGGTAAAAACAAGCATTTGGTGAAACTTAGCGATTTTGGACTGATTATGGAGCAAAACATGCAAGAAGTTAAGAGTCTACTGAAATGAAGAAGATCAAGACTAATCTGCTTCAGATGCGCCGCATCTCACTCATTACATACGGCGCATCTCTATTAAGATTCCACCAGATACGATCCAAGATACAAGAGGACATGCGCCGCATCTAATCATGGAGTTACGCCGCATCTTCTGGCGGTGTACGAATATTCCTGAATATTATAATCTTGGACCCCACGCGAAGTTAAGTCAATGCGCCGCATCTACTTACTAGATGCGCCGCATCTTCCCTCAGACAGAAACTATAAATACCCCAAGACCAGACGAATTTCGGGGGAATATATTAGATTCGAAGACCGAAGCAGCAGAACCCTAGGACGAATTCAGTCAAGGAGGCAGCACAAGACACACCAAACAAAGATACAAGAGCTGTAAGAAGGTGCTGCATGTGTTTAATTCATTAAGTAGTTTTGTTTTATTGTGTTAGCAAACTTTAATTCATCAGGATTGGTGGCTTGTGTAATGTGACAACGAAAGATTGCACTCCCTTTAATACTTGCTTTCCCATCAATTAAAGTTTATATGTTGATGTCTTTGGTTACTACTTATTAGTGCATTGATAACCTCTGTGTTTATTAGTGGCTTGCGGGCATTTGACTGCGGAAAATAATGTGGCTCCCACGGTTATTACTAAATTGATCACTTAGGAATAACTTTTAGACATAAGTAATCATTAAGGGTTTACTCGCCGATAAGAATAGGACCAACGAGAAAGGGTTAACTACATACACTTCATATAAAGCTATCAATAAAACAAGTGACAATCTACTTAATCATAAGGACAGCCCTCTTATTGTCTCGAGTATTTATCTGTGTACGTGTGTGCTACTTGCTGATTCGTGCCTATTGGTTTATTTTATTATTTAATTGCAAACAAATCGTGCCAGTCTCTCAGGCTGAAACCCCCTTGCGTTAGGATATTAAAATACTGATTAGAATAACGAGATAATACGTTCCACTCTTAGTGATCGACACTCTACTTACCATTATATTCATACTGACCGGGTACACTGCTCGTTATGTGTGTGTGTTATTGATAAGTTGGCTAAATATAAATTTAAAACTTGAGTAGGCATTAAAACTGCTAAACCGCAACGACACACGCAGCACATCAGATTTATTTTTAGAAGAGATTGATCTTTATCTCTTCACACGTTTTCTTGTAAGACGGGGTTAGGGTTAGGGTTTCTTATTGTTATAAAAGAAACATCCCGTCCATATGTTTGAGATACTTTTTGACGAACACAATATTCAATAACACGATTCTTAGTTCATAGTCTGATCCATAGAGGATCATTGTCCTTTATAGCTTTCTTCTTTATTATACTTGTTGTTTAGTTTCCGCATAAACACTTGTATTCCATACAGAGGTTCTTGTTTAACCAAGCTCAATCTAGCTCGAAGTACTCGATCCTACAGTTCCATAGCTCGTTTCCTTGGTGCCCCCAAACGAGGGGGAGTACACATCAAGGGGGAGTTCTCGTCCCGACAAATTTAGATTCAAAAACTTGTCGGCTTAACCTTTTTGATTCTACAAAAAGGGGGAGAAATAAATGTAAACTCACTAAATACTTGTCTAAAAACTAATTTTTAGATTTAATGAATTTAGATTTTGTAATCATCAAAAAGGGGGAGATTGTTGATATAAATAATGCCTAAACACGTTATTAATATTTTTCGATATCTCTACGTTTTGATAATCACAAAATGTAAAATCATTAATCGGAAAATTATGACGTAAACAAGTATTTAGTTGTAAATATCTATTTCTACAACTCAAATCACTTAAGGTATGAATGAACTAATGCTTAATGCATTATATGATCAAAGGAACATTTTCTTAATAACTAGATTTTTTATAAAACACCAAAAACATTTTATATATTTTTGGAAAACATTTTTGGCATTAAATAAAAATGTTTAATCTTTTATAAAAATATGAATTCAAATTTTTAACCAAAATCAGTTAAAATGTTCCAGAAAAACCTTCCCCACAAAAGGACAAAATTGGCCAACGGCCAGAAGGGGCGGCCCCCTTAATTTAGGGACCGCCCCTATTAAGGGGACCGCCCCCGCTCCAGTAGACCTCCAGCTGTCAAATTTTTCTCCTATAAATACCAGCCTTCTCCTGGACTTTTACTCACCTTTTGCACACTAAAACTTTCTGTTCTAAATTCATTCTAAACATTGTAAATCCTTTGATCATATTTTCTTAAGCATTGGTTTCTAAGTGATCCAAGCTTCCACCACCAAAAGTGCAAAAGAAGAACTCTACTTCAACTAGTGAAGAAGTGTTATTACTTACCTCATTCAATTGTGTTGTTGTGTAAAGTGTTGTGTAGTTGTGATAAGTAGATCTAAGTGTAATTACGTAGTGGTGTTGTAAATTAGTTGTGAAGTAGTTGTGAATAAGTAGTTGTGAAGAAATAGTCGTGAAGTAGTCGTGAAGAAGAAGTCGTGAAGCCGTTGTGAAGAAGTCGTGATTAAGTCATGTTTAAGTTGTGAGATTGGTTCTAGCTACGATTAGGACTCGACATCTAGCTTTGTGTCGTTAAGCCGGTGTAAGCTAAAGTTGTGTAAGGTTTCTCCGCCATAAGGGAGTTTGTTGACATAGTGAAGAAAACTCTCGAGTAGGTGACTCGAGGAGTGGAGTAGGGCAAGGAAGGTGTCCTTGTAGCCGAACCACTATAAATCTCCGTGTTGTGGTTTGATCTTTCCATCTCTCTCTCTTATTTCATTATATTTATCTTACTTGCATTACTTATCTATATTTGCTTATATATGTTCATATTGATCAAGAGTTGAATTCACATAAGATAGAATCGAAGTTTTAAAAAGTAAACAAAAGTTTTCATAAATTAAAAAGACGTAAAACTATTCAACCCCCCTTCTAGTTTTCCACAATTGGTATCAAGAGCCACGTCAAACAAGATTTTTAAAATTAACTGTATTTTAAAATTTGAAACGATCTATGGAATCTGAAAAATATTTAGAAGGGCAATCTATGCAAAGACCACCACTATTTGAAAGTGATGGATTTTTATATTGGAAAAATCGATTCGAAACTTATGTGAAGTCAAAAGATCTAGATCTTTGGCATGTTATTACTAATGGTGATTTTTTACCTATTCAACATAATCTTGAAACTAAAAAGGATGAAGTTGTACCTTTTGAAAAACAAAGTGATGATTTAAAAAGAAAACTTTCTAAAAATAATGAGGCTAAAATGGTTATTTATAATGCACTACCACGTAAAGAATACGAAAGAATCTTTATGTGCGAAACCGCAAAAGAAATTTGGAACTCTTTACTAATAACTCACCAAGGTAATAGTCAAGTCAAAGATAATAAAATAGATCTTCTTGTTCAACAATATGAACAATTCACGATTCCGGAAGATGAATCAATTGATAATGCATTTGCTAGGTTTAACACAATCATCACAAGTTTAAAGGCACTTGATGAGAGTTTTTCTAGTAAGAATTTTGTCAGGAAATTTCTTAGGGCTCTTCATCCAAAATGGCGGGCTAAAGTTACGGCGATTGAAGAATCAAAGAACTTGTCAACTCTTCAACTTGACGAGTTGATTGGCAACTTGAAAGTCTACGAAGCAATAATCAAGAAAGACTTCGAGATGGTCAAAGGAAAGAAAGATCAAAGCAAGTCAATCGCGTTGAAAGCTAGGAAAGCATCAAGTGACGAGGATAGCTCAACCTCCGAAAGTGATGATGAAGAATATGCCATGGCCGTAAGAGACTTCAAGAAGTTTTTCAAAAGACGAGGAAGATTCGTTAGACAACCACATGACGAAAGGAAAACACTCCAAAGAAACAAAGACGACAAAGGTAGCAAGAGCGAGAGGAAGTGCTTCAAATGCGGTGATCCAAATCATCTCATTGGAAGATGCCCTATGATGTCAAAGGAGCAAAACCAAAAGGCGTTCATTGGAGGAGCATGGAGTGACAGTCAAGAAGACGAGAAAGAAACCACAAAAGAGGAGAAGTGTCTTATGGCTAAGACATCAAGTGAGGTACGTTCCGAAACCGAATACTTTAGTGATGAAAATTTATCATTAGATGAAAAAGACCTAGATAATGAATATAATAGGTTATGTATATTAGGCCAAAAAGTAATGACTAAAAATAAATCACTAAAACACATAAATAATCAATTAGAAAAAGATATACTAGAATTAAAAATTAAACTACATAACTTAGAAAAAGGAAAAGAAATTCTTGAATGTAAAACATGTCAAGAAACTAAAAATGAAAATGAAACACTTAAGGAGGAAATTTATAGGCTTAACAAATTTGAAAATAGTAGTAATTCTCTTAGGGAAATAATAAGTATTCAAAGAGTATCAAGTGATAAAACAGGATTAGGATTTAATTCAACTAAGGATTCAAATAGTCAAACTAAAAATGTAAAGTTTGAATGTGAAACTAGTGAGCAAAAACCTTTAGAGTCAAAACCTAAGTATATACGTAGTGGTGTAAAGTGTTGTGTAGTTGTGTAAAGTGTTGTGTAGTTGTGATAAGTAGATCTAAGTGTAATTACGTAGTGGTGTTGTAAATTAGTTGTGAAGTAGTTGTGAATAAATAGTTGTGAAGAAATAGTCGTGAAGTAGTCGTGAAGAAGAAGTCGTGAAGAAGTCGTGAAGCCGTGTGAAGAAGTCGTGAAGAAGTCGTGATTAAGTCGTGTTGAAGTTGTGTACAAGTTGTGAGATTGGTTCTAGCTACGATTAGGACTCGACATCTAGCTTTGTGTCGTTAAGCCGGTGTAAGCTAAAGTTGTGTAAGGTTTCTCCGCCATAAGGGAGTTTATTGACATAGTGAAGAAAACTCTCGAGCAGGTGACTCGAGGAGTGGAGTAGGGCAAGGAAGGTGTCCTTGTAGCTGAACCACTATAAATCTCCGTGTTGTGGTTTGATCTTTCCATCTCTCTCTCTTATTTCATTATATTTATCTTACTTGCATTACTTATCTATATTTGCTTATATATGTTCATATTGATCAAGAGTTGAATTCACATAAAATAGAATCGAAGTTTTAAAAAGTAAACAAAAGTTTTCATAAATTAAAAAGACGTAAAACTATTCAACCCCCCTTCTAGTTTTCCACAATTGGTATCAAGAGCCACGTCAAACAAGATTTTTAAAATTAACTGTATTTTAAAATTTGAAACGATCTATGGAATCTAAAAAATATTTAGAAGGGCAATCTATGCAAAGACCACCACTATTTGAAAGTGATGGATTTTTATATTGGAAAAATCGATTCGAAACTTATGTGAAGTCAAAAGATCTAGATCTTTGGCATGTTATTACTAATGGTGATTTTTTACCTATTCAACATAATCTTGAAACTAAAAAGGATGAGGTTGTACCTTTTGAAAAACAAAGTGATGATTTAAAAAGAAAACTTTCTAAAAATAATGAGGCTAAAATGGTTATTTATAATGCGCTACCACGTAAAGAATACGAAAGAATCTTTATGTGCGAAACCGCAAAAGAAATTTGGAACTCTTTACTAATAACTTACCAAGGTAATAGTCAAGTCAAAGATAATAAAATAGATCTTCTTGTTCAACAATATGAACAATTCACGATTCCGAAAGATGAATCAATTGATAATGCATTTGCTAGGTTTAACACAATCATCACAAGTTTAAAGGCACTTGATGAGAGTTTTTCTAGTAAGAATTTTGTCAGGAAATTTCTTAGGGCTCTTCATCCAAAATGGCGGGCTAAAGTTACGGCGATTGAAGAATCAAAGAACTTGTCAACTCTTCAACTTGACGAGTTGATTGGCAACTTGAAAGTCTACGAAGCAATAATCAAGAAAGACTTCGAGATGGTCAAAGGAAAGAAAGAGCAAAGCAAGTCAATCGCGTTGAAAGCTAGGAAAGCATCAAGTGACGAGGATAGCTCAACCTCCGAAAGTGATGATGAAGAATATGCCATGGCCGTAAGAGACTTCAAGAAGTTTTTCAAAAGACGAGGAAGATTCGTTAGACAACCACATGACGAAAGGAAAACACTCCAAAGAAACAAAGACGACAAAGGTAGCAAGAGCGAGAGGAAGTGCTTCAAATGCGGTGATCCAAATCATCTCATTGGAAGAGCATGGAGTGACAGTGAAGAAGACGAGAAAGAAACCACAAAAGAGGAGAAGTGTCTTATGGCTAAGACATCAAGTGAGGTACGTTCCGAAACCGAATACTTTAGTGATGAAAATTTATCATTAGATGAAAAAGACCTAGATAACGAATATAATAGGTTATGTATATTAGGCCAAAAAGTAATGACTAAAAATAAATCACTAAAACACATAAATAACCAATTAGAAAAAGAAATACTAGAATTAAAAATTAAACTACATAACTTAGAAAAAGGAAAAGAAATTCTTGAATGTAAAACATGTCAAGAAACTAAAAATGAAAATGAAATACTTAAGGAGGAAATTTATAGGCTTAACAAATTTGAAAATAGTAGTAATTCTCTTAGGGAAATAATAAGTATTCAAAGAGTATCAAGTGATAAAACCGGATTAGGATTTAATTCAACTAAGGATTCAAATAGTCAAACTAAAAATGTAAAGTTTGAATGTGAAACTAGTGAGCAAAAACCTTTAGAGTCAAAACCTAAGTATATACTTATGAAAGATAGAAAAATACCCATAGTAGTGATGAGGAAGTAAAAACCTTTTATAAACCATCTTTAAAAAATGAAGTAAAATACTCTAAACCAAGGTTAAGTTCAAAAACACCTCCACCTAGAAGACCACCTAGTCCTCACCCTCGGCCTAAAACTCCTCAACCTAAAAGAAACCAAAATATACCAAACTGTCATAATAATAGTTACCCAATGTGGAATTACCCAAATCCACCATGCTACAACCCTTGGGGAATACTTCCACCATATATGCATCCAAGTCAATTGCAAACCATGTTTGGGCCAAACAACTATGGACAAATGAGATCATGGGGACCAAGTGGCTAGATTGCAAACTCATCGGGAAAGGCGATATCTCTTTCATAATTGACTTTTATAAGTTAATATGCTTTGAAGAACTTGAAGACCACATGTTGAAGACCAAAAGGTACGCCGCTCTTTCATGATCACCATTATATGCGTAGATAAATGAACTAGCCAATTGCATGCCCCCATTAGTCTTTTATGCCTAGTGTAGTTTGTACTTGTATGTTACTCCTTATGCATGTATACATATATATACCTATACTACTATTTATACATACTATATATATATATATATATATATATATATATATATATATATATATATAATATATATATATATATACGCACATAACCTAGATACGTCATTTGTTGACTATCTAGAACTAAAGAAATTGTTCGTCCTCGAACCTTTTCTTCCCCCCTTTGCCTCTTTTGAACTTTAACGTTCAACACGAAAATCTTCCGTGTCCACTGTTACATAACTCATGGTGATGAAGAGAAGTGAGTTAAGTGGATTAACGTAGAAGTAGCACTTTGACCGTCGAGTCAAGTAAACTATGGATGAAACAAACTCCCGTCATCGCCAGCACCTATCTCCGTCATTACCTCATCATTTCTTAACCTCAGTCAACATCCCACGTTTTTACACAAATAAATATATATATATATATACATATATATATATATATATATATATATACATATATATAATAAAATATATATATATATATATATATATATATATATATATATATATATATATATATATATATAAACATGCACTTTTACTCTCACACCCTAACACATTTGTCGACTTCACGTCTTGATCATTTTATCCAAAATTTTCAAGAAATGTTTTCTTAACGAAATGTTAATAAAATGTCAAGTATTCCTTCCTCGTGCCATTAAAACCCAATGTATTTTTGATATATAATAAATCTATATATATATACATAAAATTATTTTGCTATCAGAAACTAAAACCAACAAAAATACATTTTTACTAGGCGGCCCCCTTAATGTTTAAGGGGACCGACTAGTAAACGGGGGCGGTCCCCTTAATAATTAAGGGGACCGGCCTACTGTAGCTCCCAAAAATGTTTTTCTTCCAAAAATCTTTACCAAACACCCCACTTTTAAAACTCACCCATACCTGCTGCTGCTGTGAACGAAACTTCACTCAAAAACCATTCTCCAAATCACCATCTCCGACTAATTTCGCAAGGGGCAAACACTTGTATCTTGATTAGCAACACATTTTGTAAGTTTTCCAATTCACATTTCATCTAATTCCATTCAATTTTGAGTCTAATCATAATTAGGTCTTTTACTAAACTTTCTTTTAATCCATAATTTGTTAAAATTAAGTCTAGAAATCTTATAACCAAATGCTCCCCATAGGATTAGAATGCTTAATCAACCTAGAAACTAAGTAATTTTGTCAAACTAATCACTCCTTTTCAAAACTAATAACATTGTTGAATTATGCCATAAACACCACTTAAAACTAATCACATTGATTTATTACAACTCACAAATCCTACAAAATATATTTTTCAAATCATAAAAATGTTTTTGTTAAATATAAGAGAGTGTTTGGATTAGGAGCTAGAATCATCAAAATTTAATCAAAATTAAGTTCATAACTACTTGTCAAGTTTATAAACACGGAATTAGTTGTTTTTAAGTCATCAAGATACATAATTCATATGTATATTGAAATTTTACTTGTTATTTTCTTATTTAAAGGAGCGTTTGGCACAACATTTTGAAAGAAATTTTTAAGTCAAAATCTAAATTACTTAACATAAACACTCGTAAGAAATAGCTAGATATACAATCCAATGTTTGTCTAGCCACATTTCAAGGTAGCTTATGACGTATAAAAGAACGTTCGGATATTGTTGATTTCTTGTCATAATGTCCCTATAACTATTCTTTAACATCATAAAATACATTTCAAGCGAGTTAAAAATTAAAACTAAGGAACATTGTAAACTACTTCTTAGGATTTAAGTTTTAGAGTCGAAGTATGTTTACGTTCCACATAAGTAGCATATTTAATATATGCATGTCATTTTCTTATTTTTTGTT
Organism: Artemisia tridentata subsp. tridentata; assembly: GCA_021014915.2. Lineage (NCBI taxonomy): Eukaryota > Viridiplantae > Streptophyta > Magnoliopsida > Asterales > Asteraceae > Artemisia > Artemisia tridentata. The sequence goes on from CP139507.1 coordinate 177,113,148, forward strand.
CGTTGCTATCTTGTATAGGTGAAAATGCCCAAAGTAACGGTTGGCGATGTCTCAAAAACAAAAGCATACATTCCTAAAGTCTCTTCCACTCCGGGCATGGCTCCCTCTGTTGCTTGTTTCTATCGTCCCATTGAGGATAGGAACATTCACGAAGGAAGAATTGTCCATCCATCGTTCTATGAATCCGACTTCATCGAACGAATGTTCACCAACGTTGGTCTTGATTGTCTCTACAAAATAAATGAGCCAATCATTCCCCGGTTTGTTCTCGACTTTTATAGTCAAGTGATGTTACAAACCGATCCCAATGGGTATATCCTCATATCCTTCATGATTCAAAACCAATTCATCACTCTTACTCTTGCTCAATTCGGGCAAATTCTAAGAATCCCCTTCTCCGGTCAAGCCGTCTTCTGTAATGAGTGGGACCTCTCGTCTCTTGAGGAACATCGACCTCAACAGGGTCCATACTACTCAGAGATTCCATCTCCTGAAGAGATTCGTCAATATCTTGGACTAGCTCGTGGTACGACTAGTCGAAAGATCAAATCAAAAGATGTTGACATCACTCCAAACCAAGTCCTTCTCAAGGAGCTACGCAGCGACATGAGACGTTGGGAAGAACTCATTCGCGAGAATGCGTTCGGTACCAGTGGTCACCGTGATCATGTCACGGCGAGCATACTCCACATGTTGTATTGTATCGTTACTGAACAGCCGTACAATTTGGCATATCTCTTTGTCTACCGTATCATGTCCGCCAAAAACACTCGTAATGCAAATCTTCCGTATGGCATGTTTCTCACCCGTCTCTACAATAATATCATGGAACACTATCCACAGCTTCAGAGTCCACTCTATGAGTCTGTTCTACCGGTCCTCAATCCACTTGTTCGTGTCCGTGCTCGTCGCTCCCGAAGTGACAAAGGAAAATCTCGTAAATCTGTCTCACTTCCACCTCGTGGTTCCACGTCACATCAAGGAGACGATGATGACGATGATGAGGAGGAGGGCACAACACGTGCTAGTACCCCATCACCGAGGACCTTCGTTGAAAATCTTCCGGATCTTGATTACACCGAGTATCAAGTTCCTTCTCCTTCCGAACGAACTGACGAACTGCTGTTTGAAAGACAAACCGAACTACTCAACACCACACAGCAGATGCATCAAGAAGTACGAGGCGGTTTCAAGTCTATTGGAAAGACACTTGGAAGGATGTTTGGAAAGAAGAAGAAATAGACTTGTTTGATGAGTGTTTCGTTAGTTATCTTCGGTGTTATAATTAGACATTTATATGTAATATTATTATCTTAACATTTGCTTGCTATGACTTTTATTATGTTAGATGATAAACTTATTAGAACCTAGCTACTAGTTTATTTGAAATTATATGACTATGCTTCTAATATGATTTTTTTTCTAGTCTTAAATATGTATATTATTTATTTTAATATGCAATTGATAATATTTAATCATTCTTGATGTACATGATCCAAATGGAACTTGCTGCAAAGACACCCTAAAAATGACCTTTTTCTGGAAATTTTTCAAATTTGGTCGCCTGGGAAATCACCAGATGGGCGGCCCCCTTAATTCCTTAGGCGGTCCCCTTAATTTTTAAGGGGGCCGCCCAACAATTAAGGGGACCGGCCATCTGGACAGTAAAATTTACTGTTTCCTTTTGCATCTTGTGACCACTTTTACCTAGCCCCAGCTACCATTACCCTTAATGCACGAACTGGACTTAGAATATTACCACAAAACCTTCACAATTTGCCTAAATCAACCACATTTTCACAATATAAAAACCCTCCTTACAATTACCTTTCACTCCATCAACCATCACCTTCATCAAACACCCATTTTCAACCACAATGCTATCACCAAAATCCTCCATCTCTAAGACTTCAAGGAAACAAAGACTTGTTATCATACCACCAAAACAACCTTTCATTGACCTAACCCAAGATGACATCAAAACTCCATCACCACCACCTCAAAATTCATCCCCAAGTGCACCAAATGCACCATCAAAAACACCATCCACTCATGGAGCTTCATCTTCCTCCATTCCATCCACCTCATCCATAAATGACTACATCCACACTCACCTAACATCATCACCAAGAGCATCATCACCACCATCCACTCAAGAACCTTCATACACCCAACTTGCCATTTCCCTATCACCCATCACACCTCTAGATGCTCACTTTTCACCATCACCAACCCCACCACCATTCTTTCCTATACGTTGGGCAATGCTTGAAGCCCATGGTGATAATTGTCTTTGTTGCGTCCATAACCGGACCTTAATCTTTGGTCTTAGAGATGAGATACACTACATGTTTTCATCTCTTGAACACATGATTGCCAACCCACAACCACCACCTCCTCCACCTCCTTCACCCACTACACCACCACCACCTCCATTTTCACCCAATTAAGCATATGCAATGCTTAAAAATAATTTTTCAAACCCTTCTTGTAAGCAAGCTCCATGGAAGACCATGTACCTCTAAGATGATTATGAAGTTTCATTAGTAGTTTTTGTTTGTATGCTTGCATGCTTCATGTTGTAATCTTTTGGTTGTGTACTTATCCACAACACCTTTATTAAATGAATGATCTTATTCTATATGCTTGCTTCTTGGTGTTACATATACTTGTGCTTCTAACATTTTTTTTGCAAGCGTTCCATAGCTCGTTTCCTTGGTGCCCCCAAACGAGGGGGAGTATACATCAAGGGGGAGTTCTCGTCCCGAAAAATTTAGATTCTAAAACTTGTCGGCTTAACCTTTTTTATTCTACAAAAAGGGGGAGAAATAAATGTAAACTCACTAAATACTTGTCTAAAAACTAATTTTTAGATTTAATGAGTTTAGATTTTGTAATCATCAAAAAGAGGGAGATTGTTGATATAAATAATGCCTAAACACGTTATTAATATTTTTTGATATCTCTACGTTTTGATAATCACAAAATGTAAAATCATTAATCGGAAAATTATGACGTAAACAAGTATTTAGTTGTAAATATCTATTTCTACAACTCAAATCACTTAAGGTATGAATGAACTAATGTTTAATGCATTATTTGATCAAAGGAACATTTTATTAATAACTAGATTTTTTATAAAACACCAAAAACATTTTATATATTTTTGGAAAACATTTTTGGCATTAAATAAAAATGTTTAATCTTTTATAAAAATATGAATTCAAATTTTTAACCAAAATCAGTTAAAATGTTCCAGAAAAACTTTCCCCACAAAAGGACAAAATTGGCCAACGGCCAGAAGGGGCGGCCCCCTTAATTTTACTAGGCGGCCCCCTTAATTATTAAGGGGACCGCCCCCGCTCCAGTAGACCTCCAGCTGTCAAATTTTTCTCCTATAAATACCAGCCTTCTCCTGGACTTTTACTCACCTTTTTCACACTAAAACTTTCTGTTCTAAATTCATTCTAAACATTGTAAATCCTTTGATCATATTTTCTTAAGCATTGGTTTCTAAGTGATCCAAGCTTCCACCACCAAAAGTGCAAAAGAAGAACTCTACTTCAACTAGTGAAGAAGTGTTATTACTTACCTCATTCAATTGTGTTGTTGTGTAAAGTGTTGTGTAGTTGTGATAAGTAGATCTAAGTGTAATTACGTAGTGGTGTTGTAAATTAGTTGTGAAGTAGTTGTGAATAAGTAGTTGTGAAGTAGTTGTGAAGAAATAGTCGTGAAGAAGAAGTCGTGAAGCCGTTGTGAAGAAGTCGTGAAGAAGTCGTGATTATTTCATGTTGAAGTTTTGTACAAGTTGTGAGATTGGTTCTAGCTACGATTAGGACTCGACATCTAGCTTTGTGTCGTTAAGCCGGTGTAAGCTAAAGTTGTGTAAGGTTTCTCCGCCATAAGGGAGTTTGTTGACATAGTGAAGAAAACTCTCGAGTAGGTGACTCGAGGAGTGGACTAGGGCAAGGAAGGTGTCCTTGTAGCCGAACCACTATAAGTCTCCGTGTTGTGGTTTGATCTTTCCATCTCTCTCTCTTATTTCATTATATTTATCTTACTTGCATTACTTATCTATATTTTCTTATATATGTTCATATTGATCAAGAGTTGAATTCACATAAAATAGAATCGAAGTTTTAAAAAGTAAAGAAAAGTTTTCATAAATTAAAAAGACGTAAAACTATTCAATCCCCCTTCTAGTTTTCCACATAGTCAAGTGAAGTTACAAACCGATCCCAATGGGTATATCCTCATATCCTTCATGATTCAAAACCAATTCATCACTCTTACTCTTGCTCAATTCGGGCAAATTCTAAGAATCCCTTTCTCCGGTCAAGCCGTCTTCTCTAATGAGTGGGACCTCTCGTCTCTTGAGGAACATCGACCTCAACAGGGTCCTTACTACTCAGAGATTCCATCTCCTGAAGAGATTCGTCAATATATTGGACTAGCTCGTGGTACGACTAGTCGAAAGATCAAATCAAAAGATGTTGACATCACTCCAAACCAAGTCCTTCTCAAGGAGCTACGCAGCGACATGAGACATTGGGAAGAACTCATTTGTGAGAATGCGTTCGGTACCAGTGGTCACCGTGATCATGTCACGGCGAGCATACTCCACATGTTGTATTGTATCGTTACTGAATAGCCGTACAATTTGGCATATCTCTTTGTCTACCGTATCATGTCCGCCAAAAACACTCGTAATGCAAATCTTCTGTATGGCATGTTTCTCACCCGTCTCTACAATGATATGATGGAACACTATCCACAGCTTCGGAGTCCAATCTATGAGTCTGTTCTACCGGTCCTCAATCCACTTGTTCGTGTCCGTGCTCGTCGCTCCCGAAGTGACAAAGGAAAATCTCGTAAATCTGTTTCACTTCCACCTCGTGGTTCCACGTCACATCAAGGAGAAGATGATGATGATGATGATGATGATGATGATGATGAGGAGGAGGAGGACACAACACGTGCTAGTAGCCCATCACCTAGGACCTTCGTTCAAAATCTTCCGGATCTTGATTACACCGAGTATCAAGTTCCTTCTCCTTCCGAACGAACAGACGAACTGCTGTATGAAAGACAAACCGAACTACTCAACACCACACAGCAGATGCATCAAGAAGTACGAGGCGGTTTCAAGTCTATTGGAAAGACACTTGGAAGGATGTTTGGAAAGAAGAAGAAATAGACTTGTTTGAGGAGTGTTTCCTTAATTATCATCGGTGTTATAATTAGACATTTATATGTAATATTATTATCTTAACATTTGCTTGCTATGACTTTTATTATGTTAGATGATAAACTTATTAGAACCTAGCTACTAGTTTATTTGAAATTATATGACTATGCTTCTAATATGATTTTTTTTTCTAGTCTTAAATATGTATATTATTTATTTTAATATGCAATTTATAATATTTAATCATTCTTGATGTACATGATCCAAATGGAACTTGCTGCAAAAACACCCCAAAAATGACCTTTTTTCTGGAAATTTTTCAAATTTGGTCGCCTGGGAAATCACCAGATGGGCGGCCCCCTTAATTCCTTAGGCGGTCCCCTTAATTTTAAGGGGGCCGCCCAACAATTAAGGGGACCGGCCATCTGGACAGTAAAATTTACTGTTTCCTTTTGCATCTTGTGACCACTTTTACCTAGCCCCAGCTACCATTACCCTTAATGCACGAACTGGACTTGGAATATTACCACAAAACCTCCACAATTTGCCTAAATCAACCACATTTTCACAATATAAAAACCCTCCTTACAATTACCTTTCACTTCATCAACCATCACCATCATCAAACACCCATTTTCAACCACAATGCTATCACCAAAATCCTCCATCTCTAAGACTTCAAGGAAACAAAGACTTGTTATCATACCACCAAAACAACCTTTCATAGACCTAACCCAAGATGACATCAAAACTCCATCACCACCACCTCAAAATTCATCCCCAAGTGCACCAAATGCACCATCAAAAACACCATCCACCCATGGAGCTTCATCTTCCTCCATTCCATCCACTTCATCCATAAATGACTACATCCACACTCACCTAACATCATCACCAAGAGCATCATCACCACCATCCACTCAAGAACCTTCATACACCCAACTTGCCATTTCCTATCACCCATCATACCTCTTGATGCTCACTTTTCACCATCACCAACCCCACCACCATTCTTTCCTATACCTTGGGCAATGCTTGAAGCCCATGGTGATAATTGTCTTTGTTGTGTCCATAACCGGACCTTAATCTTTGGTCTTAGAGATGAGATACACTACATTTTTTCATCTCTTGAAAACATGATTGCCAACCCACAACCACCACCTCCTCCACCTCCTTCACCCACTACACCACCACCACCTCTATTTTCACCCAATAAAGCATATGCAATGCTTAATAATAATTTTTCAAAACCTTCTTGTAAGCAAGCTCCATGGAAGACCATGTACCTCTAAGATGATTATGTAGTTTCATTAGTAGTTTTTGTTTGTATGCTTGCATGCTTCATGTTGTAATCTTTTGGTTGTGTATTTATACACAACACCTTTATTAAATGAATGATCTTATTCTATATGCTTGCTTATTGTTGTTACATATACTTGTGCTTCTAACATTTTTTTTGCAAGCGTTCCATAGCTCGTTTCCTTGGTGCCCCCAAACGAGGGGGAGTACACATCAAGGGGGAGTTCTCGTCCCGACAAATTTGATTCTAAAACTTGTCGGCTTAACCTTTTTGATTCTACAAAAAGGGGGAGAAATAGATGTAAACTCACTAAATAGTTGTCTAAAAACTAATTTTTAGATTTAATGAGTTTAGATTTTGTAATCATCAAAAAGGGGGAGATTGTTGATATAAATAATGCCTAAACACGTTATTAATATTTTTCGATATCTCTACGTTTTGATAATCACAAAATGTAAAATCATTAATCGGAAAATTATGACGTAAACAAGTATTTAGTTGTAAATATCTATTTCTACAACTCAAATCACTTAAGGTATGAATGAACTAATGCTTAATGCATTATATGATCAAAGGAACATTTTCTTAATAACTAGATTTTTTATAAAACATCAAAAACATTTTATATATTTTTGAAAAACATTTTTGGCATTAAATAAAAATGTTTAATCTTTTATAAAAATATGAATTCAAATTTTTAACCAAAATCAGTTAAAATGTTCCAGAAAAACCTTCCCCACAAAAGGACCAAATTGGCCAACGGCCAGAAGGGGCGGCCCCCTTAATTTTGCTAGGCGGCCCCCTTAATTATTAAGGGGACCGCCCCCGCTCCAGTAGACCTCCAGCTGTCCAATTTTTCTCCTATAAATACCAGCCTTCTCCTGGACTTTTACTCACCTTTTGCACACTAAAACTTTCTATTCTAAATCCTTTCTAAACATTGTAAATCCTTTGATCATATTTTCTGAAGCATTGGTTTCTAAGTGATCCATGCTTCCACCACCAAAAGTGCAAAAGAAGAACTCTACTTCAACTAGTGAAGAAGTGTTATTACTTACCTCATTCAATTGTGTTGTTGTGTAAAGTGTTGTGTAGTTGTGATAAGTAGATCTAAGTGTAATTACGTAGTGGTGTTGTAAATTAGTTGTGAAGTAGTTGTGAATAAGTAGTTGAGAAGTAGTCGTGAAGAAGAAGTCGTGAAGAAGTCGTGAAGCCGGAGTGAAGAAGTCGTGATTAAGTCGTGTAGAAGTTGTGTATAAGTTGTGTGATTGGTTCTAGCTACAATTAGGACTCGACATCTAGCTTTGTGTCGTTAAGCCGGTGTAAGCTAAAGTTGTGTAAGGTTTCTCCGCCATAAGGGAGTTTGTTGACATAGTGAAGAAAACTCTCGAGTAGGTGACTCGAGGAGTGGAGTAGGGCAAGGAAGGTGTCCTTGTAGCCGAACCACTATAAATCTCCGTGTTGTGGTTTGATCTTTCCATCTCTCTCTTATTTCATTATATTTACCTTACTTGCATTACTTATCTATATTTGCTTATATATGTTCTTATTGATCAAGAGTTAAATTCATATAAGATAGAATCGAAGTTTTAAAAAGTAAACAAAAGTTTTCATAAATTAAAAGGACATAAAACTATTCAACCCCCCTTCTAGTTTTCCACAGTTGACTTAGCACCATATATGATCATATTCAGTAGTTTAGATGCAAGTACATGTTAGATAAGTGAACTTGTAAGTTTTAACCGTATTAGTATGGTTATTATATGTTTAGGTGCTCTTGGCAAGTCAACAGAAGGCCTAAACAAGTCTTTAAGGCGAGTAACGAATTTTAGCTTCATGTTTTCAGAATTAACACTATGTTAGAACGTATCTATAGATTCGGATATAGCCGGAAACAAGTTACGTATAGGATGCTCACAAAATGCATCTTTTGTCAAGTCACGTATATGGAAAACTAGAAGGGGGGGTTGAATAGTTTTACCGATTTATTTTCCTTAATTAAAATAAAAAGAGTTTCTTTGAAAAACTTTGATTCAATTCTTTTATGAAATCAATTAACACCAATATGAACACTAATCTAAACTATCTAATATAAATAATAAGTTTCGAAAACAGTGGAAATCTTATGTTAAGGGAACTATGAAGGTTATACATTGTCTAATCCTAGTTCTAATTGCATAAAGACTTAATTAAAATAAAAAATAAAAAATAAAAAAAAATAAAAAAATAAAAATAAAAACCAATTCAATTTTTGTGTATGAACAAACCCTAGACTCAAGATTAATGAAAAATTAGGATTAAATAACTTACGATTGATGTTGAGGAAGTAGTAGTGATTGATAATCTTGAAAATTAATGCATCGAGGTTGATTTTGAAAGGGTGTAATTGAAATTTGGGTTTTGAGGTTCGGTTTTGTGAGCGATGGCAGAAATTGGAAAAGTTTAAAAGTGAATAGTGTAGGAAAAGAAGACTGAAATACGGGCTGTGTCAGATCCACGGTACCACTAAATTTAGTGGTGTCGTGATCTGTTGGGACGAGTTTTTGTCCCATTTTGATTTTTGGCGAATAAGTCTCGCTGATTTAGTGAGACTTTTTGACACGAGGAGAGAATTTATACATAATAAATTATTTTAACGAGAAGAACTAGACTAGACGATAAGAGATGACTTTAATATTTTTGAGGAAATACGTAAGTAGTCATTAGAGGGATACGAGGGATGACTTTAATATTTCCAATGAAATATTTAGATAGTCATAAGATAGGGTTTACAGGATATGTTCCATCATTCCTAGACCTAGACGTAGATAGTTGAAGGATTCTCGTTTGAGGGGTTTAGTTAAGATTTCGGCGATATTGTCTTGAGAGGGAATTTTCTCAATAAAAATGTTCCTTTTTGGACGTTATCACGAAGGAAGTGGTGACGAATTTTGATGTGTTTAGTACGAGAGTGTTGAACGGGGTTTTTGCTCAAGTCAATACCACCTTTGTTGTCGCACATAATCGGTATGTCGTCAAAATGGATGTCGTAGTCGATTAGAGCTTGTTTTATCCATAGTGCTTGCTGACATGCCTTTCCGGCGCTTACGTATTCGGCTTCGGTCGTGGAGATAGCAAGAGTCGTTTGTTTCTTGGAGAACCAAGAAGTTAGACAACAACCCATGAAGGTACAAACGCCACTCGTACTTTTTCGATCCACATAATCTCCCGCATGATCAGAGTAGGCATAGACAATAGTTTCTACACCGGTCCTCTTGGGATAATACAATCCCAAGTGTATAGTGCCATTAATTTATTGGAAGATATGCTTAACCGCTTCAAGATGAGAGGTTTTGGGATCCTCTTAGAAGCGGGCACAAAGGCAGACACTAAACATGATATCGGGCCTACTTGCCGTTAGGTATAATAAACTAACTATCATACCCCTATACTTAGTGCTATCCACAGACTCACCTTCTTCATCTTTCGTGATTTTCGTTTCCGTGGACATGGGAGTTTTCATGGGCTTAGACTCTTCTAAACTAAATTTCTTAAGCATCTCTTTAATATACTTAGATTGATTAAAGAAGATACCATCTTCCATTTGTTTTATTTGTAGACCAAGGAAGAAATTTAATTCGCCCATCATGCTCATCTCAAACTCGTCACGCATGATCTTTGAAAAATCATCGCACAGTTCTGGACAAGTTGAGCCGAATATAATGTCGTCGACATATATTTGAACAATGATGAGTTGTGAATTTCATTTCTTCGTGAAAAGTGTGTTATCAACCATTCCCATGGTATATTCATGTTTAAGAAAGAATGCTTTCTTGAGTTTATAAATATGATTCAGTTTTTAGAAATCAACGAATCCCGGAGGTTGTGCAACGTATACCTCCTCGTTGATATAACCATTTAGGAATGCACTTTTCACGTCCATTTGGTATAGTTTAAAGTCTAAAGCGCAAGCATAGGCAAGGAGTATCCTAATAGACTCTAATCTAGCTACGGGTGCATAAGTTTCATCGTAATCTATTCCTTCTTGTTGGTTGTAGCCTTGTGCTACCAACCTGGCTTTATTCCTAGTTACGATGCCATTTTCATCGAGTTTTTTTCTAAACACCCACTTAGTTCCTATGGTGGTTTGATTCCTAGGAGGTGGTACTAGATCCTAAACTTGGTTTGCGGTGAATTGTTTTAACTCTTCCTGCATGGCAACTACCCAGCTTTCAACTTTTATCGTTTCACTGACATTCTTTAGTTTTACGGTAGATATAAAACAAAAGAAATTACTTTTGGTTTGTGCTTGTGACCTAAGGGTTCTTTGGTTTAGGTTTCTTATGACATTTTCTATTGGATGGTTCTTGGATTCCTTAATGTTGACAACTTCATCAACTGCGACTATTTCATCCTCAATGTTATTTTCTAATGTTTTCTTGCCATTGACCATAATGGCTTCTTCCTCATCTAAGTCATCATCGACCAAGCGTGATGTCTTAGTTTGGGGAGGACTCTCATCGAATGTCAAATTGAGTGATTCTTCGACTTTCATTGTTTCCTTATTTAGAACAATATAGGCTTTACTATTTTGGGAGTAACCTAGAAAAACACCTTCATAAGACTTTGGGTCAAATTTGGTGAGGTAATCTTTTGTGTTAAGTATGTAGCACTTGCTTCCAAACACTCTAAAGTAATCTAGAGTGGGTTTTCTACCTTTCAAGATTTCGTATGGTGTTTTTCCTAGGATTGGTCTAATCAAAATCCTATTAAGTATATAAGTTGAGGTGTCTACTGCATTACACCAAAACTTTTGCGGAATAGATTGTTCATTTAACATCGTTCTACTCATCTCTTGTAGAGTACGATTTTTTCGCTCAACTACCCCATTTGATTGTGGAGTGCGTGGAGCCGAGAAATTATGTGTAATACCATTAGCATCACAATATACTCCAAATTGAATTTCATTATCAAATTTCCGACCGTGATCCGTTCAAATGGATACTATTGTATAACCTAGTTGATTTTGGACTTTCTTACTAAAGATTTCGAATTCCTCGACAGCTTGTATTTTATTTTTAAGAAATCTAGTCCAAGTGTACCTAGAATAGTCATCAACTATTACTAAGGTGTAGAAGTTTCCTCCGTAACTCCGTACGGCGGATGGACCGAATAGATCCATATGAAGGAGTTCTAGGCATCTAGAGGTTGAGACCATGTTCTTAGCTTTGTAACTAGAATGAGCTTGTTTTCCAACTTTACAAGCGTCACAAAAGTGTTTATCAAACTTAAGCTTAGGTAGGTTTCTAACTAATTCGTTAGACGCTAAACATTGTATTAAACGTATATTTGCGTGACCTAGTCTCCTAAGCCATAGAGTAGAATTCTCATCTATGGTTGCTAGACAAATCTTATCCTGAGGTTTATTTCCTATTTTCATAACAAATAAACCATTTTCCTAACTCATTTGCCTATGGTCTTGCTGATGACATCAAATAAGTACATATTATTAGCATCATTATCCCATTTATATTGCTCATGTTATACTATTATGTGTGAGATATGGTACTTAATCATTTACTTTTGTAAATCTCAGTAATATCGGAGCAATTGGAGAAAGTTATGGAAAAAGATGTGTTTTGGAGCAAAAACGAAGATATTGAAGAATGCCTACTGATCAGACACTCAATACGGCGTATCAACGCTAATTAGATACGCCGTATCCATATACTTAGAAGAGTTCAAGACCTTGCCTGACTTTGATGCATACGGCGTATCCATCTTTGGGAATACGCCGTATATGAAACTTGGTCGATTTGAAGAATACGGCGTATCGGATTCTATGAATACGCCGTATAGAAGCCCTAGATATTTGAAGACCAAGACGGGATTACATCGAATGCGGCGCATCCTATCCTTGAGATACGTCGTATATGAGCCTTAACCGATAAATCAAGTGAAGAATCGAAGCCAAATGAAGAAATAATGTTTACGTAACAACTTTAGAAGATGCTTCACTGTTTTGGTCATAAAATCTTCATCCGGACTCCGTTTTAGTTGATTCAAGCGGCCATGCGAAGAGAAAAAGAAAATCTATCTGATTCTGAAGGAGATGCGGCGCATAGGGCTTTTAGATGCGCCGTATCGGGGTCGAACAGCAGACTATGTTTTTGGAAATTACTTGGAGGCTACTCTTGCTTAATCCTATAAATACCAAAGCCCTTGCACGACCTTGGAGGACCATTATCAGTGGGGAACAGCCCCAAATAGTCCCCAACACCTTCTCCATCCACCATTGAAGATCGACGAAGAACATCTCCATACTTATCTTTGTGTATCATTCGGTTAGCATAATAAATTTGTCTATGGATTTCTTATGTTTAATTTTTATGTATACTTTATCTTTTGCTGAGATTATGGGCTAACACCCTTAGGTGTTAGCCATGTTTATGAAGTTTTATTAGTTTTTATGATTTTGTCGATGTGTTTGCTTTGTTATTGGATTGGGTGTTTGTCGATAAAAACTCGTTTATTGCTTATAACTAGTAGAAGTCTATGTAACTAGGTTATGATCCTTATAACTTTAATTGATGTGACTTAACTACCTGTAATTGTGGTTGCTTAGGTTGAGTTATATGCGTGTTAACCCGAATCTCTATTAGGAATCGTTGTTTGGCAAAAACGGAACGTGTCTACAACCTAATAGGACTAGTAGCGTGTAATACCGAACTAGGTTAGATGGTTTAAAGCAATAAGTTAGTATTGATGCTAGACGAGTCACTATGATCATGTCCTCTTTCCCACCACGATGGTAGGTTATTTAATCGTGACAGGATTAATAATCGGATTGGCGACAAAACAATTGAATGAATTAAAACAAGTAGACATAAGCATGTATAACTATAAAATGGATTAGACTTGGCTAACCCGTTCTTCCTATCTATCTTCATCTATCTTTAATTTGCTTTTAATTAGTTTAATATTTATTTTCTCGTATTTAGTTTAATTAAACACATAAAATCGTGATAGCCTCTCAGGCTAAAACCCCCAAAAATATTTACTTGCTTTCTAGGTTAGTTAGTTTAGTAATTAGAATACCTTTAGATCACTTTAGCTTCGCTCCTAGTGAACGACCCTTGCTTACCTAAAAACTATCTACATTGATCAGGTACACTGCTCGTGAGTGTTTAGAGTCTATAGGTTAGTTCGGCAATAAATAAATTTAAAACTTGGTAGTTTATTATAGACCTAAAAAAAACACATCACTTGCCATCCTTAGTAATCTCACTACCTTATTCAGAAAATATTACTCTACACTTATTGTCAACCATTTGACTAATACTAAGCAAGTTAAATCCTAAGTTATCTTCATGCTCAACATTTCTAATAGTGAGGGAGTCTTGAGTAATCGTACATTTTCCTATGATGTTGCCTTTAAGTTTGCTACCGAAAGTGACATTACCTCCGTTGTAAGCCTTGTATGATGTGAATAGACTTCGGTTACCCGTCATATGATTAGTGCATCCACTATCCTTGACCCATTCGTCGGGCTCCAAGTCAATTCCCAGTCATATCTATTGAGTAAGACAAAGATTCAAACATTTGGTCCCCAATATCTCATGGGTCCAAAGTTGTTTGTATTAAACATCCCATGCATTTGTTGCATTTGGTTAGGATGTTGGAATGGAGGACAAATTTCCCATGGCAAGTAACTTCGTTGTTGAAGGTTATTCCAAGTTACGGGATAGTTAATTGGATAACTTGGTCTTCTAAAGTTACTTCTCGGTTGAGGAGTTCTTGACCGAGGTTTAAGAACATTTGTTTGTCTAGGTGGAGGAGTCTTTGATCTAGTGTCGGGTTTTACAAAGCTAAGTCCGGGGGTTGATAAAGGTTTGTAAAAACTCCAGCAACATGTATTTTAACATTGTTAACTACTATCTGACTTGGTTTAGGACTTAAGTCATTTTTCAGACTCGACTCAGTTCTGTCTTTTGCACCAGACGGTACCACTAATTTTAGTGGTGCCGTCTGTACCTTTAATGGTACCGTCCTCTATTTCGACAGAACTTATGGGTTTGACAAATTTTACTTGTTTTGTTTTACTTTTCGAAGTTTCATTTGGATTAAAACCTAGACCCGCACCGACATGCTCACTTTATCTAATATTATCTAACATGTCATCTAGTGCTTTTGTTCCTTTTTCGAACTTAATGATCCTTAACGCATTTTTCCTAAGTTCTACGTTTTCTAATCTAAGATTATGGCATGATTCGCATCCAACATCACATTCTTTCCTTTTCTCGAGTCTTTTGACTTGGTCTTTTAGTTCTAAAATTTCTGTTTCGAGTTTATTCAAAGTCGCTTTTAGCTTTTTGTTTCTAGTTATAATTTTAGAACTTACTTCACATAATTTATTATATTCATCATATAATATATTATCATCTGTTGACGAATTATTATCACTATAGTAAGAAGAGTCGAAATGTGTCTCATTTAAAGCTTGAGTCATAAGACATGTTTCGACATTTGGCTTCTCCTCTTCTTCCTCACCGCTATCACTCCAAGAACCTCCTACAAGTGCTTGTTGGTTATTGGTTCTCGGTGGTTTAGGACATTCTCCGATGAGACGGTTTGGATCTCTGCATCTAAAGCATTTTCTATCACTCTTTTCTTTCTTGTCATTCCGGTTCTTTTGGAACGACTTCTTTTCATCACGATGTTGTCATACAAATCTACCTCTTCTTCTAAAGAACTTCTTAAATTCTCTAACCGCTAATGCATACTCTTCGTCTTCACTATCGGAATCCGAACTTTCCTCATCACTAGACTCCTTTTTGGCTTTCAATGCTAGAGATCTAACTTTCTCACTTTTGCCTTTAACTATGTCGGAGTCTTTCTTGATTATCATTTCATGAACTTTCAAGTTTCCTATTAGTTCATCAAGTGATAATGTCGCCAAGTTCTTTGACTCTTCAATGGCGGTGACCTTTGCTCTCCATTTGGGATGTAGATCCCTAAGAAATTTCCAAACATAGTTCTTGCTAGAGTAACCTTCATCAAGAGCTTTAAGACTAGTGATAATAGTATTAAATCTAGCAAAAGCATTATCTATAGTTTCATCTTCCGGAATGGAAAATTGTTCATATTGTTGCACAAGAAGATCAATCTTGTTTTCCTTGACTTGATTATTACCTTGATGGGTGACTAACAAAGTTTTCCAAATATCTTTTGCCGTATTACACATAAAAATTCTTTCAAATTCTTTTTTCGGCAAAGCATTGTAAATCATCATTTTAGCCTCATTATTTTTGGCTAGTTTTCTTTTAAGATTATTACTTTGTTGGTCATAAGGAATAATTTCATCCTTTTTAGTTACCGGATTCTTTTCAATAAGTTTAAAGTCACCCTCAGTAATAACATGCCAAAGATCAATATCTTTTGATTTCACATACGTTTCGAATCTTGTTTTCCAATAGATAAAACAATCGGTTTCAAAAAGTGGTGGTCTTTGCATAGATTGCCTTTCTTGATATTTGTAGAAATCCATTGATCGATTCAAGTTATAAAATACAATTTATTTTAAAATCTTGCCTGACGTGGCTCTGGTACCAATTGTGGAAAACTAGAAGGAGGGTTGAATAGTTTTACCGATTTATTTTCCTTAATTAAAATAAAAAGAGTTTCTTTGAAAAACTTTGATTCAATTCTTTTGTGAAATCAATTAACACCAATATAAACACTAATCTAAACTATCTAATATAAATAATAAGTATAAAGAGATGAGATGGAAAGATCAAACCAAGACAACGAGATTTATAGTGGTTTGGTCACGAAGCTCTTCTTCGCCCTACTCCACTCCCCGAGTACTCAAATCGAGAGTTCTAAGCACTCTGTCAACAAAGCTCCCTTCAGGCGGGGAAAATCGTACAACGTCGCTTATCACAATTCCCGACACTATGCTAAATGTCGAGTACTAATCTAGCTAGTACCAATCTCACTCACGATCCACACGATCCTAACTTCTCACATGATCTACACGATCCTTACTTATCACACGATCCTCACACTCTAATCTTGATCCACTTGATCAACACACTAACACACAAGTTACAAAAGATCTCTAAGATCTCAATAAGATCACAATGATCCACACAAGATGACTAAACAAGACTATGACACTTGATGTATATCAAGATACAATCAAGCAAACAACAAGTAATGCAAGTGCACTACACAAAGACTCTAACACCTTGTATTTTCTTGATACTTTGTGTTCTTCTCTTGAGTAATAGAGGAATGAAGGTGATCTTTGGTTGGATGAAAGGATCACTCTTTAAACAAAAGAAAACTAACTAATGATCAATGAAATGTAAGTGTGAATGGAGGATTAAACTCAGAAAGTTTTGTGTGAAAAAGAATGCCCAAAAACTATGAAGTGGACTGGTATTTATAGGCAAAGAAAATTTTCCCGTTACAGTGGGACGGTACCACTAAATTTAGTGGTACCGTGCCAGTCAAAGAACGCTCCAGTTTTTGTTTTTAGTGGTGAAAGTTTAATTGGGGAAGTTTGGAGCTGATTTAGGGGGGATAGCTGTTATGATTTTTAAACTTATTTTTCCAATTAAAATATTTCTTTATAATTCAAAAATAATTTATAAAGTGTATTTTTGAAAAAATGTTTTGTCACATTAAAAATGTGAAGTTTGAGACATAAATTTACTTCTTCGATCATTTGTCAAGTTGTAAATTTATTTGTTCTTACCTAGAGTGATTTACGTAGAAATGGGACATTTCGACTAAAAACTTGTTTACGTTAATTTTGACGTAAAGTGTTTTCACATTTTGTTATCATCAAAACGTGGAGTTATCGAAAGATATAAATAATGTTTTTAGGACATTATTTGCATCAACAACGTATATGTATGGATGTGCCTTTGTCCTTCTTTGATTTCTTTGCGAAGACACTTTTCTTCCATGAGGGTTTGCAATCAAGGGGAAGAAACGTGTACGTCGGGGACGCATTTTTGTGAATTTGGTGTTATCATTTCAACTTCCGCGAGTTGTTTTGTGTGAAGTAGCCAACATACGTAAGAATATCTTGTTGATTTTTTGCATGTTCCCTCGAATTGATTATCTACACTTCATTGAGTATACTTAATATCTTTGAGTTGAGCTGGAGGAGGTTGTATGTCTCAAGATACGTGCTTTGAACGTTCATCATTCTCAATGAAGAAGTTAGATTTACTTGGTGTGGTTTACTGTTTCATCTACAAATTCAGTAATCTGCTTAAACTTCAAATAATTAGAAGATATGTCAACTACATCAAAGTTTCAAATCTGCTAAATACGGTTGTCAGTTTGGGGGGAAGCCGATTCAAAAACTTCGTCAAAAAAAAGTGTATGATGAAGCTGCTAAAGATATGCAGTATGAATTGGGGGGAAGTTAATCCAGTTCATACATATTACATCATTTACCTACAAGTGAAGAAATGTTCTCATCCAGGGGTACAAGAAGAAGATAAAGAGCGTCGACTGTGGTCATCCTCATCATTTGAAGAACTTGTGAAGACTTTTCTTTATTGTATTTGTACTGGTAGGAAATGTTGTAAGTAATCTCGTATGTCGACACATTAGGGGAAGATTAATGGGATCGCTCTTGAACTGTGAATGTGATGACATTACGGGAATTTCATTAGTTTTACTATAAGTCACATAAAAAAGGGACTAGAGTTGTACTTAGCCTAAAGTTATGTATGTTGGCCTATATAAACCAGTGTTGCAAAAATCGGCCTAGGCGGCCGATTAATCGCTAGGCGAGGAATAACCGCTCTAAGTTTCACTAATCGGCCTTATTAATCGGTTTAGTCAAAACTGGGTCAACATACCGATTAATTGGATAAAAATTGGCCAAATCGGCCAAATAGGACAAAAATCAGATAAATCAGCCAACTCGGTTATGGATAGAAATCGGCCAAATCAGGCATAAATCGGCTAAATCGGAAAAAAATCGGCTATATCGGCAAAATCGGGCATATAGTTTCAAAATTTTATAATTTTATATATAAAAAATCTAATCCGATTAATCCCCGCCTAACCGATTAATCGCTAGGCGGTACCCGGCCGCCCAACTATCGCCTAGCGATTTTTGCAACCTTGATATAAACCCTCCTAGACTGCACTAGGAGGGTGAAGCTTCTAGTGTGTTGTATTGTAACGTTCTAATATTATTCAATAACACACATATTTCCTTTCTCTCTCTACTCTCTCACTATAATGGCTATCTCTTACTTTGAGCTTCCCCGACCTCCCGAATACACATAATCGACCAAAACATCAATCCAACAGGAAGTATAACCGAGATCTATGCATTTCGGTTAGGGTTTGTTTTTATTTTTCGAGACTAGCTAGGGAGGAGAGGAGGGAGAGCCGAAAGTTTGTAGCTTTGGTTAGGGTTGTTTGTGTAAGGATCAACCAAACAATGAACACCAAAGGGGTGTTTATATACCCACTCAACTTGTCCAACAAGTCTTGTCTTCCACCTTCTCTACTTGCAAGAAAACAATACAAAGGCCCCTCCTATAACCTTCCCATAATCGGCCTCATTGGAAGGGAGGACAAGGGTTTCGTTTTCCGACACTAAGTCCCTCTCTTTCGTATTTAATGTATATTAACTTAGTTAAACGTATAATATATAATAAACGTGTTCTTCGTAAAACATATTATATATTTAATAATGATATATAACGCATAATATATAATAAACGTGTTCTTCGTATACATGTTCTTAGCCGTATAAATGATTACATAAGGAGCACAAACCAACATGACTATCACTTCCTCATCTAATAACTCGAAGGTCTCTTACATGATTCTCAAACTGTGTTGATCCTAGTTATGCACTTGATTGAATCACTTAGCTTGTAAAGGTCAAGTTATTTTAGATAAATCTAAAGCAACTATATAGAAACTGTCTTTGAGTATGTTAAAGTCTATGCGGAATCTAGAATTTAACCTTAAGAAGAACTTGTAATGTAACAGTAAAACAATTATAAATACAAGATTAACAAACAAAACAGCTTCAATATTAATAACGAATTACACGAATACTCCCTAGTATTAGGGTTTACAACCTTGAAGCTATATGAAAAAACGTATCTATATCAATGCCCTACGACCTCCTTTTATAGACTAAGGAGTCCTAGTTGGCTTACAATAACTTTCTATACAAGATAAATCTTTTTAGAATCTTTTCTATACTTATCTAACCGACTATACAAGTATATCTCATTAGCAGCATTAACAAAGACTCAATATAGACTAGCAGTTTTAACTCTAACTCTACCAGCAGTAATCCTTCAGCAGTTGTAATTCTGAACTAGCAACATTAACTATTAGTCTGGCAGCACTAACTACTTAGTGTATTTTCTTGAAGTTCTTCAGCATCACCAGCAGTAGTAAAATACCCCAGTAGTAAAACTTGTATTAGCAGCATTAATGACTTATAGCTTTTTCTTTGTAATACCTGAGCAGTCTTAATTACATGAGCAGTAGCAACTCTTAGAAGCTTTAATTCCCAATAATCCTCCCATAAACTTGATATTTTCTCCTAAAATCATCAAGTTTCATTCAAAGCTTGAACCTTTACTAGAAGGATGCTTCCAAACACCTTGCCAGCCATTCTTCAAGCATATGATAAACCAAATAAGCTCATCTGCCATGCTTTCATTCATGTCATGCTCCATTTGAAGTTTACTTTCCAGCATCATTCCTAATGTTGTTTTTGTGAGTGGATACTTCTTCTCAACCAACATGTAGATATGCATAGCATCCATTGTTATTTCATGAACCCCACATGAATCTATCAACCTCCAGCTTATCACTTTCTTATTATAGACAGGTCTTCTCCATACTTCATCTTCAACATGAGGTTCAAACATGGTCTTCAAGACACCTCACAAGATATAATCATGATCTGACACTGGTTGCTTCAATGGTTTTGTTGGTCCATACTTTTCTTTTACAAGCTTCCACATAATCTGCAAGTCTTCTCAGTCAAAGCTCTTAAGCATCTGATTAAACCTTGAGAATACATAAGTCTGTCCATTAGCTCTTGTAATTTCATAAATTACTTTCCTTGGGCTCTCATTATATATTCTCCAGCCAACAATATCAGGCAGTTTTGTAGCCAAAGGTTCACAGTCTATTCGAATTTCTTCATCATCTGAAACAATCACTATGTATTATTTAATCTCTTATGAACCTCTGCCATCACCTTCCTTCTTCTCTTGCTCTGACTGCTCATCAATCTTCTACTTTTTAGTGCTCTCCTTTTCTATCTCATCACCAGCTCTCTTTGAACTCCTTTATAGTTCTTTCTCAGCTATCTTAGAACTTCCCACCACCTCCTCTGTTGTAACACCCCCTAAATTTTTAGTTAACAGTGGAAGACTTAATAGGAGTATTACTGGTAGGATCATAGTTATAATCATAGAAAACGACTCAAGAGAGACGTTTTGTAAATCATTGTCATTCATTTAGAAATTCAAGTACAAAAGGAGATTTCAACGTTTAACATTCCACAAAAGATGTTGTAATTTTTTATAAATGACAAAATTTATGTCACACCAAGACCATCCGTTACATGCCCACTCCGTGCCTTGAATGCTCCATAATAAACCTGAGAAAAACATGCTAAAAAGTGTCAACACAAAGGTTGGTGAGTTCGTAGAGTTTATAAGTAAAACAGTTGATTTCAATAGTTTCGAGAATGAGGTGATAAATTGTAATACCAATATTGATGAAACAAGTAGTGAGTTACGTTAGGTGAAAACCATAAGTAATTTGTATGAAATCAGTTGAACACAAATTCAAGTTTAAGTTTTATGCCTGAAATATAAGAATAGTAGTGCCGTATCATGACTATGGTGTTTTTGAAATTTTGTATATTGCCCTAAGTCTCATGACCCACAAACGTTAACAATATACCGCACAAACGACATGTAATATACCGCACAAACGACATGTATTATACCGCACAAACGACATGTATTATAATGGTAACTTAGGCAATATAAATCAGGTATAGCATACAGAAAATAGTACTTGTGGAAGTAAAAGTAAGTAGTTGAGCATGTATCTCCCCCAAAGAGTTTATAAAGTTAATAAACGAGTAAAAATGGGGCTATGACTCACGGCTATCCGTGAAAGTTTAGAGTATGAAAGTAAATGAAAATAGTTGAGCATGTATCTCCCCCAAAAGTATAAAACAAGTATTAAAATAGTAGGGGCTACGACTCACGGTAAACCGTGAAAGTTTATAGAGTGCTTTTAAAAGTAAATAAATAGAGTTGAGCATGTATCTCCCCCAAAGAGTATAAAACAAGTATTAAAAGAGTAGGGGCTACGACTCACCTTGTGCGTAACTGGCAAAGTGGAAATGTGAAAATCAAGTGAAACTACAGAAACGGCTCCAAAACAGGACCTGGATAATAGTGAAGTCTAAGTATTTGGTGTTTGTGAATTAATATAACAATGTGTGTGAAAACGAGTAACAGACAATGAATAGGTGTGTGATATGAGTATGTTATGCTTAAAATGCCTAAAGTTTAAAAATAATATTGTACATAATATTATCACGTTTTTATGTTATTTGTTCCATAAATATTGTTTCCTCGAAATGTGTGTGAATGATATGTCAATTTAATTGTTTAAACTCGTTACGTGTAATTATAACGAAATTATATAAGGTGTAAATAAAATAACAATTACATTATTAAAAACTAGTCATGTGTAATTATAAACGGAAAGTGTAAATAAAATAACAACCAAATTATTAATACTCGTTACGCATAATTATAAACGTAAATAAATAAATGCGAATAAATGATTATAACGTAAGTAAATAAAATGCGTACGAAACGAGATAAAAATGCTTATGAATGGGGAAGAATTGTAAAAATACGAAATGAAAGTAAATATGAAATAAAGTTACATCTTGGTCCTTGTTCTTTCATTATTTTACAATTTATCCCATAACGGTGTTAACTTTGCACCGTTAGTCCTTTATTTTATATATATAACATTTTTAGTCCCCAACTTCCCAAAATGACATAAAGGTCAATGTATTTATTGTTTTTAATATATTCAACCCCTCAGATTATGTTTTGGCAGTTTTAGGACACAAGTTTAGGAAGTTGTCACTTTTCACCCAAATAGTAAAATACGTTGCAAAACAAGTCCTTTTTCTACAAAAATTGTAGTAAAAATATTTCGAAAATTCCTTAAGCTTAGAAAAGCTGATTTTAATGTTTCTCAATTGCTTATTTGCTGATTGGATTATTAATAAGCTATTGGGCTTTTAACACAAGCGTTAAAGCCCAATAGTGGTTTTTAATCCGTGGGCTTTTTAAGGGACGAATGGGCCAATTCTTGGGCTTATATTTTGGGTCTAAATAAGTTACGAAATGTCCCTCAAGCTCAGCTTATTGCATAAGCAATTCGAGAGCTTATTGGGCTGTTAAGCCCATTCGATATTTGTTAAGGGAAAAACGGGATAGTTTTTAGGCGCCAAGGATTGAGCTCATTTGGAGCTTATCAAGGGCTTATGGGAAAGAACTTAAACATGATCTTGATTGTTTGGACAACCAAGAAACGGGACGAGTAATAATATTTGGCCGTTGTGTTCATAGTTTCGAAATAAATGTCCCATTTCTTAAGTGACTTAACACGTTCCAAATAAAAATAAATAATACGAACAAAGTAAATATGATTCGAAACAAACATAAAAATGATGCAATGTGTATTTTACTGATTTTTGGTGTCGAGTAAGATAAGAAACCTTGTCGTTGCCATCCCTTAAAGGAGGTCATACATGTGTTACGTGACGAAAGTAAATAACGAGTGCAAGATAATAAATATAAACATTATACGCTCGTATATAAATTAGAACCATGCATGCTTAAGTAAATATGATACGAGAAGGGTTGAAATGGGTTAAGAAGTACTTACAACACTTGAGAGTTTGTTTGTAACGTGTGAAAGAACTAAGAACAAGGGAGATAGGTCGTATCTCGCTAGAGCACAACTAATAGGGCACGTTATGGTTTTGATCACGCCTTGATACGAATCGAAAAGGGAAAATGGTTGGTTCTGGACTCCAAAGGACTTGGCAATAGGGATTTTAGTGAGAAAAGGGTTGCCGTTTGAGAGTTTTATGTGAGAGTGAGAGAATGTTCTTGCATGAGTGTGTCTCGATGTATATATATTAGATGGAGATGATATTTGAGCAAGTTGTAAGATATGGGAATCTTGGCAGTAAGATAAGATCATCAAGAATATCACTTAAGTATCTACACCCTAGTTGAGATGAGTTAGCAACCAGTTACTGAGGTACATAAACGTGTATATGTAATTCGTATAGTATATATAGATATTGATAACGCTCAGAATGAGCATGTTTTTAGTTGCGTTATCAGTGGTTTTGTGCACTTTATTTGGTTATATTTGTGTGTATTTGTTACTTAATCATGAAAAAGTGTATATGCAAGTGAATGTAGCCAAGTACAGGAAAAGATGACAAAAAGATGAAGAATTGAAGTGATTATGCACATTGGAAGATTCCCGAGATGGAAACGAGAGAGAAACCACACAAGAACTCAAAGTTTTATAGGTTTTTGAAAAAGTAAAAAAAAAAAAATTAGTTCGGGACCAACCGAATCGGATGGATCTCCATCCGATCGGTTGGTGGCCTCGGTAAAAGTTTTTTGATTTTTGTTGTTTTTGTTGTTTTCAGTTTTAAATGTTAGATTAATGGTAGATTAATGTTAGTAATTGATATGATTAAGTGTTAGTTTAATTAGATAGTTAATAGTGGTAATTAGATTAGCTTTAAATGCTTTTAATGTTTTTTTTTAAGTTAATGTAGTCAATTTTATGTTTAATGATTAAGTAGTTCAAGACTTTTTATTAATTTTGTTAGTTAATAATAGTTATTAATTAGTTAATGGTTATTAAAGTTATTAATTATGTTTTATTTTTCATTTTTAGAAAATTAGTTTTTTTCTGGAATTAATTTTTATATTAAGTTTTTAATTTAGTTTTAAAAATAAATAAAAATATAAAAAAAAAAGGTTTTTTTTTAAAAAAAAAGTTGATCCAACCGATCGGATGTTGCCCGCATCCGATTCGGTTGGGCAAAATTGATTTTTACGATTCAATCATCCGATCGGATGGAGTGTTAAACCAATCGGATGGATGCCTCAGAAAAGTTTTTTTTTTTTTTTTTTTAATTTATAATTTTTAGTTGTTTTGATGTTTTGAGAGTTTGAACTTGTTTCTTTACTTGATTTGATTTCATTTTTGATATGTTTCGATTATGACTAACCCTAATGCTAATAGTTTGGATTTTCATGATTTTGGTTATGTTATAGTTGTTAATTGCTTTAGTGAAATGGAGAGTTTAAGCAACGTGTCGGAGTACTTGAGAAACTTGGAAGAGATGTTCAAGGACTCGGATGATTCATTGGAGCGTTTGAAAAATATTTTGAAAGAAGTTAAGGTTGATGTTGAAAAGAAAGAAGAAGTTGGAGAAAACCGGGTTTGTTTACCTAAGGAGAAGAGAGTTGTTGTGTTCATAAGAGCACCACCTAAGGAGTTTGATGCACCGTTCATGAGGTACACTACACCTTTTGGTGTAGAAGGTATAAAAGCTTGGGATGCTCAGCTTAATATGGAGTATGGTGACAACTATATTACGGAAGATATGCTTAGTAAGCTTGGTTTCGTTCAACTTGACTATGAGGATTATGGAAGAAAGATGGTGAGAGATGTGCGTGTTAATATTCATGGTCACATTTTCAAAGTTGATTTTGTTGTTTTGGAATATGGGAATGCTGATGAACCAGAAGTTGTGTTTGGTAGAGATTTTATGGTTAAAACTAAGTGTAGGATTGATTTTGCACTTGGAGAGATGAGGATTGATGTGGATGATATGGTAGAAGAGAAGGAAGGAAAGGGAGAGATTGTTAAAATGGGAAAAGAAAATAGAAAGAAAACACCACTTAACAAACTTACCCAACCCTCCACCCTTAAGAATGAAAGTTCTTCATCATCTAATTCACCACCCAAATCACCACAAATTGTTAAACCGTTAACTAAAGAGCAAAAGGAAGCGATTTTGGAAAACTTGGAGATGAACTTTAATGAGCTTATGGAGGAGAAGCCGGTTATTGATGTGTTGAATAATTACATGAACTATCGTAAGAAGTTGGATGCAGTTATGATGGCATGGGCTAGGCTAGAAGATAAGAATTTTGATGAGGTTAAAAGAGAGAGAATAGTTGAGAATGGGTTGCCTAAGAAGATGAGCGATCCGGGAAATTTTGTGTTGCCGATAAAGGTGAATGGGACAGATGCGATGTATGCATTGGCCGACACGGGGTCAAGTGTGAATGTAATGCCGTATCCATTGTATAAGAGATTAGGACTTGCAAACCCTCAACCTAATCAATATAATCTCACTATAGCCGATAATTCACGAGCAGAGGCAATGGGAGAAGTAAAGAATGTTAGAGTCCAAATAGGGTATCAAGCCTTTTTGGCCGATTTTCTAGTGCTTAACATTCCGGTGGATAAGGAGTTACCATTGTTGTTAGGTAGACCGTTTTTGAGAACGTGTGGAGCTATTATAGATATGGTTCGAGGTACTATGACTATTAATGATGGGATCTTGAAGCATACGTATTATCCTAAACCTAGAGGAAAGATTGTGAAGGAAGTTCAGGAAGAAGAAGAAGAAGAAGAAGATCACTTGGGTTGTTTTGAAGTGGGTAGAGATGAAGAAGGGAGGCCTAAATATGGGCCGGTTGCTCCGATTTACTTTGATATTGAAGATGAGATGGAAAGAGCTCTAGCTATGGAGGCTTTCTATAACCCTTTTAACAATGTTTTTGTTTTTAACAAGTTGGCAGATTTTCTTGGATCGTTACCGGTCCAACTAAAGAATTTGGAATGGGGACCCGAAGGTTCTAGTGTTTACAAGAAGGAAGAAGGAGACAGAGATTGGCATGTGAAGTTTGATGTAGTTTTTCCGGATGGAAGAAACTTTGCAAGGAAATTTAAAACGCAAACAACAACCCAGAAATTGTCCGGGAAGTTTCAAAATGAAGATATCTTGAGGCACGAGTATTTCCAAGGATGAAAGATTCAAGTACAAGTTTGAAGAATAAGCACAACACGTGTGCAAGTTATTTGTTTGTTTTCTTTTTAATTTTTATGCATTTTGAGTATTTTTAATGTTTGCATTTAAATTTTAGTTTAAGTAAGTTAAGACTCTTGTTTCTTTTTATTAAGTTTTATGAAGTTATGTTTTTAGTTTAGATTTTTATAGTTAGTTTTGTTTTAGAGTTAGTAGAGATAGACTTGGACAACAAGTTGGTAGATTAAGTGTGGTGGAGTATTTTTACATAAGAAAAAGCATTTTTAAAGTGAAAAAAAAACATTTCCACTTGATCTCACAAGTATCATAAAGTGTTGGTAAGTAGAAAAGTGAAGTTTTTGCAAAAACTTAATCCGAATCAGTTGGATCAAATACTGATCGGATGGAGTGATATATATAAACTTAGAATTTCAAAAATCACAAAAACTCACACACACACAATCCACCAAGCTTGGGTTCCAAAATTTCGACCATTAGGAGATAATTAAGAGTTGCAGGAGTGTTAAAGGATCATACATGGCACCTAAACAAGTAAGTAACATTATCAATTTGAGTTAATTAGGTTTTAATCAGGAATTATTGAATTAGGTCAAAATTTGGGTATTTTTTATAGAGTTCGAATTAAGATGTAATTTTTCTGGAAGAGATGGGTAAATGATAGAGGAATACATTGCAAAAAGAATTAGATTAATTGATTAAGTTTTGAGGAAGAATTAATTGATTGAATTTTCGGATTGAATTGGGTCAAAACTTTGAATCGATTTAGGTTGCAATTGATGATTCCCAGATGTTATTTAGTTGTTAATTAGTGAAGTTAGGATGGTACATTGTTGATTAGAACACAAATTGAGGAGTTTTGATTTGGTAGTGTTCTTATGTGATAGGATTGATTGAGAAATCATATGAATATGTTATGGATTGTTTTAGGGATGAATGGGATATGTAGAAACCAATATAATTGATCAAATGCAGGATAGGAAAGAGTAGGAATTGATTGGAGTCGAAAGAGAATTTTTTTTCACAGAAAGCCCCAACCAATTCAGTTACGGGTCAGAACCGATCGGTTGGGTAAGGTAATTTACTCCATCCGATCGGATGAAGGCAATACCGATCGAATGGAGGGCTCGGTAAATGAAAAAACAAAAATTTTTAAATCGAGTTTTTTGACTTCTAAATCATGTAGCCTTGGTTCTTATGCTCTTACACTAACAAAAAATTTTGTTTTCTACAGAGTTATGCTGCAGGTAGTTCGAGTTCATCACGTGCGAGTGTTAATCCTATCATGACAAAATATGTTAAAAGGAATGCGAAGAGTAAAGTTACATATACTCTTAATCCGGAGAGTAATGAGAATCTAAAGTTTAGTAGGCTTAGGAAGGAGGAAAAGCACTCTTTTCGTGAGCGACTGTCAAAGCTACAGGTTTGAAAGATTGCTCAACCATGTTTGGTTGATTGGGATGTATTCACGGATTATGAGTGTGAAAATGAGTTGAGAAATATGATGAGAATGTCTTACGTGTATCCAGGCGATGGGGATACTTTTTAGGATTATTCGTGGAAGAGAGCTTTCAGTATTTATGAGAATGTTTACCGTGAGTGGTTTTTGGAGTTCTTCTCCACATTTTATTTTGAAAGGAAGGTTGTTGATGTCGTGAGGGATACATGTATTTGGTTTAGGCTTTGCGGGAACGAGCACGCCTACACTTTGCCGGAGTTTACGGTTGCTCTTGGATTGTACGAGCAAGATGAAGTTAAGCATAGATTGTTTGAATATCATTTCGTGAGCTTAGTGAGGTACCACAATGATTATGATGGTATTTCGGAGCATTGGAATGGTGTTAGTGATCTGGGTTGTTCAAGGAGAAACTCGTCCAAGCTAAGAAATCCGTTGATGAAAATTTGGTAGAAATTAATAGCATGGGGTGTTTTACACAGGACGGGTAGCTGGGATAAATGCAATCAATCCGACTTGTGGGTTATGAAGTTGTTGGAGGAAGACAAGAACGAAAATGCGGCTTGGATTATAGCCGAATATCTTTCAAGAAGAGCACCAGGAATAAAGGATATTAGTGACATTTGTGGAGGTCACTATGTGACTGCATTGGCTAGAAATTTGGGTTATTTTGAGAATGAGGAATTGGCTAAATGTTTGGAGCCAAAAGAGAGTGAAACGTGGGATGCTATAAGTTTTGGGAAAGCGTTGGATAGGAGAAGAAAGATGTTGGGAGCTTGGATGGAGCCGGCGATGGCCGCACCTCAAGCTGCAACACAACAACCTTACCAACAACCACCATATCAACCACCACCGCAAATAAGGAATGTTCATGCACCGAGTAGTTTTGACTCGGGGTGGGGGGATTGGAACAAGGAGTTAAACGAGGTAGAGCGTAGGGACGTGTGAAGAGATTCTATGATGATGAGGAATAATTACAATTTTGATTATTCAATGCCGATGCTCCAACATGTGGCTCGTGAAGCCAATTACGAGGTACCGTCCTACAACCCACCAAATGTTCCACCTTGCCTACTTCAGTATGATCCATATCCTGGCCAGTATCCTTACCCATATCCTGGGTACGCACCATTTCCTGAACCAGTGCCGGTTTATGGTAGAGTTCCAAATGTTGGAGGTTCAAGTTATGATGTGGGAGGATCATCATCGGGTGTTGGAAAGAAAAGACAAAAAGTTTTTACTGTTTTTGATGAAGATGAGAATTATGAGGAAGCAAGCGAGGAGGAGGATGACGAGAGTGAAGATGAAAGAATTCATACTCTTGATGATATGGATGATGAGTGATCATCGGTGATTTGATTGTCATGGTTTATGTTTAAAAACAATTATGGGTCGAACTATTTCTATTTCTATGTTCTTAACTTAATTTTTTTTAGGATTGATTTCATATGGCTTATCTTTAATTACTTTTGTTTGTTTTAGTATTTTGGTTTGTTTGTTTTGTTTCGTATATTTTTTGCAGTTTTGCAGGGGGAGAATTACCGGAAGCTTATTGTTGATCAATGTTTGGAGTTGGAGAACTCATTTGCGTATCTATGATCAAATATGCGTAGGCGTATTTACCCTGGTAGTACCTTTTTAACTAAATTTTTCTTATTTCCTTTACTTTGAAGTTAATTTTTATTACATTGAGGAAAATGCAAAACTTAAGTGTGGGGGAGGGAAGAAAATAGAAAAAATTGGTTTAACTTTTTAAATTTTTAGGTTTAGTAGAGTTTTGGATTCGAGTAACTAGAATGCGTTCGCCCTTAATTTTCTAGTTGTTTTCTCATATTATATATACAGTTTGATTCAATGGTAAAAATGAGGCTATTTGAAAAAAATTTGGAATTTAATCAAGTTATGAGAGCTATTTCAAATTTTGGAATCGATAACAGTTACTAGTACATGTTATAAACCACCTTAAATTGTGAGGATTTAAGCCTTTTTGTATAGAGCATTTCTTATGCTATATATTTCGTTATGAGTGTACCGGTGATTATGTTGATTCTAGAACTTGTACTTGTTATGCGTTACGGTTAAAATTACTTTTGAGTGATAAAATAATTCAAATGATAAGAGGCAACTTAGGATTAACACCAAATGGCCATCCTTTACGGAAATATTTTTGCTAACCACATCGGTTAGTTATCCTAGTATTTGGAACCCATTTGTTAGCGTTAATCTCTTACGCTAGATACCCTTAGTTACACCTTCTGAGCCTATCTTTTCTTTTGATTAAATCCAGAAAAATACAAAAATATTTTACACCTTACACCTTAGCCTTACCCGAATCAAGTTCAATTGAAGTTCAAAACTATTTATTTTTTGATGATTGCACGTTGGCCACACTTTGATATGTGTATGTGTTGTTTCAATGAAGAAGGAGGTCGCTACTCTTATTTGTATTTTTTGTAGCGTGTGCTCATCCAAAGTGTGGGGGTGACGAGGAAGCATTGTTTCGTTAAAAAAATAGTGAAAAAGTGAATAGCCAATGAGCTATAGTGTATGAATATAAATTAGCCAATGAGCTATGAAGGAAGAAGGAAGTAAGTATGAGATGCGGAATAACAATCGAAGAAGTTTGGGAAGTGATCATTTGAGGTATAAAGAGTTGGGAACGGAATTTGGACTTGATTCTTATTTATTTTTCATTTTGTAGAAACCAATCATAAATAATTCCCATGTCTTATCCCTACCTTTTACCAATTACTTTATTCGTTGTTAGCTTTCGAGCATCCGGATTAAGTGATGGCTTTGTTTAGATATGTAGTGCATGGATGTTTTAGTGACCATCCGGGTTTTTGAATAGTTGAAAAACGTTGCTAGCGAGCAAGGGCGTATTTTGGTGACCATCCGTTATGTAAGTAACGTTGCCAGCGAAACCAAGGTACAATCTAGTGACCATCCGTTGCTTAGCTAATCAAGAATTAATTGCTAGCGAGCTATTGTATTCTTGTATGAAGTATTTGCACATTAGCCAGGTAACCCTTAACCTTAAACCCGAATAAAAGGCCTCTTTGATGTTTTATTTTGTTGTTTTGATACTTGTACAAGCTTATGGTAAGAAACATGAATCATGACTAAGTATGAGTGATTTACCAATCAATCTACCCTTAGAGTGTGAGTGACTTTTCAATTATCCGTGAGGTGCTTAGTTATGTTATCAAGCTCAAAATAACTTGTGTATGTTTCAAGAATTTTTCACATTTAAATTAAAAATAGCAATTGTTCCTTTGGGATGGTTGTTGGATTTTTAGAATCATGATGAATATACCATTGATATCATTTTTCTAAATGCTAGACTTGCTCGAGGGCGAGCAAAACTCAAGTGTGGGGGAATTTGATAACGCTCAGAATGAGCATGTTTTTAGTTGCATTATCAGTGGTTTTGTGCACTTTATTTAGTTATATTTGTGTGTATTTTTTACTTAATCGTGAAAAAGTGTATATGCAAGTGAATGTAGCCAAGTACAGGAAAAGATGACAAAAAGATGAAGAATTGAAGTGATTATGCACATTGGAAGATTCTCGAGATGGAAACGAGAGAGAAACCACACAAGAACTCAAGGATTTGATAATGTCAAGATTTCTATGTTCAAATATCAAGAAAAGATAGAGTTCTATGGAAGAAATTAATGCCACAGCAAAGGATAAAGCTCGCGACAAGAAAAGACAAGAAAAAATCAAATTTGTGTGAGCAAGAAGCCTCCATCCCATCGGATGGAGCCCGCATTCTATTCGGATGGGGAAAGTTGGGATTTACCGAGAATTCCAACCGATCGGATGGGCCTAGAACCGATCGGTTGGAGGAAGATGTTGTTACAAAGTTCCATTTAATAACGAATTTAAGCCCCATAATCATGGTGGTTTATCATTTCTTGCTTATTAAACACATAAGGGACATTTTTACTTGTTGGATAAGTGTTATTTCACTTATATATAGGACACAAGGCTAGTTTACAAAGTGTGACACCCCAAACCTAGTAAAGGCTTACACCAAGTCCTTACTAACTTATTATCATTGCCCGAAAGCTTGTAATTGCTATGAAAAACGTCTAGGAACTTTGAGTTAAAGTCTCAATAGTGTGGTTCGAGTGTGGACTTGTTTACGTGTAGTAATAGGCGATTGAAGGAGTGTGGTGGCTATAGTTCCACAATTCTAGTTCTTGTAATTCCTAAACTAGGTATCTCTTATTTAAATAACTATGAACTACTTTTACTTTAAGTTGAATGAAAGTATGGTTTGTTACTTGTGTTTGATTACAATTGTTATGGAGTCATTTTTGGTATACCTGTGTGTATGATGTGACAATTTTTAGAGTATTCTTATTTTATAGTGATGCATGAAAACATATCTTGTTTTATGAGTTTGTTGAGATACAATCTAATCTTGCTTAATTAGTTGGTAAAAACAATTTTAAAGAATAAAAAGGGCCGAAGGGATTTTCTTTATGTTTTTATTCCAAAACGTTAGTGCACGAATTAGTATGGGCTATGGTATGTGACAAGCACCATATTAACTCATTAAAATGCATTTGGAAACGATTTCATCACGAGAAAGGACCGAAAGGATTCGTAGGAATTCATAAGATAAGAAATGCTTTTCAAACAACGAATAGTTTAATAGAATTGTCGTAATAGTTGAAAAGGCCGAAAGGAATTAACTACGAGATTGAATTCTTTGAAATGATTTTCAAGAGATAAACCATTGATTGTGAACCATTCATATTGTAAAACCCCAAAATTTAAAACATGCAAAAACACCAAAATACCCCTGAGAATATAAAACATGAATTAATCACTATTAAAAATTTCTGATTCGATTCCGAACATCTGAAAACGAACCAAATATGAAGCAAAGAAATTTCCGGGGCAACAATTAATTATTTTGAATGTACAAAAAAACTATTTTGGCACTTAATATATATGTATATTTTCGGAATTTAATTTAATTGTTTTATTTATATTTTTAAAATAAATTAGTAAAAGATTACTTCAGATATTAAAGGAAAGTATCATCTAATTGATTTGTGATTTGGTCCAACAAAGGAAAAACGTGTTTTGGTCCTTATTCCCTCCCCATATCACGGTATTTTCCTTTAAAATAGATTCAATCCATTTATTCTTAATTAACCTAGCCGATTATATCAAAAACACACACATAATTCACCCACTCTTGATACGAATTTTTGGAGAGCATCTGGTATTTTTCGGGGGTTGTTCAACATCCAAGGAGGCTGAGAAAAATAGGGTTTGGCTGGTGGTTCGTTATTTTGGGTCGTGGAGAGTTTTCTTCTCGAGTTTGCTATACGATAGGTATAATTCGTGATTCTTGTTTCCATATGTTATAAAAATTATCTAGAATTTTTCTGGTGATCTATGGGTCAAATATAACCTGATAAAAATAAGAAACTCGAATCATGCATGATTTTTGAGCTGTTTTGAATTAAATGGTTTAAAACACACCTATTTTCCAAAATATGTGATACGATTTTTTTGAGGGTCATATTTATTTTATTTGGACCTTATATGATGTGTATGATCTGGGAAAAATGTTGGAATAATTTATAAAGGCCTAGATGAGTCGTTGTAATTATTGTGGTTAAAAATGTGCCTAAAATCAAATAAATACCATACGATTTTTCTGTGTTGTTTTTATAATTTTTCTGAGTTCTTTATACATCTAATAACATGGGAAAAATATTGGTTTGATTTTTGGAGGCTTATACGAATTATAGTGGAATTAATTATAAACTGGGTTTTTGAAAATCAAAGGAAGAAAAAGAAAATAAAAGTAATCGATCTGGTTTTTCTGATTAGGGTTTGAATCTGGAAGTTTAATGATGGTTTAAGGTTGATATAATGATGACCTAATTATTGGGTAATGATTGATTAAATTAGGGCTTGTAATTTTTATTTAAAAAGTATATCCAATTTGAAATTAATTAAGAAGGGGGTGTTTTGTAATTTTCCAAACTTATGGGTTATTTTTGTAAGTCATATTAGATCTGGGAGAATGTGAAAAATTATAATATGGGGTCCTTATGTGTAAATATTGCAAGAAAATGAATTTATGATAATTAAAGGGTATGTTTCGTAAATTATTAAAAGAGAGGGACTAAAAGTGTAATTTCTAGAAATTTGAAGTCAATCTGAGTAAATGATGATATTAAGGGTGTTTTGTGCAAATTTGAGTATTTATGGGCTTAATGTGTAATTAATATGGAATTATGATTTAAATTATAAGTTTTGTAAACTTAAGGGACTAAATGTGTAATTTCTGAAACTTGAGGGGCTGGATTCGTACAATAAGTAATTCTGAAGTTATATTCTGTATTTTGATAAAATATGAGGCTTGTTTGGTAATTATGGATAAGATAAGGATTTAAAGTGTAAAATTATGAATTAAGGGGTTTAAATGGAAATTTTGTAAACTAAGGGGTATAAAATGTAATTTGGCAAACTTGAAGTATTGAAGACGTACATTCTAAATAAATGAAGGATTAAAAAGAATGAATGTGATAATTACATATTTGACCTTTAACTTTGGAGGAATTACATTTGAAACCCTAAAGTATGGAAACTTGCCAAATAAGGAAACCTGCCTAAAATAGAAAGTTATTAAAAAGTAAAGGAAAACGAAAATGGTAATCTGACTTAGAATCTTCTGTAATTCCGTCTTCTATTCCTCTAGGTGTGAAGAAGGAGAGATCCTGATCTGTTTGTGCTTCTATTTCTGTTTTTGCATTCCTAATAAGGTACAGATATTCTGCCCTTCTTTAGTAAGGTGCCTTCGTCTCATTTCTGATTTCTGATTCACTGCCATGTTCTTTGATTCTGTGAACCTTTCTGGTTTCTTTCATGATATTATGAACCTTTGACATGACCTTTCTGTTATGAACCTTTCTGATATTAAACCTTTCTGATACATGACCTTTCTGTTATGAACCTTTCTGATATTAAACATTTCTGATATATGACCTTTCTGACATGGAACCTTTATGGTATGAACCTCTGATATGAACCTCTGATTATGAACTCTGATATTCTGAAATGGAATTTGACTTATGAAACTAAATTAAATACTGGATACATGATACTTGACCTTGACCCACAGTTTGATACTACGAGCCACTCACTAGGCATGAGGGTTTCATGTCCATGTCAGTCGATGCACCGATGGCATGACTCTAGGGCAGGAGAGTGATGACCTGTCCCGTCCCTTTTCTGTATTTTATTTGGTGTGTTGGGAGTTATGGCCACCAGGGGCGTATGGATGCATCCTAGATTTGTTTCTGTATTATGTTCATGTTATGATATGTTATGATATGCATGGTGACTGATGGTGTGTGCGATACACGTCTTTCACAACTCTGGGAGCTGATCACTCCATATTTCTGATTTCTGGGATTAGTGAGAGGAACATCTCTCTGCATGGCGGTATGATTATGATTTCATGTTCATGTTTCTGGGCTCGTAGAGGATTACTGTTTTCCATGCACTTTATAGACTTATGACCTTTACCTTTCATTACTGACACCCTATGACATGATACTGGACTTATCTCTGTACTGGGCTTGGTATGTTTGGGCTTGATGGGATCTTTTGATTACTTCACCATTACTCATGATACTATCCATACTTTCTGATATCTCTGTATAACCTTCATATTTCTTCTCATCTATTATTACATCATGTACGATTCCTTCCATCTTCCCTATTTCATTATTATTGTTTGTTACCGTTATATCTGTTCACTGAGCTCGTGTAGCTCAGCCGCGTTTCTTTTTCCGCGGCAGGTTTAGTTGGAAGCTGGGATTTGGGTGAAGAGTGTTGACTTTAGAAGACTTCATTAGCTTTTGGAAGATGACTAGAAGAACCTTATATTAGACATAGAAATTTTGTAATGTAAAGCTTGTAGTTCTGATTTCAGTTGTAAACCTTGGATTTTCATTGTATTATTTATGTCAAATGTCTGTGTTTGTTCTGATAAGAATCCGTATATGTGACACCTTTGCCCTTGTCGGGTTGGGGTGTTACAATTATGGTATCAGAGCCAGGCTGCGACTTGTAATACATTTACCCTTGACCTGTGAAGTTTGGACCACTAAGTTTCCACTGTAGGCGCTCATAAGATAACCTGTAAGAATTGCTCTAGGATTTCCCTATAGGAATTTAAGTTCTGACCGGTGAAGAATGGGTAGACTATAAGGCATTTATCTAAGTATCTTTGCTTCCGCATCACTCTGCTTCATACCTTGCTCTTGGTTAAAGCTGTTGAGATCAATTCTGGAAATCTAAAAGCTTATGCCTTACACAAAAAAATTTGAAACCTAATTAAGTTTGAAACACTGAACTTGCATGGAACGTACTTTATCTCTAGATTCCGATTCTGATATCTGATACGTTCGTTAATGATCTTGATGC
The DNA here is from genome assembly GCA_021014915.2 of Artemisia tridentata subsp. tridentata. Lineage (NCBI taxonomy): Eukaryota > Viridiplantae > Streptophyta > Magnoliopsida > Asterales > Asteraceae > Artemisia > Artemisia tridentata. The sequence continues at coordinate 177,149,752 of CP139507.1, forward strand.
CTCTTCGGGCAACCCTGAGAATCTCCATGGTGATACGATACATTCTATTGTTTGCCTCTTGCTATTGATAAACACCTATAAATCTTCTGACACTATTTGATTTTTGTCTTACCCCTCTCACTTTTAAACGATAAGATTTTCCGTGTTGATCCGTCTTCCTTTGGTTAGCCAACTTCTACTAGCATTCCTACCCCGAAGAGAGAAGATGTCCCTTACAAGGCAGAAGTATTGGCGATGCAGAAGAAGAAATCTAGTCAAGACGGCGAACTTGGAGCTGATGAAGACATGCAGTCTAACTTCCCTATTCACCTTAGTGGTACTAAGATGAATTGAGAGCGGGAGCAGACAGGATGATCGTGCCAGAAATTCACATTACTCCCACACATTCCAAGAAGAACCGCAGGAGGCTCGACGAACCAGATACAAGTTCACAATTTTGTTTCACTCCCAGATTTATGGACTCACTTAAACTTAGTTATAAGATCCTCGTGTGATTTAAATTCCGTAGAAGCAATCTAGAATTTTGATACTCTTGCACTATGGCATTCGATTTTGTTGACCTTGAGATTTTAGAAGTACTAGGTGGATTAAGATAAGATGTTTAGTTCACAACTTGAGATAAAGTATGATCATCATGATGGTATACTCATATGAGGCTGGTATTATGACGGTTCGCGAACGTGATAATACCTACGTCATATGACGTACCCTCATTGTGATCATAGGATATTTCGAGGAGTGCCTTTGAAACCTTAGAAATTCTGACATTTGGCTGAGATCATCCGTGTTTAGTAAGATGTTAAATTCAATCTACCTATGCGTTTAATCTGCTTTCACCGTTATGCGTATACTCTGCCTCTATTCATTAGATATCTGAATAAGTTGGAATTCTCGATTTGCATTCTGTTGACCTCAGTTATCAATCGTTAACCCTTTGAAGAACTCTCTACTGTGGATACGGTTAATTTGATCCGAAATTTAATGCATGCTTCCGTATGAGCTTTCCTGAAGACTCTCCTGTCATCCACTTTGTTACAGGGTCTTTTGGTCAGCAATAACGTAAGTAGTTCCCTTCTGAGAAACTTTGAACTCCCTTCGTTGATTCGAGTCATGAGAATTATTTGATCCGAAGATCCTTTCTGAAAGAACCTCCCCGGCACGAAAACGTTTGTGACGATCTTTTACGATTTGCTACGACTTCGTTTAGCTTTGCGACTTCAATTTTCGAGGACGAAAATTTTTTTTAGGGGGGAAGAGTTGTAAAACCCCAAAATTTAAAACATGCAAAAACACCAAAATACCCCTGAGAATATAAAACATGAATTAATCACTATTAAAAATTTCTGATTCGATTCCGAACATCTGAAAACGAACCAAATATGAAGCAAAGAAATTTCCGGGGCAACAATTAATTATTTTGAATGTACAAAAAAACTATTTTGGCACTTAATATATATGTATATTTTCGGAATTTAATTTAATTGTTTTATTTATATTTTTAAAATAAATTAGTAAAAGATTACTTCAGATATTAAAGGAAAGTATCATCTAATTGATTTGTGATTTGGTCCAACAAAGGAAAAACGTGTTTTGGTCCTTATTCCCTCCCCATATCACGGTATTTTCCTTTAAAATAGATTCAATCCATTTATTCTTAATTAACCTAGCCGATTATATCAAAAACACACACATAATTCACCCACTCTTGATACGAATTTTTGGAGAGCATCTGGTATTTTTCGGGGGTTGTTCAACATCCAAGGAGGCTGAGAAAAATAGGGTTTGGCTGGTGGTTCGCTATTTTGGGTCGTGGAGAGTTTTCTTCTCGAGTTTGCTATACGATAGGTATAATTCGTGATTCTTGTTTCCATATGTTATAAAAATTATCTAGAATTTTTCTGGTGATCTATGGGTCAAATATAACCTGAGAAAAATAAGAAACTCAAATCATGCATGATTTTTGAGCTGTTTTGAATTAAATGGTTTAAAACACACCTATTTTCCAAAATACGTGATACGATTTTTCTGAGGGTCATATTTATTTTATTTGGACCTTATATGATGTGTATGTTCTGGGAAAAATGTTGGAATAATTTATAAAGGCCTAGATGAGTCGTTGTAATTATTGTGGTTAAAAATGTGCCTAAAATCAAATAAATACCATACAATTTTTCTGTGTTGGTTTTATAATTTTTCTGAGTTCTTTATACATCTAATAACATGGGAAAAATATTGGTTTGATTTTTGGAGGCTTATACGAATTATAGTGGAATTAATTATAAACTGGGTTTTTGAAAATCAAAGGAAGAAAAAGAAAATAAAAGTAATCGATATGGTTTTTTTGATTAGGGTTTGAATCTGGAAGTTTAATGATGGTTTAAGGTTGATATAATGATGACCTAATTATTGGGTAATGATTGATTAAATTAGGGCTTGTAATTTTCATTTAAAAAGTATATCCAATTTGAAATTAATTAAGAAGGGGGTGTTTTGTAATTTTCCAAACTTGTGGGTTATTTTTGTAAGTCATATTAGATCTGGGAGAATGTGAAAAATTATAATATGGGGTCCTTATGTGTAAATATTGCAAGAAAATGAATTTATGATAATTAAAGGGTATGTTTCATAAATTATTAAAAGAGAGGGACTAAAAGTGTAATTTCTAGAAATTTGAAGTCAATCTGAGTAAATGATGATATTAAGGGTGTTTTGTGCAAATTTGAGTATTTATGGGCTTAATGTGTAATTAATATGGAATTATGATTTAAATTATAAGTTTTGTAAACTTAAGGGACTAAATGTGTAATTTCTGAAACTTGAGGGGCTGGATTCGTACAATAAGTAATTCTGAAGTTATATTCTGTATTTTGATAAAATATGAGGCTTGTTTGGTAATTATGGATAAGATAAGGATTTAAAGTGTAAAATTATGAATTAAGGGGTTTAAATGGAAATTTTGTAAACTAAGGGGTATAAAATGTAATTTGGCAAACTTGAAGTATTGAAGACGTACATTCTGAATAAATGAAGGATTAAAAAGAATGAATGTGATAATTACATATTTGACCTTTAACTTTGGAGGAATTACATTTGAAACCCTAAAGTATGGAAATTTGCCAAATAAGGAAACCTGCCTAAAATATCAAGTTATTAAAAAGTAAAGGAAAACGAAAATGGTAATCTGACTTAGAATCTTCTGTAATTCCGTCTTCTATTCCTCTAGGTGTGAAGAAGGAGAGATCCTGATCTGTTTGTGCTTCTATTTCTGTTTTTGCATTCCTAATAAGGTACAAATATTCTGCCCTTCTTTAGTAAGGTGCCTTCGTCTCATTTCTGATTTCTGATTCACTGTCATGTTCTTTGATTCTGTGAACCTTTCTGGTTTCTTTCATGATATTATGAACCTTTGACATGACCTTTCTGTTATGAACCTTTCTGATATTAAACCTTTCTGATACATGACCTTTCTGTTATGAACCTTTCTGATATTAAACATTTCTGATATATGACCTTTCTGACATGGAACCTTTATGGTATTGAACCTCTGATTATGAACTCTGAGATTCTGAAATGGAATTTGACTTATGAAACTAAATTAAATACTGGATACATGATACTTGACCTTGACCCACAGTTTGATACTACGAGCCACTCACTAGGCATGAGGGTTTCATGTCCATGTCAGTCGATGCACCGATGGCATGACTCTAGGGCAGGAGAGTGATGACCTGTCCCGTCCCTTTTCTGTATTTTATTTGGTGTGTTGGGAGTTATGGCCACCAGGGGCGTATGGATGCATCCTAGATTTGTTTCTGTATTATGTTCATGTTATGATATGTTATGATATGCATGGTGACTGATGGTGTGTGCGATACACGTCTTTCACAACTCTGGGAGCTGATCACTCCATATTTCTGATTTCTGGGATTAGTGAGAGGAACATCTCTCTGCATGGCGGGATGATTATGATTTCATGTTCATGTTTCTGGGCTCGTAGAGGATTACTGTTTTCCATGCACTTTATAGACTTATGACCTTTACCTTTCATTACTGACACCCTATGACATGATACTGGACTTATCTCTGTACTGGGCTTGGTATGTTTGGGCTTGATGGGATCTTTTGATTACTTCACCATTACTCATGATACTATCCATACTTTCTGATATCTCTGTATAACCTTCATATTTCTTCTCATCTATTATTACATCATGTACGATTCCTTCCATCTTCCCTATTTCATTATTATTGTTTGTTACCGTTATATCTGTTCACTGAGCTCGTGTAGCTCAGCCGCGTTTCTTTTTCCGCGGCAGGTTTAGTTGGAAGCTGGGATTTGGGTGAAGAGTGTTGACTTTAGAAGACTTCATTAGCTTTTGGAAGATGACTAGAAGAACCTTATATTAGACATAGAAATTTTGTAATGTAAAGCTTGTAGTTCTGATTTCAGTTGTAAACCTTGGATTTTCATTGTATTATTTATGTCAAATGTCTGTGTTTGTTCTGATAAGAATCCGTATATGTGACACCTTTTCCCTTGTCGGGTTGGGGTGTTACACATATAAAGTTGTGCATCACTACAAGTTACACCAAACTTTTTAGATTACACTATATAATTAGTTAAGGAATTACACACAAGTATATGTTTTTGAATGATTGGATTTTACTTGCTTTTGAATTTATACCAAATTGGATTGACAACCCTTTTTGTAAAAACTTGTTTTACTAAGTTCTAATACCAACTCCCTTGGGACGATCTCGACTTACCCACCTTTACTATCACGGACGATTATACTTGCTCATATGTGTTAATTAGAGAATTGGATCAATCATGTTTATAAATTTTTAAAACTTGCAACATGTTTGACACATCAGATATCGAAGCATGCTTCTGTAGTACTCGAATATATATTAAAGAAAGAACCAAGTTAGGAGGAAATATTCCCTTGTGTCAGATTCTCGATTTAGTATCATGGAAATTTCGATTATATATTAAAGAAATGGCACTTGTAGTATAACATGTATTCGATTATATATTAAAGAAATGGCAATTGTAGTATAACATGTATCATGCACGCATATACTACATATAATATAGTATACGTGCCCGAGTGAGATTTACTTTAGGTCTCGTTCATAAACCAAACGTTCAAAATAAAATGTGAGATTTATCACTCTTGAGTCTTGGGTGTATAGAAAATCAAGTTATGTAAAATAAATGATATCTTGTGTGTCGAAATTAGATTTAAATGAGGCCAAGCGAATGAGTTGTGTCAAAATCGAAATTTATTAATATTGGGTTGGGCCATGAATAGTAATTGGATCCGTTTAGTGTTTAATGAGTATGTTTGATCCGTCGTGGTCCGCGTGTGAGCTCGTTCCATTGTATCATAAATAACGTAACAATGTTTAGAAATGTAATAAACAAAAAGTTTAAATTGGCTAGTAAAAATTGTTAAGTGAACAGTAACGACGTGTTAATAATAGATTAACGTTCACTAATGACTAGGGAATCCTACGGGTTGCTACAGTACCTACCCCTTATTTTTGAATCTCGTCCCGAGATTCAGTCTGTGTTATCTCTTAAAAGATGTTAACGAATAGTCGATGTATGAAGCTTAAAGAAATTAGGCCAAAACTTAGGCATCTAGGGTAGAATACTACTTAACTAGGGAAAACGTACCCATTACTTGTGAGTTGTTTTCAAGGGACCCAAATAGTAAGCTCTACCACGAGGTGGACTAAGATGGACTCCAGGGTTTGGGTTATTTCCTTCAATGGCTAAAGCTAGATTTCCTTGCCTTTGTCCAGGTGCTCCATTCAACCTAGGACACGTATTCTTGAGATGATCCGGGCTGTTACATTCATAGCATGTCCTTTGATTATTCCTCATGTTCCTATGGATACTCTGATTCTTTCATAATTATGAGTTAGTTATCAAGTCGGATTTTTCATTGGGATGTTGGAAAAGAAGTGTAGATATCTATAGCGGGTTGGCAATAGGAGCAGTTTATCTTGTCATAAAGCTTGCTTTTGAATGAAGATTGTTATTAGGAATTTTGAAAAGTTAACTGTTTTCTTCATGACATGACTTTCCCTGAATTAGACATAAGTGATCAAGCTATGTATAATTGAGGACAAATGATGTGATGCTTAGTCCAGTCTAAGAGATGTTATGTTTTCTAGAAGTTTTAGATGGTGTTCAACGTGTTGTTTTTTGTAAATGACAACCTAAATAAGTTTTCAAGGTAACGAGAAAAATTGGTTTGCACGACGGTTTAGAAATTTCTGGGGTGGTAATAGGATAGATTTGAAATGGATCCTAGTGTCTGTGAGAAATGATTATGAATAGAGTAATTGGAATAGATATTGTGATAGACGTAGGTTGTTATTATCATGGAAATAGTACAAGATAGAGATCCTTTAAGATAGATAAACAGCTGTTACACTTAGGTTACTTCATCGTACCTGAGGTAGAGTACAAAAGGAAATACAATCCTAGGAGGCTTGAACTATGACTTATTATTATAGCGGGAACTTATTCTTCTGTTTAAACATTGTTGTAGTCCCTTGACGTTGCTGAGGTCCTAACGAGCTTCCATTCTCTTCCACTGGCCTTATCATTCTATTTGGTATTCTAATTTGGGCATCGGTTCTTGTAGTGTCCTTTCCCACCACATTCGTAACACACTATTTCCAATGGTTGCGAATTTGCATCCGTGGCTCTGCAGTCATTAGTTTTATGGCCCATTTTTCGGCACTTTCTGCATCGGTCTGGACAAGGCCCAGTGTGATGCATCCTGCATCGGTCACACTGGGGTAGTGTTCCGATATAACCGCTTCTATCATTTTTTGTAGCAACATATGCTTTGGCAGTTTCCTGTCTGCGATTCTATTGGTGGTGGTGGTTATTTCGATTTTGCTGATAGTTGTTGTGGTTGTTGTTGTTGTTCTTGTCGCTGTTGTTGAGAGTGGTGATCCTATGATCATCTATCTTTCGCTTATGATCATTGTTGTTGGAGGTGGAACTTCGTTTGATTTCTCGTTCTAGTAATTTTTGAGCAAGGTTGATGGCTTCTTCCAGAGTTGATGGTTTCGATGAGGTGACATAACCCTTGATGCTTTGAGGCAACCCCTCAACGTACCTCTTCAGTGCTCTCTCAACATCTGGCACCATGGTTGGACATAATACTGACAGCTCTTGGAACCTTCGGTTGTAGGTTCTTAAATCGTTTCCCTTTACAATCAACTGGTGCAATTCCTCCTCCAGTTTTCTTATTTTGGTACGGGGATAGTATTTCTTTAACATTTTGGTTTTCAGCTCAATCCAGGACATTCGGTAGGCCTCGTCCATACCCATGGTTTGGGCGGTTGAGTTCCACCAAGAAGCGGCATCCTCCAAAAGTGTTCCAGTAGCAAAGGTAACTTTGCTATTTTTGGGGCAGTTGCACCGCATAAACACTGTTTCGGAGTGTTCAAACCATTGAGCAAGTTCAGTGACCCCCTCGGATCCTTTGAAATAAGTTGGCTGGCAACTTGTGAAGTCCTTGTAGGTGCATTTGCGAGATGCATATGTCTCACTTTTAGCGGTGGACCTGTTGTTGCTCGAGCGGGCTACGTTGGCCGCTTGAGTCTCTAGTGTTGCGGCTATCATTCTTTGGACAGCTTTAGGGGTCATAGTTATTGGGGAATGGCAGTTTCTTGGTTTCTTGTGCGAGCCATTTTTTGTTGATATCACAAGAAAGCATAGATTTAGAATCCACATAATGAGTATGTTAGAATGCATTAGGTAATAGGGTGAATTAATACAAATCCTAACAATATTGTCATAATGTGAACAACCAACTGAGAGTCATAGGAATCAGGATAGGTTTGGGTACTATCGTAAGTAAATGATTAACTCTTGGTATAGGATTGCTAGGGTTCAAAGTGATTCATTATCTACAAAAGCTGAAGTTCAGCAACTTTCTCTTCATTCATCAAGTTTTTTCTGAAAGTGTCTAGAAATAATGAGGGGGATGGGTTACTGGGACCTGTTATGCGGGCCCGGCCCTAAGATGGTAAATCCTCCTCTGGAGTCGGTTCTCGTTGGTGAGGTGTAGACGAGTATGATTGGGTGAGTTGGTTGAATAGATGGTCGAGTCTATCCGACGGTGGGGGGTGATAATCGTAGTGGGGTGTGTGTGGGAGAAACTGGTCGGTTCTCCGGGTGTGGTGGTGAGATATGAGCTCGTAGGGCTAAAATATACGGGTCTTTTGTCAATGGGGAGGTGACCGCATCTAAACACACTCGTTGTGTTGGGGATACTTTGAGTATATACTTGATAGCACGCGGAATTTACTACCAAGTATCTAGAAGATGTTTTGTGTTTGGTGATTGATTGAATAAGACAATAAGAACAAATAAGAACACAAACGATATCAACCAAACAATCACTTCAATATATATCGAACGATTACAATATGAACGTGAAGCTCTTGATAATTCGTATGAAGGGATATTAGGTATATCAAAATCCTATCTAAGGATCTCTTTTTATAATGCAAAGAGTCCTATACAAGTAAAACATCTAACCGTATCACAAAACTAAATAAGATATATACCATATCTTTTCTATATTTATCTTCACACAGTTTCACCTTGATCTTCTTAAGCAGTCCTAACTTTTCTTCATCAGCAGTCCTAACTGTTCTTCCATCAGCAGTACTAACTGTTCTTGTATTCTTCAACCGTACTAACTGCTTAAGTTTAATTCCCAACAATCCTCCCCTAAACTTATGATTTCAATGCAAATCAACAAGTTTCTTGAATTAAACATCTGATTATGTTGATGGGGTAGATTCTTTCAAACACTTAACTTTAATCTCGAAACACTTGGAATTTTCTTCACATATTGTACTCTTTTGGTCAACTCTTCAAAAATTACCAAAATTAAATTTATTCTTATAAGGAATTAATTCTAAGTACCAACCCAAAAAATTTACTTCCTTATACCAACCCAGCATTTAATTACTTTAATAACTCCATTGGTTCTATAAAAAGCCTTAAATTCTCATTACTAACCCATCATTCTTCACATCAACCTTTAAATCACAGCTATCTAACCCAATGAGTTCTTCCAATCTAAACATTGTTGAGATTTCTTCAGATTCAGAAAGTGATGGATGGAGATTTTACTTTCCACCGAACTACACTAATCTGACTATCAAAAACCCATCTCCAAAAGCTCAAGAAGTATCTTCTGACGATGACCTTCCAGTATCCTCTGATGATGATGCTCAACAATCACTTCCACTATCAGTTGTATTGACAAGAGAGATAGAGAAAGCTGTGGCAAAAATGAGTAAGGTTCAAGTGCCAGAAAAACATCAACCACGTCCACTTCCAAGACCTAAGAAACAAGTTTTGGGACTTCCTAGTTGGAAAGTGTGGTACTCAATCGATAGGAAAGGAGTTCACAAATCCATGCTAGACTTCAAGGACAAAGGAAAAAGGAAGCTTGAGTAGTGGTTATGTGTTAGATTGGTTTAGGTTTGTGTGTTGTTTTAGGTTTGTGTGTTATTTAGGTTTGTGTGTTGTTTAGGTTTGTGTGTTGTTTTAGGTTTGTGACAAGCATTCACACTTGACAATCCAAACCACCATACTTTTCAAAGCATAATCCAAAGCAAAAAGCTTTTCTTAACCTGAAATGTTAGTCCAAAACCAAAGAAAACGCAATACACAATATTCTCTTTTAACAGTTATCACAATGACTAACAGTACCAAAAATTACCAAGCAGTACTAACTATACAAATAGCACAACTAGCAGTACAAAAACCAAAAACATTTAGACATTAATCTTTTGAAGGATTAAGCATTCCAATACCTGTTACCAAGTACTGAAATCTGCTTACATCAAAACCTTTTGTTAAGAGATCAGCAAACTTGTCATCAGTGTGTATTTTAACAACTTGTATTAACTTCTTTTCAGCACAGTCTCTTATAAAATGATGTCTAATTTCAATATGTTTAGTTTTTGAATGTTGAACTGGATTCTTAATGATACACATTGTACTGCTATTGTCTATATGTATAATTGTGTTTAAGAAATTGTACCCATAATCAAGCATCTGGTTTTGAATCCATAGAACTTGAGCACAACAACTTGCAGCTGCCACATATTCTGCTTCAGTAGTAGATGTGGCCACCATAGTCTGCTTCTTACACTGCCAAGAGATTAATCTTCGACCTAAGAACTGACAACCACCTGTTGTAGACTCTTTAGGATACCATAGCCCCAAGTTAGGTTGACCTTTAAGGTATCTGAAGATTCTCTTTACTGCTGTGAGATGAGACACCTTAGGATTTACTTGGAATCTTGCACAGGCACAAACAGCAAACATAATGTCAGGCCTAGATGATGTAAGGTACATCAGAGACCCAATCATAGATCTATACATGTGCACATCCACATCTTCACCACTGTGATCCTTTAATAGCAAATGTGTCTCCTTGTCAACTGGTGTGCTAGCAACCTTGGCATCTGTGAATTGGAATTTCCTCAATATTTCACCAACATATTTATCCTGAGAGATAAATATACCATCTGGCTTTTGCTGTACTTGAAGACCTAGAAAGAAGGTAAGCTCTCCCATAGAACTCATCTAAAATTGGTCTTTCATCAGCTTTTCAAACTCCTTACACATCTGTTTCTTTGTAGAACCAAAAATAATGTCATCTACATAGACTTGTACCAGTAGAATATCACCCTTGTTCTTTTTAATAAAGAGAGTTTGATCAATTTTCCCTCTATGAAACCCATTCTTCAGAAGATATTTAGCAAGAGTTTCATACCAAGCTCTTTGAGCTTGATGCAATCCATATAGAGCTTTCACCACCTTATAAACCTTGTCAGGATGCTCTGGGTCTATAAAACCTGGAGGTTGTGAAACATAAACCTCCTCATCAATAGTACCATACAGAAAGGCACTTTTCACATCCATTTGATAGACCATAAATCCCATAAATGAAGCATAAGCAAGAAATAATCTTATTGCTTCAATCCTGGCAACTGGAGCAAAAACTTCCTCATAATCTATACCCTCTTCCTGAGTATAGCCTTGAGCAACCAATCTTGCTTTGTTCTTTATCACAATGCCCCTCTCATCCTTCTTGTTCCTGAATACCCACTTTGTACCAATCACTCTCATTCCCTTTGGTAGATCAACTAGAACCCATACATTCTGAATTTTGAATTGAAGCAGTTCTTCTTGCATAGCTTTAACCTAACTTGATTCTTCTAGAGCTTTTAACACATTCTTGGGTTCAATCTGAGATAGAAAACATACAAACATACACTCATGCTCATCATCATGATGTTTTTCTTCATATACCACACTGAGAAATCCATGATGATCTGGGTCTTGTATTTTCCTTCTGGTCTTGACTCCAGATTGTACATCTCCTATGATATTGGTAAGTGGATGATTCCTATGTACAATAGTATGGGGAGTAGAAGGAGCTGCATAGCTGGTAGGCATGTTTTGCAGACCATCTCTAAAGAAATCAAACTCATCAACTTGAGAAGCAGTATCAACTGGTGAATCAAGATGAGGTTGACTTGGTCCAGCAGTATCACTATTTTGCTCAGCAGTTGGAACTTGTGGCTGAGCAGTACTAACTCAATTTATACTGATCGTTGGATTTTCAGCTTCTTTACCATTCTGACCACTTGTTTCAGCAGCATCTTTCTCTTTGTCTACACCACTTGATGAAGAAATATCATCTTTCTTTGTAGAAGACTCATTCACTGGACTTTCTTCCATGACTGGTATGAAAATGCAATCATCATCTTCCTCCTCTGAACCTGCATCATGGTTAGTATTTGTACCTGTAACAGGCACATAATTCATGGAATCTGAAAGACTGTCAATATCAAAGATCCAATCTGGACCTACACCTGCAACATTTGGTTTATTCTCCAAAAATTATATGTGCAGATTTTCTTCTACATGCTTGGTGCTTGTATTGTACACCCTAAAAGCCTTACTGTGCAGAGAATAACCAACAAAGAAACCATCCTCAGATTTCCCATCAAACTTTCCTAGTTGGTCTTTGGTATTAAGGATAGTAACATGACAACCAAAAGGTCTCATGAAGCTTAAAGCAGGGGTTCTACCTCTATGAAGCTCATAAGCTGTCTTATTGTGAGGTTGCACAACTAAAACCCTATTCAATACATAACAAGCAGTGCTAACTGCTTCAGCCCAAAATGAAACTGGTAGCTTAGAGTCAGCTAACATTGTCCTAGCAGCCTCTATAAGAGTCCTATTCTTTCTCTCAGCTACACCATTTTGCTGTGGGGTTCTAGCTACACTAAACTCCCTCTTAATACCTTTTTCTCTGCAAAAATCATCCATCACCCTATTCTTAAATTCAGTCCCATTGTCACACCTGATTATTTTAACTTTCTTATCAACTAGGTTTTCTACTTCAACAATAAAGGTCTTAAGGATTTCACTTGTCTCATCCTTAGTTTTCATAAAGAATACCCAAGAAAACCTACTATAATCATCAGTGACAACAAGGTAGTATCTCTTAAAGTTCAAGCTATTCACAGAAGTAGGACCAAACAAGTCCATATGCAACATATATAAAGCTTGAGAAATAGAGTTCTGGGATTTTGGCTTACATGAGGCTCTGTGTTGCTTACATTTAAGGCAAGAAACACAGGTTTGGTCATTGAGAAAAGTTTTATTTGGTAAACCTCTTACCAACCCATTTTTAGCAATATTGTTAATGGTTTTAAAATTAACATGACCAAGCCTCCTGTGCCACAACATTGATTCTTCCAATGTGGCTTTTGCAACAAGACAAGTAAGTCCAACCTTAGGAACTAGTTTATTCATCTCAACACTGTATGTATTATCCTTTCTAGGGATTTTAAGCAATACTTGACTTTCATCAGGTAGCTTGAAATCAGGAGAAAGTATAAGACAATCAATATCAGTAAATAAAACTTTGTTCTGTTTATCACAAATTTGTGATACACTGAAAAGATTGTACTTAAGTTCTGGTACATAATACACATTTTCAAAATCAAGTTACTAGTTTTAATTACCCCTTTACCAGTAATCCTTCTTCCAACACCACCACCAAAGACAACTGGTCCTCCATCCAGAGCAATAAAGTCTGAAAGATATGACATGTTGCCTGTCATGTGCCTTGAACATCCACTGTCTGAATATCCTCTATCTTCTTTACCATTTGAAGGATGTTCCTGCACATAAAATAAAGGTGTTAGTTTCTTTTGGGGATCCAAACCATCACTGGTTTGGATCTGCCTTGTGCATCAAGATGAGAAAACTTGTTGGAGGTCTTTGATGCACCATTGGGTTTGGTAGAATTGTTAACCCAATGTGCTGAGGCCTTGACAGCATTGCCCCTTTTTCCCTTAACATTTAAGTGCCTAGCAGTAGAATTTGCTGGTCTAGCAGTTGGAACTGCTTGTTTAACTTTAGGCACCCACTTCTGATTAGTCATTGCTGTTTTCTGATAAAAATGCTTTTTAACTGTTTGTGCATGATTTGAAAATTTTTTTGCACTTGAAACAGTTTGCTTGTTATTAAACCACTTATTTTGACTAGCAGTTGAAACTGTTTTAATGCCAGTCTTTAACATAACAGCTTTGGGTGACATCTTATGATTTGCATTAGGGTTTGTCAATCTAGTTGGACTATTTTGAGTTACCCTAGCATTGTTATTCCTGTTCACCCTTGCATTCCCAGAAACCCTCTTTTTCCATGGGTTAGAATCACAATAAGCAGCCATATGATCAAAACTTCCACAAACAAAACACACTTTTCTAATCATGGCAAACTTATCATCCAATTTCTTAGATTTTGAGTGATTCCAGTTCCTATGACTACCCTCAGAACTTGATGATCTGTTCTTAGTCCTATATATTTCAGCATATCTAACACTTTTCCTAACTGGTTTTATGTTTTCAGTCTTGACCACTTTAGGAGCATGTTTAACTTCTACCTTAACAACATTAGATTTATCCTTAACAATTGCATCCTCATCATCAGATGTCCAATCCTCAATAGTTGGTGCATCTGAGTTCCTATCAGAGGACATCTTTTCCTCAGAAAGAGATTTATCACTAGCACTCACAAAAGAATCTTCTGCCTTAACAAATTTAACAGGATTCTCACTAATCTTAACACCATATCCAGGAAAATCCATATCCTTAAACTCTTCTAAACCTGTATGAGCTAAATCAATTCCTGGTGGAACAAACATTCCTCTAAGAGGGGGTGCAACTGACTTATAACCTAAACCAGATTTAGCTTTGTTAAGTATTTGACTCTCTACTATCTTCTTAACTCCATTTGAAGTATGTTCAAGAGTATCTACACTTAACTGGATGTTTTCATAATCTTTTAAAGCACGACAAGAATTTGAACATTTTTCAAGTATATGTACCTCAGAGTCTGAGAAAGCCATCAAACCCAAGTTAGCTGGTTCCTCTTCTTCCTCCATGAAGCTCCAATCAAATCCAGCTCCATCTACAGCTACCATAGCCTTGGAAGAAGGCTCTTCAACATTAATTGTTCTCCTTGTTCCTTGCTGATTCTTAAACCCTTGACCCTGGTTGCTTTGTTGTCTTGGACCTCTACATTCCCTGGCAAAGTGCCCCATCTTGTGACAATTAAAGCATTCCACCTTAGACTTATCATACCCAGCAACATCTCTTCCATTGAAGGTAATTTTATTCCCAGTCCTTTGGTAATACTTCTTAGCCCTGATGCTTATCAAAGCCAACTGCCACTTTAAATCCATAGCTTCCAAATCATCTTCAGCAATTTGAATAAGATCTTCATTAAAGATCTTAGACCCACCAGACTGTTCTGACACAAATGCATATATGGTCTCTTCAGTTAATCCAGCAGTACTAGTTTTTACACTAGCAGTGCTAACTGTTGGTTTAGCAGTACCAACTGCTTCTTCATCTTCATGATTCGAACTGTTTGAAGAAGATACAAAAGCCATATTCCCTGAACTGGAACTGGTGCTACCACTCATCTTGACCTTCTGCTCAACAATCTTAAGATTGTTGTAAAGCTCATTCATTGTCATTTTCTCCAGCTCTGGTTTATTGCTCCAAACCACAACATAAGTGTTCCATTCAGCAGGTAAACTATTTAGAAACTTCATGTTGAGGTTTTCCTGAGGTATCACAATCTTCAACACAGTAAGTTGACTGATGATCTTTTGAAGCCTATTAAAGATATGGTCCAAAATTTCATTGCTTGATGCAGTGAAGTTCTCATAACTTTGCTTAAGTAGGGTTTTTTGTGCCTTCTTGGTAGCTTCATTGCCACCAAATCTTTCCACCACTGCTTCAAAAAGAGTTTTAGCCGACTCGTAATGGCTAAAATTCAGCACTTGATCATTAGGAATTGCCATTAGTAACAAATTCCTAGCCTTCTGATCATTCTTCTTTTTGATTCTCTCCTCGTTTGTAACTGGCTCAGTGTTAAGCTTTGTGATCTTGGAACCATCAGCACGTGTTTCTTCAACAGCAATTGGTTTGAAGGAATCACCATTGATAATGATATCCCATAATGCATAGTCTTGCACCATGAAATATTGCTCTATTCTGAGTCGCCATAAATCGTATTCATTCTGTTTCAGCATGTGAAGTTTAGCAAGGATTGAGGTTTGAGGTGTCTCCATGTCCATCTTCTTGGTTGCTAGTGAGTAAATACTTCTGGTTCTTCTAAACTCAAAGTATCAGAAACCTGTCTCTGATACCACTTGACCGGATCTAAACACACTCGTTGTGTTGGGGATACTTTGAGTATATACTTGATAGCACGCGGAATTTACTACCAAGTATCTAGAAGATGTTTTGTGTTTGGTGATTGATTGAATAAGACAATAAGAACAAATAAGAACACAAACAATATCAACCAAACAATCACTTCAATATATATCGAACGATTACAATATGAACGTGAAGCTCTTGATAATTCGTATGAAGGGATATTAGGTATATCAAAACCCTATCTAAGGATCTCTTTTTATAATGCAAAGAGTCCTATACAAGTAAAACATCTAACCGTATCACAAAAATAAATAAGATATATACCATATCTTTTCTATATTTATCTTCACACGGTTTCACCTTGATCTTCTTAAGCAGTCCTAACTTTTCTTCATCAGCAGTCCTAACTGTTCTTCAATCAGCAGTACTAACTATTCTTGTATTCTTCAACCGTACTAACTGCTTAAGTTTAATTCCCAACAGGAGGTGAAAATGCAGGGGTCTAGGATTCTACATCCGATGAGAGGTGTAAGGTGTGAGATTGTAGACATGGTACTGATAATATCTGTAATAGTAATTGTAATGGTATCATAAAATAAGTGGTAAAATCAGGGTGAAATAATCAAGTGTGTGCAATCAACACAAATAATCTGGGGTGTGAGAATTAGCATAACATAATCGGGGTGTGTGAGAGTTAACATAGCATAATCGGGATGTGTGAGAGTCAACATAACATAATCGGGGTGTGTGGGATTCAACATAACATAATCGGGGTGTGTGGGAGTTAACATAGCATAATCGGGGTGTGTGAGAGTAAACATAGCATAATCGGGGTGTGTGAGAGTAAATGTAATGCTAATGGGTTCTGAGAGTAATGTATACTGAAATTCAGATAACCTGTAAAAAGACCAAATTACCCCTGAAACTATAAAACCTAAATAAATAACTTATAAAATTCTGAAACAATTCCAAACTTCTGAAAACGAACTACATATCAAGTAATTAAATTTCTGGGACAACATTACATTACTTTGAATGTACAAAAATTACAAAATCACATATACACATATACATGGTCCGAAATTTATTTAAATAAACTTAATATATATATTTGTAAAATCATTTTAATTAGATAAGTACCAAAATAAATTAAGGAGTTATACACCAAATCAAAGTATGATCTTGAGCTAACTTATGGGCCGAAAAATTCTGAGTATAACCCCCCTCCTAATCGGCTATTATTATATACACAATCAAATCATTATTTTGCAAAACCCTAAATTCCGAAAACCCTAAATCGCTACACACTAAATTCGACCAAAACATCCTTGCGACTTCTGGACCTGAGCAAGCAATTTTCTGGAGTTGATCAAGGTGTAAGCAAGCTAGGAAAAATAAGATTTGGGTCGTGGAAGCTTTCGTTCGATCGTGGTGTTTTGTTTTGTTCGATCTATTGCGCTTGATAGGTATAAAATCCACACGACAAATCTTTACGTTCTATAATTGATCTAGCATTTTTCTAATGATCTATGTGTTGTATATAACTCAGTAAAAATGTTAAACATGGATCATGCAAGCTAAACAAAGCGTACGAAATTATAAGAGATAAAACGCACATAATTTCCAAATAATGTCATCCGATTTTTCTGAGGTGTAACTACAATTTTTACGTGTCCTATACTGATAATATAAGCCTAGAAAAATAACCACATAATTTATAGAAGCTCAAAATAATTGATGCGAATTATTGTATGTAATCGGATTTTAGAGGAAATAAAGAAAAATAAGAATAAACCCTAGAATGGATTAGGGTTAGGGTTCATGTGTATAGATCTGATGTAATTAATGTTTTAATGATGATGTCATGATGGTTTAATGATTGGATAAAACTAGGGCTTGTTTTGGTACAATAAAAGTCTATACGATTTATAAATAAAAGTATAAGGGCTTGTTTTGCCAACTTTGAAACTTCTGAGATATTTTTGTAATGTCATATAAGTCAGTAGGAATGTGATAAAAATATAACTTGAGGGTCCTAAGTGTAAATGTGCAAGAAAATGAATTAATTATATTTATAAGTGTCGATTTGTAAATAATTAAAATAGAAGGACTAAAAGTGTAAATTTGGGAAACTTGAAGTTATTCTGAGTAAATAATGTCATTAAGGGTGTAATGAGTAAATTTTAGTATTTATGGGATTGATATGTAATTATAAATAAATTATAATTTAAATTGTAAGTTTTGTAAAGTTAAGGGACCAATTGCTATGTTCCTTTTTTATTTCAGAATTCATTTCCTTATTAGGATTCCCTATACCACTGCTATGTTCCCTTTTGTTTGTGAACTTTCGATGTGATCTTTGATTTAAATCTTTTGCCATGTACCCTTAAGATATAATTTTGATTATTTGATAGTACGCCCGACCTTTGATCTACAGTTTGATATTACGAGCCAATCACTAGGCATGAGGGTTTCATGTCCATGTCATTGACGCACCTCTGACATGACTCTAGGACAGGAGAGTGATGACCTGTTCCGTCCCTTATTTATTATTTGCTATGGCCATTATAATTATGATTATTGATTTATTTGTGGGGCGTATGGGTGCACTCTAGATTTGACCTGTTATCTGTATATGTTATATGTTGTAGTTATTATATCTGGTGACTGATTGTGTGTGCGATACACGTCTTTCACTTGGTCTGAGAGCTGATCACTCTACACAGGTATGTTTTATTATATTAGTATGCTATGGTATTGTCAGTAGTCTGGGCTCGTGATGAATTGCTGTGTTTTGTTTTCTTAAATCTTATTTCACTTCGTTCTTTTCTTTTATTCATGATTCGTTTCTTATTCCTTTCATTGTGACTTCGTATTGGTATGATTTTGTATTCCTGATTTGCTTTTGTATTTGCTACCTGTTATTTATTCCCGTTATCTATATATCTATTCACTGGGCTTTTGAAGCTCAGCCGCATTTCTTTTCCTGCGGTAGGTACTTAAGCTAGGAGCTGGGTTTAGCTTTGGGATGAGACCGATCTATTTCGGAGTCGACCTTAGTTATTTAGCTTTACCATTTGAACTTCTATTTATTTTATTATGCCATTGTTTAGGCATTTGAATATTGAATTTTGTACTTAAGCTATCTTGTCTTGCATTTTGATTTAAGTCATGTTAACTTATTTTGGATTTTAATGTTATGACTTATGAGGTTTTATTTATCGAATGTTCTGTTACTTCTGATATGCCACCATTGTTATGATATCTTTACCCTTGTCGGGTTGGGGTGTTACAGTAAACATAGCATAATCGGGGTGTGTGAGAGTAAACATCAAGTGTGTGAAGACTAATACAAAATAATTTAAAAGGTAATTCCTTGAGCACGGAGTTATGCAGGCACGGAGGGCATAACGTGGAATGGTGTAAAGCGGTCCGTTTTGAAAAATACATTTATAGTCCAATGTTTAAAAACATTTGGTTCTCTATAACTATAGCTCTAATACCAATCTGTAATACCCCCTAAATTTTTAGTTAACAGCGGAAGACTTAATAGGGGTATTACTGGTAGGATCATAGTTATAATCATAGAAAACGACTCAAGAGAGACGTTTCGTAAATCATTGTCATTCATTTAGAAATTCAAGTACAAAAGGAGATTTCAACGTTTAAAATTCCACAAAAGATGTTGTAATTTGTTATAAATGACAAAATTTATGTGACACCAAGACCATCCGTTACATGCCCACTCCGTGCCTTGAATGCTCCATAATAAACCTGAGATAAACATGCTAAAAAGTATCAACACAAAGGTTGGTGAGTTCGTAGAGTTTATAAGTAAAACAGTTGATTTCAATAGTTTCGAGAGTGAGGTGATAAATTGTAATACCAATATTGATGAAACAAGTAGTGAGTTACGTTGGGTGAAAACCATAAGTAATTTGTATGAAATCAGTTGAACACAAATTCAAGTTTAAGTTTTGTGCCTGAAATATAAGAATAGTAGTGTCGTATCATGACTATGGTGTTTTTGAAATTCTATATATTGCCCTAAGTCTCATGACCCACAAACGTTAACAATATACCGCACAAACGACATGTAATATACCGCACAAACGACATGTATTATACCGCACAAACGACATTTATTATACCGCAAAAACGACAAGTATTATACCGCACAAACGACATGTATTATAATGGTAACTTAGGCAATATAAATCAGGTATAGCATACAGAAAATAGTACTTGTGGAAGTAAAAGTAAGTAGTTGAACATGTATCTCCCCCAAAGAGTTAATAAAGTTAATAAACGAGTAAAAATGAGGCTATGACTCATGGCTATCCATGAAAATTTAGAGTATGAAAGTAAATGAAAATAGTTGAGCATGTATCTCCCCCAAAAGTATAAAACAAGTATTAAAAGAGTAGGGGCTACGAATCACAGTAAAACGTGAAAGTTTATAGAGTGCTTGTAAAAGTAAATAAATAGAGTTGAGCATGTATCTCCCCCAAAGAATATAAAACAAGTATTAAAAGAGTAGGGGCTACAACTCACCTTGTGCGTAACTAGGAAAGTGGAAATGTGAAAATCAAGTGAAACTACGGAAACGGCTCCAAAACAGGACCTGGATAATAGTGAAGTCTAAGTATTTGGTGTTTGTGACTTAATATAACAATGTGTGTGAAAACGAGTAACAGACAATGAATGGGTGTGTGATATGAGTGTGATATGCTTAAAATGCCTAAAGTTTAAAAATAATATTATAAAAAATATTGTCACGTTTCTATGTTATTTGTTCCATAAATATTGTTTCCTCGAAATGTGTGTAAATGATATGTCAATTTAATTGTTTAAACTCGTTACGTGTAATTATAACGAAATTATATAAGGTGTAAATAAAATGACAATTACATTATTAAAAACTAGTCATGTGTAATTATAAACGGAAAGTGTAAATAAAATGACAATCAAATTATTAATACTCGTTACGGATAATTATAAACGTAAATAAATAAATGCGAATAAATGATTATAACGTAAGTAAATAAAATGTGTAAGAAACGAGATAAAAATGCTTACGAATGGGGAAGAATTGTAAAAATACGAAATGAAAGTAAATATGAAATAAATTTACATCTTGGTCCTTGTTCTTTCATTATTTTACAATTTATACACTAACGGTGTTAACTTTGCACCGTTAGTCCTTTATTTTATATATATAACATTTTTAGTCCCCAACTTCCCAGAATGACATAAAGGTCAATGTATTTACTGTTTTTAAAATATTCAGCCCCTCAGATTATGTTTTGGCAGTTTTAGGACACAAGTTTATGAAGTTGTCACTTTTCACCCAAATAGTAAAATACGTTGCAAAACAAGTCCTTTTCTACAAAAATTATAGTAAAAATATTCCGAAAATTCCTTAAGCTTATAAAAGCTGATTTTAATGTTTCTCAATTGCTTATTTGCTGATTGGCTTATTAATAAGCTATTCGTTACAAGCCCAATAGTGGTTTTTAATCTGTGGGCTTTTTAAGGGACGAATGGGCCAATTCTTGGGCTTATATTTTGGGTCTAAATAAGTTACGAAATGTCCCTCAAGCTTAGCTTATTGCATAAGCAATTCGAAAGCTTATTGGGCTGTTAAACCCATTCGATATTTGTTAAGGGAAAAATGGGACAGTTTTTAGGCGCCAAGGATTGAGCTCATTTGGAGCTTATCAAGGGCTTATGGGAAAGAACTTAAACATCATCTTGATTATTTGGACAACCAAGAAACGGGACGAGTAATAATATTAGGCCGTTGTGTTCATAGTTTCGAAATAAATGTCCCATTTCTTAAGCGACTTAACACGTTCCAAATAAAAATAAATAATACGAGCAAAGTAAATATGATTCGAAACAAACATAAAAATGATGCAATGTGTATTTTACTGATTTTTGGTGTCGAGTAAGATAAGAAACCTTGTCGTTGCCATCCCTTAAAGGAGGTCATACATGTGTTACATGACGAAAGTAAATAACGAGTGCAAGATAATAAATATAAACGTTATACGCTCGTATATAAATTAGAACCATGCATGCTTAAGTAAATATGATAAGAGAAGGGTTGAAATGGGTTAAGAAGTACTTACAACACTTGAGAGTTTGTTTGTAACGTGTGAAAGAACTAAGAACAAGGGAGATGGGTCGTATCTCGCTAGAGCACAACTAATAGGGCACGTTATGGTTTTGATCACGCCTTGATACGAATTGAAAAGGGACAATGGTAGGTTCTGGACTCCAAAGGACTTGGCAGTAGGGATTTTAGTGAGAAAATGGTTGCGGTTGAGAGTTTTATGTGAGAGTGAGAGAGTGTTCTTGCATGAGTGTGTCTCGATGTATATATATTAGATGGAGATGATATTTGAGCAAGTTGTAAGATATGGGAATCTTGGCAGTAAGATAAGATCTTTAAGAATATCACTTAAGTATCTACACCCTAGTTGAGATGAGTTAGCAACCAGTTACTGAGGTACATAAACGTGTATATGCAATTTGTATAGTATATATAGATATCGAAGCATGCTTCTGTAGTACTCGAATATATATTAAAGAGTTAGGAATATAAATATTCATATGAAGACTCGGTCACCCCGTGAACTCATTAGCTTTGAATAGCTCATAGGATAATATCAGTAAGTTAATATAGATTAGTTATTAAAGAACTCATGGAGTGGGTCGGGTCTTTACCCACTGTCAGCTCACTCTACAGCCCACTCGGGGCATAAATATTAGCACTATAGATACCCCTCTCCACCTAGGGAGAGGGTTGGAACTTCTTATCATTTTCACATAATACAACATCTTTTTCTCTCTCTAGTTCCCAACTCACTTTCTCTCTCTAAAATCCTTTCGTCTATTCGGCCCAAAATCTCATCATATGTGTGTTTATGTGTTATGAATATGCTACAATTGGTATCAGAGCGCCATGGTTAGGTTCTAGTTATTGCATATTCACGGTTTGGTGTTGAGATTTTGGCACTTTTGTGTTACTTTTGTGGGTCGTTTAGTTTAGTCAAGAAAATCACAATTTGTGCTTTGTTTGTGGTTTAATTTGTTAAAAACTTGTACTTTCATGTTCACAAAACTGTTTTACATCTTCCTTGATAATATACAACATTGTTAGTGTTAGTTAGTGGAAGATTCGAAGTGTTTCTTGGCTGCGGTTTGACTTTCGGAGGAGTTTTCTTCGCTGCGGTTTGTCTATCATTGAAGGATTCTTCTCAGCGGTTTGAACTATTTGGGTAATTGTTATTTGCGGTTTTATCAAAACTTCTGACTGCGGTTTGGAGTTTAACCATATTGGGAAACACGACAAAAAAGGACTGATAGCGGCATTTTGTCCACTAGCTGTTGCGGTTTGTGTGTTTCTGTCGTTTGCGGTTTGTCAGCTAGTGTCTGCGGTTTGACTTTTGGTGTTGCGGTTTGACTCACTGCGGTTTAGGTATTTGCGGTTTGAATTCTTGCGGTTTGGTACTCTGGTTCTGCGTTTTGACTCTTTGCGGTTTGACTCTGTGCGGTTTGACTCTCTGTGGTTTGACTCTTTGCGGTTTGACTCTTTGTGGTTTGACCATTGCGGTTTGTCTTGTGTTGCTGCGGTTTAGGTATTGCGTTGGTAGTTTAGTGTTGCGGTTTGAAAGTTGTGGTTTGAGATTGCAGTTTGAGTGCTGCGGTTTGATACTAAACTAATACTTTTAACTGTGATTTGACTCAAGTAATCAAATAACGGTTTATTCTTGATTTTTGTAAAATCCCGCGAAAGAACTGATTTCTTGGTTTAAATCAAAGAATTGTAAAATCCTGTTCACTTCAACATCATGACGAGCACAGCTTCTGATGACATTCAAGCTGCCGGGTCCGACACCCGTCCTCCTATGCTTGATAGGATGGATTATGAGTCGTGGGCACAACGAATTCGACTCTAGTGCTTGGGAAAAGAGAATGGAGTTAACATTCTCAAATCCATTAATGAAGGACTGTTTCAGATGGGCACCAGGAGAGATACTGTTACTACTTATGAGAATGGAGCTGTCACACTGGAATTGATAGGCCACGTACTTACAATGATCTTAATGAGGAAGAAAAGAAGTGGTATTATGCTGACATCCGAGCTTCCAATATTGTAATTTAAGGCCTGCCCAAAGATGTTTACAAACTCATCAACCTCAACACAGAAGCCAAAGCTGTTTGGGACAATGTCAAAATGCTTCTGGCTGGATCAGAACTCACAAAAGAAGATCGTGAGTCACAGCTATATGATGAGTTTGAGCATTTCAAGATGAACCCGGGTGAGAACATCACAGACTACTATGTGAGATTTCACAAGTTGGTGAACGATATGAGAATCATTAGGATGACAATGCCAAACATCCAACTCAACTCAAAGTTTGTGAACAACATGACACCAGAATGGGACAGATTTGTTACTGCAGTGAAACTCAACAAAGGATTAAGAGATACAAACTATGAACAGTTGTACGCCTACCTATAACAACATGAAAAGCATGCTGCTTATGACCGTCTGTTGAGAGAAAAACTCAATCCAACTGCACCGAATGATCCACTTGCATTTGTTGCAAAGGTTCAGCCAATCAACCAATCTTCATCTGATCAAGCTTATCATCATCCCTATTCATCACCATCTGCTATGAATCCACAACTGGACTCAGGTTACACTCACACCGACAAAATGATTGATAACCTCACCAACCAAGTTTCCTTACGCGTTCAACAATTCAAAGCAACACTCCCTCTGACTAACAATCAACTCAGAACTTCATCAAACCCGCACAATCTGGCAACTGTGGAGGATGGAAGAATTGTGGTTCAGAATGTTCAGGGGAGCCAGAACTTGAATCAAAGGAACATGGGTCGAGGTAATGTGCAGATCAGAGTAGGGAATGCAAATCAAGGGCAGGGGAAGCAACCCAAGTGTTCCAACTGTGGTGCACTTAGACACATTGCCAGAAACTGCAATCAGCCAAAGCGTCCACAGAACTCTGACTATTTCAAGGACAAGATGTTGTTGATGCAAGCTCAAGAGAATGGAGCAGTGTTGGATGAAGAAGAGTTGCTGTTTCTTGCTGGCAATGAGGGAAATACTTTTGATGCCAATGTGGACGAGCAGCCAGTTTAGGACCTCGCACTAAATGATCCCAACATCTTCAAAGCTGATGACTGTGATGCTTTTGACTCTGATGTGGATGTTGAACCAACTGCTCAAACTATCTTCATAGCTAATTTGTCCTCTGTTGTATCATCACCTCAACAAGCTGGTCCCTCCAATGCATCAGTGATTTCTGGTGTACTAAAACTTTATGACACATATAACGTGGTAGATGAACGGAAGATTCCCAACGAAGTACAACAGACAGATGTGGTTGAATCGGATACTGTTGACATGGGAAATAGTAATATTATTCCATATGAACAATATGTGATTCACAACAACGTGTCTAATGTACCAGGTTGTGCATCTTCTGTTAAAAATATTGCCTGTGTTGTAGATAATGCTTGTGAGTGGCATGAGAACACAGTGTTTGTCCCTGATGACACCTTGACCACTAGACTAAACATATATAAAGATCAGGTGGCCATATATGAACAACGTGCTAAATTTGAACTAACTGAACGTGAGCAGAAAATGGAAAGTCAAATGTGTACACTTATAAGAGAACGTAATGTAAGGGAAGAAACATTGAAACAAGAGTTGAATTCTTTGAAAAAGCAGCTGGATCAGACTATTAAATAAAAACAGGAGGCCCAAGAGTATTTAAATGCACTAAAACAAGATTTCAAAGAAAAAGAAACGAAACTCTAAAATGATTTCTCCAGACTTAAAACATTGAAGAATAAGCTTGAAAACAAGTTGTACACACAAGACCAGACCAGACAAACTGCTCAAATGATTCAAAAACACAAAAAGTTATGTGATAAGCATAGTGAAAGTAATGTAGGTGATCCTAAATTAGCTCTCCTTAGGAATGCTAAAGTAGCCCAACCTGCCTTATATGATGCAAATGTGATGATTATGCCTGGTCATGCCCCTCCTGATGTTTTTTCATTAGAAGAGAGTAATGAGATAGAAGAGAGAAATAGAGAAAGAATGACTGAGAAAATGAAGGATCCCAAATGTATAGCCAATCGAATCATAGTCAAACCCCATGATTATTATGAGGAGAATCGATTGACTGTGTTTGCACCTCAAAGGAAGCTAACGCCTGAACAAATATTTTGGTCTTTAGACATTGAAAAGAGAAAGGCCGATGAACTTAATGACAAAACTCCATCTCTTAGGAAAATTGCGGTTGCAACAGTGTATCCTCCCAATACACCTAGGCATCTAGTTCCTTTAACTCTTCCCACAGAATGTAAAACCTTAATTAGCATATATGTACTTTGTCAACTATTTGCTGATTTTGATAAAACATGTAAGAAGAGAATCACACCAACAGGAATTACTGAGGGGGAAAGGGGTTTTGAACAAACAAAAAGGTGTTATTTAACTGAGGTCATTCCATTCTTTAAACTACTTAAAGAACATTTTGAAGGGATGCAAAAAACCCTTAAAACTGAAGTTAATGAGATGAAAGCAGTGTTTAAAGATATGGAAAATGAGGTAGCTCAACATGCGATAGAACTTAAGAGTTGTGAGATTGAGAGAAAGAATATTCTCATCACCAATGAGAATTTGATTGCTAGATGTATTGCACAGGATATATTTTATACTGCTACTAATGCTACATTAACAGCTTGTCAATTTCATGAGTATTCTATTGCATTGAATGTTACCCAGAATCGTGTTGTTGAGCTTGAGGGGGAGAATTTGAAATTGCAAGAAAAAATTCAAAATGATGACCATGATAACATGGTCAAGCGTTTTTCAAAACTAGAGGTTGATCATCTTAATTTGCAATTAAAATATCAACACTTAGAAGAAAGATGTAAACTATCAAATGCCAAGACATCTTTGGATGCTCCAGAATTTGATACATATTTTGAATTAAGCAAACGCGATGAAAAAATTCAAGCTCACACTAACACGATTCGACAATTGAGGGCTCAAATTGCCCAACTAAAGTCAAATAAGAGTGATGCAATTGGCACCCATAAACCATCGTCCTTAGATTCTCAAAATTTTCAATATCAAGACACCATCAATAAGTTACACTATGAAAATGAATGTTTTCGTGCTGAAAATTCAAAAATCAAACAACATTACAAAGAGTTATATGACTCAATTAAAGTCACACGAAACAGTCACAATGAAAAGGTAACTTCTTTGCTAAATGAAATCGAGAATCTTAAGACTCAGGTGAAAGGGAAAATGCCAATTATCACTTGTGAAAATGTTGTTCCAAAGGCTTCTGCTTGTAGTAAGTATGCTGTTGATGTTATGCCTATTCCATTTCCCCTAAGGAATAATATGTCTGCCCATCAAGTATATCTCAATCATCTTAAGGATAGTCTTGATACACTTCGTGAGATAGTTGAAGAGGATAGAATAGAAAAACCACTTGATAGTGCAGTTTTAGATGCTTGCTTCCTCACAAAACGGTCTCAGGAGCTTTTAAAGTATGTCATTGGCACGGATCCTAAGAATGATAACAAAAGAGATAGATTTGTTGCATCATCATCTGCAACTAAGAACAAGCATGTAACCTTTGATCTACCACTGAGAACATCAGAACCCAGCACATCAAAATCAGGAAAGCAAATGACAGTAAAACAAACTAATGTTCCCATCATTACTTCTACAGGAGTAAACGGTGACACCAAAGCTAGCGGGTCAAAGCCTATAGGCAATGCAAGGAAAGATAGGACTACGCCGGCTAAGAATGGTCACGAGAAGAAAGTAGAAGCCCAACCTAGGAACAATAAGTTTGCAATGAATGGAATGAATCGTGTTGATTCTAGTATTAAAAGTACTGTAATTAATTCGAATTCTAATTCTGTCTGTAAAACATGTAACGAATGTTTAATTTCTGGTAATCATGATGATTGTGTTGTGTCATTTCTGATGTCTCCTGCTCTACCCCAAGTTAAGAATGTTAGGAAAACTGAGATAAGTAAGAAAATTTGAAAAGCAACAGGAAAAATGTTTGCTAATGTCGGGTATCAATGGAGACCCACTGGAAGGAAACTCACTTTAGGAGATCAGTGCCCCTTAACTAGATTGAATAACCATAAAGTTGTGAAGGTTAAGGAATGGAAACCAACTGGTCGAATTTTACCTTTAGTGATACAATGCCCTGCTACTAGGTCAATTGTTACTTCTAGTGTAGTTTCCAATGCAAATACAGTAGCATCTGTGAATCCTGTAGTTCCAGAATATGTGTGTGCTAACCAAACGGACCCCAGCTGCACGTGGGGATCCACATTTTTCAGTTATCCATCGTTGTCTGTTTTCAAATGCAGTTCGTGCAAATCGTCCTTTGGTATTTGGACTCAGGCTGCTCAAAACATATGACTGGATCTCGCTCACGGCTCAAGAATTTCGTGAAAAAGTTTATCGGGATAGTTAGGTTCGGGAACGACCATTTTGGGGCGATTATGGGTTACGGAGATTATGTGTTCGGCGACAGTGTAATTTCCCGGGTATACTATGTGGAAGGACTAGGGCATAACTTGTTTTCTGTTGGTCAATTTTGTGATTCCGATCTTGAAGTTGTTTCAGAAAACACACTTGTTTCATCAGAGATTTGGATGGTGTTGATCTTCTTAAAGGCAGTCGTGGCACTAATTTATACACCATCTTTATTGAATAAATGATGAGGTCCTCTCCTATTTTCTTGCTTTCAAAGGCCTCAAAGACTAAATCTTGGCTTTGGCACCGTCATTTAAATCACTTGAACTTCGGCACCATAAATGACTTGTCTCGCAAGGATCTTGTACGAGGCATGCCCAGACTAAAGTTTGAGAAAGATCATCTTTGTTCTGCATGTCAACTGGGCAAAAGCAAGAAACATACTCACAAACCCAAAACCGTCAATACCATCATGGAAGTTCTTCACACCCTTCACCTGGATCTATGCGGACCAATGAGAGTGCAGAGTATCAATGGAAAGAAATATGTTCTTGTGGTGGTCGATGACTACTCTCGGTTTACATGGGTAAAGTTTTTGAGAACCAAGGATGAAACTCCAGAGGTTATCATTAAACTAATCAAGCAGTTACAAGTAAAGCTGAACAAAACTGTCAGAATCATCCGGACAGACAATGGAACTGAGTTTGTTAACCAACAACTCAGTCAATTTTATGAAAGTATTGGCATAACTCATTAGAAAAGTGTTGCACGCACTCCTCAGCAAAACGGTGTTGTTGAAAGACGAAATCGTACTCTAGTGGAAGCTGCAAGAACTATGCTAATATATTCTAAGGCTCCGATGTTTCTTTGGGCAGAAGCAATTGCTACTGCGTGTTACACCCAAAATCGTTCCTTGATACACACTCTTCACAACAAAACACCTTACGAGCTGATACATGGCAAGAAACCAGATCTTTCCTTTCTTCGAGTGTTTGGTCCTCTGTGTTATCCGACAAATGACGGTCAAGATTTGGGAAAGTTAAAGGCTAAAGCAGACGTAGGGTTCTTCGTTGGGTATGCACCAGATCACAAGGGATATAGAATCTACAACAAAAGAACCCGAAAAATCATGGAAACGATTCACGTGACATTTGATGAGCTGACTGAGCAAACGGCTCCTGAACAAACCGGTTCTGGACCCGCACCTAACCTATTGACACCTGGACCAATTAGTTCAGGTCTTGTACAGAATCCCATGCCTGCAGTTCCTTATGTACCTCCCACCAGTGATGAGTTGAAGAAGTCATTTGATTCGATGTTTGAAAAATATTTTGAGCCACCGACAGTTAATGCTACAATGGA
Organism: Artemisia tridentata subsp. tridentata; assembly: GCA_021014915.2. Taxonomy (NCBI): domain Eukaryota; kingdom Viridiplantae; phylum Streptophyta; class Magnoliopsida; order Asterales; family Asteraceae; genus Artemisia; species Artemisia tridentata. The sequence goes on from CP139507.1 coordinate 177,179,495, forward strand.
AGCTCCACATGTACCTCCTGTTGCTGATGCTCAAATTCCACAAAACTCAGAAGGTCCATCGATATCTATCTCAATCAGTCAAGATGCACCATCTGCCAGTCAATCGCCCTCATCATCAAATATTTAATCTTCTTTGGTACAGCCAGGATCTGCAGAAGACAATTCTTTTGACGTAAATCCTTTTGCACCTATTGACGATGTTCCATTTGAAAATGTATTTGCTCCAGAGTCTTCCACTGATACATCTTCTTCAGGAGATCACAACACGGCAACATCAGTTCAATACCCTCAACCACATGATCATCTCAGAAAATGGACCAATGATCATCCAATTGACAACATCATTGGTAATCCTTCCCGTCCGGTATCCACGCGAAAGCAACTTGCTACTGATGCACTGTGGTGTTTCTTCAATTTCATACTATCCAAAGTCGAGCCAAAAGACTTCAAAGAAGCCATGTCCAAAGACTGTTGGTTTAATGCTATGCAAGATGAAATTCATGAATTTGATCGACTTGAAGTATGGGAATTAGTGCCTCCTCCAGAGTGTGTAATGATTATTGCTCTAAAGTGGATCTTCAAAGTGAAACTCGATGAGCACGGTGATGTTCTGAAGAATAAGGCACGGCTTGTTGCAAAGGGGTATAGAAAAGTGGATGACATAGACTTTAAAGAATCATTTACTCTGGTTGCCCGAATTGAAGCCATTAGAATCTTCCTCACTAATGCTGCCAGTCATAATATGATAGTCTACCAGATGGATGTTAAGACAGCATTTTTAAATGGTGATTGAAAGAGGAAGTCTATGTGAGTCAACCTGAAGGATTTGTGGACCCTGATCATCCTACTCATGTCTATCGCTTGAAAAAGGCCCTCTATGGCTTGAAGCAGGCACCTAGGGCGTGGTATGATATGTGGTCCAAGTTTCTTCTGGAAAAAGGATTCCCAAAGGTGTTGTTGATCCTACTCTTTTCACCAGGAAGTCGGGCAAACATCTACTTCACGTTCAGATATATGTAGATGACATTATCTTTGCCTCTTCTGATCCTAGTGAATGTGATCGATTTTCAAAAGAGATGAGTTCTAAGTTCCAAATGTCGATGATGGGACAAATGTCGTTCTTCTTAGGTTTGCAAATTTCTCAAAGTCCTGGAGGCATCTTCATTAATCAATCCAAATATGCATACGAAATATTGAAGAAGTTTGGATTTGATTCAAGTGACCCTGTTGACACTCCTATGGTTGAGAGATCGAAGTTGGATGAAGACCTCTCTGGGATCCCAGTTGATCAAACTAAGTTTAGAAGCATGATTGGATCCTTAATGTACCTCACCGCTAGTAGGCCAGATCTCTTGTTCGCAGTAGTATGTGTTCTCGGTACCAGTCCAAGCCCACCAAAAAGCATTGATGAACTCAAATAAGTACATTTTATTACTATCATTTATCCTATTAATTTGACTTGTTTTACTATATTATGTATGAGGATTGATACTTAATCGTTTACTTTTGTAATTCTCAGGTAAAAACAAGCATTTGGTGAAACTTAGCGATTTTGGACTAATTATGGAGGAAAACGTGCATAAAGTTGAAGGTCTACTGACATGGACAAGATCAAGTCAATTCTGCTCCAGATGCGCCGCATCTCACTCTCGACATGCGCCGCATCTCTATCAAGATATCACCAGATACGATCCAAGATACAAGAGGACATGCGCCGCATCTAATCATGGAGTTACGCCGCATCTTCTGGCGGTGTACGAATATTCCTGAATATTATAATCTTGGACCCCACGCGAAGTTAAGTACATGCGCCGCATCTACTTAGTAGATGCGCCGCATCTTCCCTCAGACAGAAACTATAAATACCCCGTAGACCAGACGAATTAAAAGTTCCAAAAAACCTAAAACCGAAGTCCGAACAGAAGAACTAAAGGACGAATTCAGTCAAGGAGGCAGCACAAGACACACCCAAATCAAAGATACAAGAGCTGTAAGAAGGTGCTGCATGTGTTTAATTCATTAAGTAGTTTTGTTTTATTGTGTTAGCAAACTTTAATTCATCAGGATTGGTGGCTTGTGTAATGTGACAACGAAAGATTGCACTCCCTTTAATACTTGCTTTCCCATCAATTAAAGTTTATATGTTGATGTCTTTGGTTACTACTTATTAGTGCATTGATAACCTCTGTGTTTATTAGTGGCTTGCGGGCATTTGACTGCGGGACATAATGTGGCTCCCACGGTTATTACTAAATTGATCACTTAGGAATAACTTTTAGACATAAGTAATCATTAAGGGTTTACTCGCCGATAAGATTAGGACCAACGAGAAAGGGTTAACTACATACACTTCATATAAAGCTATCAATAAAACAAGTGACAATCTACTTAATCATAAGGACAGCCCTCTTATTGTCTTAAGTATTTATCTGTGTACGTGTGTGCTACTTGCTGATTCGTGCCTATTGGTTTATTTTATTATTTAATTGCAAACAAACCGTGCCAGTCTCTCAGGCTGAAACCCCCTTGCGTTAGGATATTAAAATACTGATTAGAATAACGAGATAATATGTTCCACTCTTAGTGATCGACACTCTACTTACCATTATCTTCATACTGACCGGGTACACTGCTCGTTAAGTGTGTGTGTTATTGATAAGTCGGCTAAATATAAATTTAAAACTTGAGTAGGCATTAAAACTGCTAAACCGCAACGACACATCACGCGCATCAAGTTTTTGGCGCCGTTGCCGGGGAGTGAATTGTTATTATCTGTTAATTTGATTAGTATTTTAATTAGTTTTTTCTTTTTATTAGATTAATTGCATCATTGTACTATTTTGCATATTTGTTGTATTGTGTGTTAATTGTTTTCTTTTATTTTTGTATGTTTATTTTCGTTTGTGTGTTTAATTTTTGTTTTTATTTTTCGTATTTTTCTGTTCTGCTATCGTTGTACTGTGCTAAATCAAACAATACGGCGCATCTGATCTCTCAGATACGGCGTATTGCGTTTAATTTTTTTTAAAAAATACAACGCGTTTAATTAATTCGATACGACGCATCTTTTCCCCAAGATACGGCGTATCTGTTTTTAATAAGAAAATTTTTCTAAAGCGATAAAGTAATACGACGCATCTGCTTTTGCAGATACGGCGTATCTGTTTTTAATAAAAAAAAAAATTTCTAAACGTTAACGCCATACGACGCATCTGCTTTAGCAGATACGGCGTATCTATTATTTTAATTAAAAACAGTTTGCGAATTATTAAACAGATACGGCGTATCGATCTCTATCGATACGGCGCATCTTTCTGAATCAAAAATCGATATTTATTTTTAAACGTAACGAAAATACGGCGCATTAACTTTCGTTAATACGACGCATTTAATTTTAATTAGATAAGCTGATTTTTGATTAATTAATTCGATACGGCGCATTCTTAAATTCTAAGCGGCGTATCTATTTTCTGAATAAAGTCTGATTTAATTTTAACGTATTAAGATACGGCGTATCCAACTTTTTGGATACGGCGCATCGTCTGCAGATATCAGTAACTTTAATTTTTCGTATTCCGTTTTCGTTGTTGATTTTCTGATATATTACTTTCTTGGGCATACCCTACTGATGCTTTTGTGTTGATTTCAGGAAGTGCATGACCAGGAGTTCTACGAAGAACTTGATTCAACCTTTCGAAGATCCTGAACGAGCCCTACATTCGCTTAAAAGGCTTTTCAACACAAGAAGCTTTGATCTTTCAAGTTCACTCGAGCTTGATTACTTTTCTGAAGAGGAAGAGGAAGTTGAAACAGAAACAATGGGCGAAAACACTACTATGGAGGAATACATGAACAATACCCGTATCAGATGATGGAAGGATTCTATAAAGGAGTTTTGAACTTGGGACCTGAATATATACGTGACGAATTAGTTGCTAAATGGATCCTACGCGGCAATGTAGGAGTCAATGATCGATATTAAAGAGCTGAACGTGAGTCTAACTTGAAGACTCTGGAATAAAGACAAGTGCTTACCGGGAGACAACCCGGATTTATCTATTTACTATTCTGTTTTCTGTGTCGAGTCAGTCCAGGCCGCATGAAGATACGGCGCATCTCCATTCTGAGATGCGACGCATCTCCTGCAATGGTCATATCTTATTTTATTTTTCTGCATTTTTATTTTCGACTTTAAAACTATTTATCAGTTTATTTTTAATGCGGCGCATCCCTGGTTAAGGATGCGGCGCATCTTTATTCTGATCCGTATTAATTCCAGGCTCGATACGGCGTATCTTCTTCCATAAGATACGGCGCATCGACTGACCTGATGATTTTCAGTTTTAATTTTTAAGTTTTATTTTTATCTAACTACTAATGTATTATGCAAGCTTGAACCTTTCTTATCTTAGGTGTGTTTTAAAAGTGTTGGTGGTATTATAGTTTCCTGGATTTTCTGTGGATACATCAAGTATGAAGCTTTAACGTTCTAATCCACAAGAAAGATGATTTTTGCTCCTATACAACTGGAGGATCATACCGAGCAAATCTCAGGGGAGTTTTTCTGTTCTAATTCTTTTATTTTCCAGTTTTTAACCTTTTATACAAACAACGAGGACGTTGTTTAACTTAAGTGGGGGGATTGGAGAATTAGAACACTTAACAATTACTTGTCCTAAACTTTTTCAAAAATTATGCTTAAAATGTGCTTAATATATCAAACTTAAAATTTTTTAGCATGTTTTTGTTTAAGATCTAAGTTGCATAACTGCACACATGACGTTATTTTCAAAAATTGTGATTTTTCAAAATTCACAAATCTATGAGTGTGCCGGTGACTTGTAAACTTAAGAACTTGGCTTGTATACTATTCGAGACCACCATAATAAGTATTATTTATATAATTAGAATGACTTGTCTAAATTGGTAAAATTCTAGGATTACACCCAAATAGCCTTTATATGTTATGTGTTATTAACTAACTACACTGGTTAGTTAACCCCCGTATAAACCCTTTTGTTACTCTCATTTTTAGAGTAAGATACCCATAGAAAAACCCTCAGAGCCATTCCTTTCGTTTCTTACACCTATGTTTAAAATGTTTCGTTACACCTTTACACCTTAGCCTACCCTGTAGATTAGAATCCGTAGTTGGTTGATTGCTATAGGCAAAGTGTGTTTCCTTACATTACCTGTGTTCGCGTGCGTAATTCATTATCTATGGTTAGGTCGGGAAATTGCACAATGCAATTGGAGTGAAAGTAAATATTGTATATTTTGGAGTTTATTTTTCGTGTGTTTACTACTTTCACTATTACCATTATTTCTGAAGTCATGAAAAGTATGGAAAAATTATCCGGAAAGAAAGTTATAGTGATGTGGTGAAATTTTACACATCTATGTTTATGTTTAATAAAATTAAAAAAAAAAAAAAAAAAAAAAAAAAAAAAAAAAAAAAAAAATCGAAAAAATGAGAAAAGAAAAAGAAAGAAAGAAAAGTTGGAAGTTAGTTTTAACCAACTTATGTAAAGTTATGTAAGTGGTCGATATCACCACTATTTGTTGTACTATATCTATGGATTGAATGGGAATTGGCAGTTATGGGAACGCCAATTAAAGTTTATTCTTTGATTAAGATTTTGTTGAGTATAATTCGTGTCTACCTAAAGCGTGTGTTTCAAGTGTTAAAGCGTGAGTTATTCGATGATATGAGTCTTATTCATGGGATGGTTGGGATAGTGATTAACCACACTTAGGATTTTGATTTATTTGTTTTGTTTATTTTTATTTTTACACCAATTTATATCCCAAATGTTATCCATGCCCTTTATTATTCTTTATCCAACCAAACCTTTGATTTATTGAGATTAGGGATTTGAGCAATCTTAAGTATCGTAGTCGTGGATTCGGCTATGTATTTATGATTTTGTCGCCCTTTTTGATATATTATTATTGGTGAAGTTTTGACCTATCTTTAGCCTATTCGAGTTAAGAATTTGAGCAATTGCAAGTATCGTGTTCGTGGATTCGATCATGTATTTGTGATTTTGTCGCCTTTTCTGGAATTTGAGATCGATAGTGAAAGAGAATAATTAACCCTTAAGCCTAAAAACCCTTTTTTTACCGCTTTAGACTTGTTATTCCTTAGCTTTAGTGGTGGAGATGTGTATACTTGCCAAGCTTATGATAGAATATTCGTCGCGACTGGACAGTTAAACGATTAGATTTGCTTTTATCGACTTATTTTATTTTACTTCTAATTCGTTAAAGTGTTTAGTTGTGTGATTATGAAATGAACGAATACATGCTTAAATATAAAAATAAATCCTAACATCTTTTAGGATACATTTTCATAAAAGAAATTCTAAGGTTTACTTGGGGACAAGTAAAGTTCAAGTGGGGGGATATTTGATGAACTCAAATAAGTACATTTTATTACTATCATTTATCCTATTAATTTGACTTGTTTTACTATATTATGTATGAGGATTGATACTTAATCGTTTACTTTTGTAATTCTCAGGTAAAAACAAGCATTTGGTGAAACTTAGCGATTTTGGACTAATTATGGAGGAAAACGTGCATAAAGTTGAAGGTCTACTGACATGGACAAGATCAAGTCAATTCTGCTCCAGATGCGCCGCATCTCACTCTCGACATGCGCCGCATCTCTATCAAGATATCACCAGATACGATCCAAGATACAAGAGGACATGCGCCGCATCTAATCATGGAGTTACGCCGCATCTTCTGGCGATGTACGAATATTCCTGAATATTATAATCTTGGACCCCACGCGAAGTTAAGTACATGCGCCGCATCTACTTAGTAGATGCGCCGCATCTTCCCTCAGACAGAAACTATAAATACCCCGTAGACCAGACGAATTAAAAGTTCCGGAAAACCTAAAACCGAAGTCCGAACAGAAGAACTAAAGGACGAATTCAGTCAAGGAGGCAGCACAAGACACACCCAAATCAAAGATACAAGAGCTGTAAGAAGGTGCTGCATGTGTTTAATTCATTAAGTAGTTTTGTTTTATTGTGTTAGCAAACTTTAATTCATCAGGATTGGTGGCTTGTGTAATGTGACAACGAAAGATTGCACTCCCTTTAATATTTTGCTTTCCCATCAATTAAAGTTTATATGTTGATGTCTTTGGTTACTACTTATTAGTGCATTGATAACCTCTGTGTTTATTAGTGGCTTGCGGGCATTTGACTGCGGGACATAATGTGGCTCCCACGGTTATTACTAAATTGATCACTTAGGAATAACTTTTAGACATAAGTAATCATTAAGGGTTTACTCGCCGATAAGATTAGGACCAACGAGAAAGGGTTAACTACATACACTTCATATAAAGCTATCAATAAAACAAGTGACAATCTACTTAATCATAAGGACAGCCCTCTTATTGTCTCAAGTATTTATCTGTGTACGTGTGTGCTACTTGCTGATTCGTGCCTATTGGTTTATTTTATTATTTAATTGCAAACAAACCGTGCCAGTCTCTCAGGCTGAAACCCCCTTGCGTTAGGATATTAAAATACTGATTAGAATAACGAGATAATACGTTCCACTCTTAGTGATCGACACTCTACTTACCATTATCTTCATACTGACCGGGTACACTGCTCGTTAAGTGTGTGTGTTATTGATAAGTCGGCTAAATATAAATTTAAAACTTGAGTAGGCATTAAAACTGCTAAACCGCAACGACACATCACGCGCATCAAGCATCTGGAAGCGATAAAAAGAGTCTTTAGATATCTTCAAGGCACTGTTTACATGGGTCTCTGGTATCCTAAGGACACTGCAATGGAACTCACGGCTTATGCAGATGCTGACCATGCAGGGTGTCAAGATACTCGTCGAAGTACTTTGGGAGGTGCTCAATTTTTGGGGGAAAAGCTGGTTAGTTGGTCTTCTAAAAAGCAAATGAGTACATCTATATCTTCCACAGAGGCTGAATACATTGCCATGTCTGCATGCTGTGCTCAAATACTATGGATGAGATAACAACTATCGGACTATGGTTTTGCATACAACAAGATTCCTCTGTATTGTGACAACAAAAGTGCTATTGCTCTTTGCTGTAACAATGTCCAACACTCCCGATCAAAGCACATTGATATCAGGCATCACTTCATAAGGGAACAGGTTGAGAAAGGGATTGTTGAACTCTACTTCTTGAGGACGGAGTTTCAGTTGGCTGATATCTTCACTAAGGCACTTCCGAGAGAACGGTTCCAATTTATTCTCCCGCGGCTTGGCATGAAGAGTTTGTCACCTGAAACACTCAAGTGTCTTCAAGAAGAAAAGGAGGAGTAAAGGATTTGCATCACATATCCTTGTATATACTTGTATATATCTTAAAACAAAAAGAAAATAGAAAAATATAAAACCTATAAAAACCCTAAAAATCAGAAAAACAAAAATACCAAAAATAGTTCTTCTAGGCATGTCTTCTGTTTATCGATAACATTTACGGTCCTAGAAATGTCATTCAATAATGACATGGGTCTTTAAATGAAGCTCGAGCAGAAGTTATATTAACTGGTTAAAACATGTCTAATCGGCTTGTAGTTACTTCAGACTGCAACCCTTGCTTTATTATAGGGAAAGCATGTCGCCAAAAAGACGGCTGTTCCTCCAACTGGGTGATGTTCACCTGGGTATGGATTACTTTATATCCATGTTTTTTCAATTTGATGTACGTTTTAGTGCATCATTTCTTGTATAAGAAGAGAAGTCTTCTTTACATCGCAAGTACTTTCCAATATATGATTCTTCAGGAAAGTATTTGTATGAAAACTTGGTGGTACCATGATTTTGGAATATCAATCAGAATTGAATTTTTCATAAAAATCTATCACTCAATCAATGACTACAGCTATTCCATTAGAAGACGGGTCATCGATTAATGGGGAGAGTGATGATTTTCAAAATTCTATATCATCAAAACATACTACTTTGTACCAAATAAGCAGTGAATTTTATGAAACTTGTTGATATGTTTCAGTGTATGATTTTTGCTACATTCAAAATCTTCCAAACTAATCATACCTGACATCAACATTCTCTCTCATAGATTGAGGGGGAGCATCGTCATATTCCTTTATCAGAATATATGTTAAACCTGACCACATTTTCTCCCAAATTTTCTAAACATATTTAAATCAATTGGGATCAAAAATCTCAAATGGTTTGAAATTTTTGATCGGGGGAGAGAATGTGATTTAAATATGAAAATCTGATTAAAATGTGATCTTTTGGACTCAAGTGTAGGCTCTCCCATATGTGCAAAACTCTTTCGTATATCGATGCACATATTGAGGGGGAGCAAATGATTTATGATGGCAATTGTGAAAGAATACCAAAGACCGACCACTTTACTTTATGCACTGGAGTTATAAGGATGGTGAGGTTAGGTATTAGTTCCCACGATCCAGCCAGAACCGGAGGGATCTTCCCAGGGACAATACTCTAGTTAGAATAGAAGTCCTTAGGAATTATTAAAAAGGAGAAAAGTGAATAAGGGAAAAGTGCCGACTGAGATGGAGCTAGTACTGGAACAAACCCAACAAGGTGCTAGTAATGAAGTCTTGGTAAGCACTGAAGGGGTTGAAGAATGAAAAAGAAATATAAAGATAAAGGGTGAAAAGAAAGAAGCCCTCCTTACACTTTAGGCAGAAACCGGGTCAATACATATGCTGTCAGAATCACTAAGTTGATTGCTGGCATTGAAGACATGTATCATGGACGCAGTGATACGCTGCACAACCCTCCCTAGCCACTCAAGGTCCCTCAAAGGACACTTGTTTCACTTGTCACAGAATCAATACATATCTATCATCTCTCTCACTCCGAGTTAGATGATATTGAAAAGGTGGCAGTCCTCTCCAGCCTCCGATCACTAAATCAAAACGCACTATTGAATCTACCAAGAGATCATCCATAAATCTCATTAGGACACATTTCCAATATGTTTATTGTTTCATACACCATGAAAAGCAAGAAAATATATATGAAGAGTCCTACGCATTATCCTTGTGGTATTGCCAGAACATCCAAGTGATACGTAAAGTATTCACAATGAAGATGGAAATCCTTCTAGAGCCAACATCAAACAAGCTCTTGGTAGGTGACATGTAAGTTCCTTCATGGATCAAACAAGTGACAACTGGAAAGAAACGATGGGGTGATTCACATTTGAATCAAACTTGTTCCAGGAAATGGATTGACGGATGCTTTTGGAAAACCTTTCAATGTGCTCACCAACTAAGTTTCGAGCACATGGATTGTGAAAAAATTTCAAACAAAAGTATTTACGACAGAAATGTGATTCAATTTATAAAACCCTCATTGTGTTGCATAAAATGTTTATCCTGTGACACGCGAATGATTTTTCCTAATCAATTTCTCGTCAATCAGTGGGTAGTTTATTCACTGATTCACTCTACCGTGCTGTCTGCTTTGAAACGTTCCGGTATGAGAACATGCTTAGTATGATGATTCTAACATTAACTTATTGGAAATATCATTACTACAAGCTACAAATTCCTATCAGGGAGAATCTTCTTTAAAGGGGATTCTACCTAATCACAGGACGGTCCTCACTGAACCGAAGGTTAATCCAACCACCATGAACGAATGACAAAGCCATATTCGTTCTCCAACTTTATTGCTAACTGTTTTGTTTCAGATTCATATAAAGATGGTAATGGTGGTTCCTGATTCCAGTAGAGATGTGTCAATCCACACTCCATGCTCACACTTACAAAACATCATCAAAGACATCATGATAAGCTAAAAGACCTACAACACAGCTTTCGCAACTCTGATGATAGTTATCATGATCCAGAAAAGTGTGAGCATGCGAATCCAACGGTCATAACATATCACATGGAGGCAATATTACAACGGATGAGCTTGGAGATTTACGGTGACTGATGATCTCAAAGAATGCTCAAAGATCACAACTTCACACAGCAAAGATGCTGAAACAAGATGACTAGAAGACATATGTTGGATGATATCATCGAAGAATCTTCAACGATCATCCAAGACAAAAGATCAGTCGTCAAATGTGTTTACTGCTAAAAGTGCAAAGAGTGCTGAATTTGAAGAATCAAAGGACTACGAGCTATGAAGACAAGATCAGAGGATAGAATGCTAGAATTCAAAATGTAATTTCCGGGGTGACCTCCCTTAGGGGGAGATTGTTAGGAATATAAATATTCATATGAAGACTCGGTCACCCCGTGAACTCATTAGCATTGAATAGCTCGTAGGATAATATTAGTAAGTTAATATAGATTAGTTATTAAAGAACTCGTGGAGTGGGTCAGGTCTTTACCCACTGTCAGCTCACTCTACAGCCCACTCGGGGCACAAATATTAGCACTATAAATACCCCTCTCCACCTAGGAAAGGGTTGGAACTTCTTATCATTTTCACATAATACAACATCTCTTTCTCTCCCAAGTTCCTAACTCACTTTCTCTCTCTAAAACCCTTTCTTCTATTCAGCCCAAAATCTCATCATATGTGTGTTTATGTGTTATGAATCTGCTACATAAAGAAAGAACCAAGTTGGGAGGAAATATTCCCTTGTGTCAGATTCTCGATTTAGTATCATGGAAATTTCGATTATATATTAAAGAAATGGCACTTGTAGTATAACATGTATTCGATTATATATTAAAGAAATGGAAATTGTAGTATAACATGTATCATGTACGCATATACTACATATAATATAGTATACGTGCCCGAGTGAGTTTTACTTTATGTCTCGTTCATAAACCAAACATTCAAAATAAAATGTGAGATTTATCACTCTTGAGTCTTGGGTGTATAGAAAATCGAGTTATGTAAAATAAATGATATCTTGTGTGTCGAAATTAGATTTAAATGAGGCCAAGCGAATGAGTTGTGTCGAATTGTAAAAAAAAAAAAGGAAAATCAAAATTTATTAATATTAGGTTGGGCCATGAATAGTAATTGGATCCGCTTAGTGTTTAATGAGTATGTTTGATCCGTCGTGGTCCGCGTGTGAGCTCGTTCCATCGTATCATTAATAACGTAACAATGTTTAGAAATGTAATAAACAGAAAGTTTAAATTGGCTCGTAAAAATGGTTAAGTGAACAGTAACGACGTGTTAATAATAGATTAACGTTCACTAATGACTAGGGAATTCTACGGGTTGCTACATCTGTACTCATAGCAATAAAAGTGTTGACCCTCTTGAAAACTTTGTCAAACTGCTCTTTAATCTTGTTATAGCTCATGCCTTTAAACTGAGCAGGCTTCCATCCATCAATGTTTCTCAAGTAGGTCATCATAATTTGCTTTTGCTGTGCTTTGGTAGGTGGTTTGTTCCTCTTAGCTTCAGTCCTCTTTTGTGCAAAGAATTTCTTCTGCTTAGCTAAGAATTCCATGAAGAGCTTAGATTTTTCTTTTAAGTATAGCTCTTCCTGTTCATCTTGCCACATCTTCTGGGCTAACATGTGATCTGCTTCACATTTTGCTTGTATGTCATCCCATGAGTTTATTTCAGCAAGACTAGCTTCTTCTTCTTTTTGAGCTTGCTCTCTTCTTGCATTTTCTTCTATAGCAATAAGCTCAGCTTGCACCTGTCTAGCTAGCTCTTCATCTTCTATAAGCTGTTGTTGTCTAGCCTTCATTGACAAAATCTTTTCTTTAGGTTCTTCAATCAGAATTCCTTTGCCTTTATCAGTTTATGATTGTGCAGTTATTGTTGGTTTAATTGTTGATGTTGTTGTTGGTTTGATAATCATAATTTCTTTTGCCTTAGGTCTTGTAGTCTTCAACTTTGTAAGTGCTTGAGCTATGGTGATATCTTCATCAGTTGTAGTAGCAGCAGTATTAACAGCTTCTATATCAGCAGTTGTAACTTTAGACCCAGCAACACTAACAATATCACTAGCAGCATTAACTTGCTTACTAGCAGCATTAACTTCATCATTAGCAGCTTTAAGATCAGCAGCATCAACCATTAACTTAGCTACTTCAATCACCTTCTCAACAACTAACCCAACAGTATTAACTGTCTCCACTTGCTCTTCCACATTTACTTCAGCAGTATTAACATCTTGAACCATATCTAAACCAGCATCAATAGCTATCACATTACCCTGTTTGTCTTGAACCACAAAATCATTTTCTGCCTCAATCTCCATATCAAATCCAGCACCAAGCCCAATTTCAATATCCTCCCCTGCAGCTTTGCTTTCATTCCTCCCCTGTTTGGAGGCATCCTCCCCCAAACTTTCATCAGTAGAAGATTCAACCCTAGAGGCAGTACCAACCTTGTGCAATCTTTTTAGCTTTTTTACTCTTGACCTCTGTTTTCCCTCTAGATATTTAACCCTTCACTTCAATCTTTTAATTTCATTACCCTGAGAAGTTGTAGTCTGCTTGAGGTTAAGAACTTCTTTTGACAATTTTGTATATAAATCCATCAATTCTTTTAGTTCAATGCTACCCTCACCACTTCAGATTGTGTTACCTATCCCGAGAGGTTGATCATTGGGAATGCTAGACACAGCCTCAACCCTAGCTTGATCATCTGTGCCCCCCCCCCATAGTTTCCGGTTGGCTGGGACCACTACCTGAGCTAGTTCCAGTGGAACTTGACTCATTAATTTTTGCCTTAGTTTGGGTCTTACTTATGTTACCACTGGCCTGCTCTGCATCTAAACTAGCAACAGTAGTGGCAGCCCTTACCAATCTGTGACCCCTCTCCTTATGCACAGCCTCATCTGCAACCATACTGACATTAGCCTCAGGTAGCTGAGTGCCATTTTTCTGTGCGATCCTACGGGTATAGGTCTTTTTGGGTTGAGATGATGATGGTAAAATTGTGGGTATGTGATGGGTTTCAGTTGGGATTACTGAACCTTCACCCTGAGTTTGAGTTTGTACCAACATTGTTGAAAACAATGGTGTTACTTTCCCAGAAAAGGATTTTCACACCCTTTTCATATTGGCAAAAATCTTTTTAGTATGAAAGGGTGTTTCATAAACTCTTTGATGAATGACTTTCTTTGAAAATTGTTTGTTCAAGCAAACTTGTAAAAATCTTCGATACATATAAAATTTATTTGTAGATTTATCCAAGTTCTTAACCATACCATCAAAAATCATTTTTGAAAAATTAAACTTCTCATTATTTTCCAAGCAGATAATGGCAGAAGCCACATTGCTGCTAAACTCATTCCAGGAAGTTTTTTTAGGACTAATACATTATAAGATGGTATGTATTAAGAATTTCCACTGAGGAGAGAAGGATCCTGTATAAAATTTTAGAGAATCATTTTTCTTTACATACCCCATTCGTGCAAGATTTTCAAAAATTGCAGAATTTGAGAGACACTCAATACCATTTTCATCTGCTAGTTGAAGAGAACTTCTAACAGACTTTTCAGTAATGAATATATCTTGGCCATCTACAACAGCCTGAATTTGTACTTCATTATTCAGTGTTTTGACCTTTGTAGTAGACCAAAACTGTTGAATATTTGAAATATATATAGGAGGACTTACAGTTAATGCATACCTTATAGGGTTTGCATTCAAGAAATCAAGAATTTCTATAAATCCTTCACTTTCTTTCGGTTTTTGCAAAAAGGCAATCATATTATGAGTGTTGGCAAAATAAATTTTTGACATTGTTATGTTTTCGTTTGTTGTAATTGATAGTGGGTTTTTGCTAATGAATGATAAAAAGAGTGTTAGGTTTTGTATTTGAGAGAATTATGTGTGCGTGAAATCGATTAATCAACTGAATTGGGGATTTAAACCCTTAATCGAAGAATTTACAAAACAGTACCCTGCACTCACAAATACAGTAGCAGAAACCTAGCAGCATTAAGTTAAGCTTTGCAGCATTAACTTATGCTTAGCAGCATTAACGCAATTTCCACTCCAAACTGCTTATTAATCAGCACTCCAACACTTGTCTTAGCTTATCCTGTAAAAGATTAGTCCAAAAACCACAACATAAACAATAACACAATTCACAATAATCACATCATCATTTATACTTAGCAGTTGTAAGCAGAACAAGCAGCAGAAATCAGCAGTTCTAAGTATAACGAGCAGTAATAATCATACTTAGCAGCAGAAACATTTTATGACTTAAATAACAGTACTAATCCTTACAAAACTCTACAAAAACATAAAGAGATAAGAGATTCTAAATATTTAACATTCAAATACTGGCAATTAAAAATTGAAATTTACCCACATCAAAAGCTTTTGTGAGCAAATCTGCAACATTATTATCAGTATGGATTTTAACTATTTTGATTAACTTCTTTTCATTACAATCTCTTATAAAATAGTGTCTTATCTCTATATGCTTTTTTTTTTAGTGATAAACAAAATTTCTAATTATGCACATAGCACTGCTATTATCAATAAATATTTTGGTATGCATAAAATTGTACCCATAATCCAGCAACTGATTTTGAATTCAGAGCACTTGTCCACAACAACTTGAAGCAGCCACATATTCAGCTTCTGTTGTGGAGTTTGCAACCACATTATGTTTCTTGCACTGCCATGAGATCAATCTACACCCAAGAAATTGACATCCACCTGTTGTAGATTTCCTATCCAAGCTTGCTCCAGCATAATCACTATCAGTGTATGCTACCAAATCAGAAGGTGAATCTTTTGGATACCAAAGGCCCAATTTAGGTTGACCTTTTAAGTACCTAAAAATTCTCTTCACAGCATGAAGATGTGAAACTTTAGGACTGACTTGGTATCTAGCACAAGCACACACTACAAACGTGATGTCAGGTTTTGAAGAAGTAAGGTACATCAATGAACCAATAATTGATCTATACAAATGAACATCCACTTCTTCACCATTTTCATCCTTGAGCAAAGGCTTATCAGTGACCATGGGTGTGCTTGTTGCCTTGACATCTGTATACCTAAACTTCTTTAATATATCAGCTACATACTTACCTTGACTAATAAATATGCCATCTTCCTTCTACTTCACTTGCAATCCCAAAAAGAAAGTAAGTTCTCCCATAGAACTCATCTGAAACCTTTCATGCATTAATTTTTCAAACTCAATGTAAAATTCCTTCTTTGTTGAACCAAAAATAATATCATCCACATAAACTTGGACTATCAGGATATCATCTTTGTATCTTCTAATAAACAAAGTTTTGACAATTTTGCTTCTGTGAAATCCATTATCCAACAGGTATGTTGACAATGTTTCATACCAAGCTCTGGGAGCTTGATGTAAACCATAAAGTGCTTTTTCCACCTTGTATACTTTGTCAGGAAAGTTAGGATCTTCAAACCCTGGTGGTTGACAAACATACACTTCTTCTTTAGTTATTCCAAAAGAAAAGCACTCTTCACATCCATATGATACACCACAAAGTCTTTATATGAAGCATAAGCTAGAAACAGTCTTATAGCTTCAATTCTTGCAACAGGAGCAACTGATCTTGCTTTATTCCTTACCACAATACCTCTTTCATCTTTCTTACATCTGAAAACCCATTTAGTACCAATTGCCCTTTTTCCATTAGGAAAATCCACCAAAGTCCAAACTTCTTGTAGCTTGAATTGTAAAAGCTCTTCCTGCATAGCTTCTACCCAACTTGGATCATTCAGTGCTTGAATTGTCTTCTTGGGTTCTACTTGTGAAAAGAAACAAGCAAACAAACACTCTTAAAGGTCTTTGTGATTGTTTCTTTGTTTAAGAGATCTAGCAAAGAAACCCTGTGTAACACCTAGTAAATTTCCTAAACTTATTTTACTAGACAAAACATTTATTTCGAAATCCCTTAGCTTTTAAACTTCTCGGAACCTGTTTGAGCTTGAAAAACAGTAGATATCTTGTTAAACGTGAGCGTTATTCCCTTATTGAGCCGGCACAACCTAAAATACTCGAAACAATTCGATAAACTAAATAAATTATCTCCGAGAAAATTATACGTATTTATACTCATTTTTATTGGAAAGAATATTTCGGACTTATTGGCGTAAGTCTCGTAATTTAAAATGGCTATTTGCTATGTCAAATGGGGCCCACAATGTATATACTAAAAGATTAGCTAAATTGCAAATTCTACCCCTTCCTAAATGTTACACCGCCGCCCCCTCTTCTTTCTTTTGTACACCTTTGCCCCCTCCTCTCTATATAAATACCCATTTTAGGGTTATCACTCATAATATCACAAACACACTTCTCTTTATAATTTTCTGGCGCCGTCATCGGAGCTCCGACCAATATTCTGGCCATCTTCCGACCACGCCTCCTTTCACCGCCGTTTCAACCGCGACCAAGATGAAGACAAGGGAGCATTCGTTTAGGGTTTTAGAGTGAGGGGTCGCATCTAGGGTTTGTTTGTTCGTACGGTGAAGCCACCACCACTACCGTCCTCACCACCACAGTCGCACCACCATCTATTTCTACTCCTCCTTCTCTTATGACTTCTTGGTATGTCGCCTATGAATCTCACATCTATTTTCTTTTTATTTTAAAACCGGTTATAAAACTTTTAATATGGTTTTTGTGGATTAAAACTTTATACAAACGTTTTTCTTGTAAAAACTTGTGTGGATCTGGTTTATTAAAACAAAACTCGTCCGATTTGTGGTTGAGTCAACTCAACTCAATGAGTTGAGTTAACTCGACCGAGTCAACTCACCGAGTTGGGTTGACTCGGTATTGTTTATTCATTTTCTTGTTATTTCATGTGTTGTTACATTCGTTATATGTTGAGTTGCATCTCGTTTATTACTTTTGTGTATAACTGATTGGGTCTTAACCCATGCTTGGCGAGTTGTGACTCGTGCGAGTCACGACCTTGTTATAATTATTGTTTGAATCATTATATTTATGTCGAGTTGATGATTCCATGTTTTCAGCTGAGTCTTTGACTCCGTTTGGCTATGTTTGCACCTCGTTGGAGGTTATGCGTGTTGGTTCTTAGGTTATGCGACCTCTAGGGTCCTTGTGGTTTGACTATGGGTTAAAGCGACGCACCAAGGGGCGTGCTTGTGATGTGTACCACGACACAAGTAGTGTCGTGGGGACTTGATTTGGCAAATAGCTTTGGTTTCTTTGAGTCGTGGATGGATTTGGTTGTCGAGTAAGTTGAGCCATGACTCATGGGAGTCACGGCTATGCCATTGTTATCAGGTACGAGTCGTGGCTCAAGCGAGCACAGACTCGAGTTATTGTTGAGTCGTGTGGTTTAAGTCGAGATGGATTGACTTGATTGTCATTTGGATGGTTGACGAGGTTAGAAAACCTCGTCGCATTATTTTGTGTCGAGTCGTTAATGAGGTTATAAAACCTCGACGTGCGTGGGTCACGTTGAGTTTGGATTGGGATTGTTTTAGTATAGCCGTTTGGGCTACTAGGTTCATGTATGGTCTAGTGTCGGTAACCTTGGGCCCGTAAGCCCAAGATGAGTCCATGGTTGTGTGTGAATTAGCATTGGGCCGAAGCCCAATGCACTTGGTCTTATTTCATTTGTTTTCCTTTATTGCTTTAATGGTTTATTTCTTTTTCGCTTAATAACTTATTATTGTTTTGTTTTGTCAATGGTGTTTCGGATACTATTCGGGTTAACATGGGATTTGACATGGATTTGGATATGGACATTGTAACAATACCTATGCTTGGACGATATTTGATTGATCGTTATTGGATTTACGGTATTAGCCGATGGACTTATGGACAATTTTGTACTTCAGACACAAAATGGTCGATAAACCCGACACTAATACTCACGCGAATGATAACGACAAATAAACAATTAAAACTTGTAAAATATGTATAAACTTGTATAAATTGTACCAAATTGGGGAAATGTAATAAATAAAACTTATTATTCAAAAGTCGCAACAATTTGGAAATATTATATAAACGGACGCATCATGTCTAACTTTTATGAAAGCCATTTTACAACTTAAACCATTACGATTCGTAAACGTTATAAACTTTCCTAATTACTTAATTACTAGTATCATAAACATTTTATCAAATGTACGTTTCTTTTCAAAACCATAACGTTTTACCAACTATTTGGGTTACGGGGTAAAACACCGAAACAACTTGTTGACGTTTTATTTCTTATTTCTCGTTTATTTCTTATCTTCTTTCTTCTTTTATTCTATTTCGTTATTATTTCCTTTTCGTTTCTTGATTCCTTTTCTATGTGTCTGACTGTGTTTCGCCGACTTTCTTCGTCTTACGTGATTAAATCTCGAAACTATATTTCCAAAAACCACACGAGTTACAAATGATTTCAACTTGTCGTCGCCATTGAAACTATTCTTTTAAAACATCATACGAGTATTCCATAAACGTTACTTTTATAAAACAGTTTTGAGGATTTCATTCTGAAATATGTTACTTATTAGGTTGTGCCGATCCAGTACCGTTGTGCTTATACTTTCTGAATGCTGTTGTGTTTTACTACTTGATGCTAGTTGTAATATCTTGCATTTCTACACTAAGGTGAGTTCATAGCCCCACTCTTATTTATCTTAACTGTTTTGTAAACTACTTGGGGTGAGATACATGCAACTGTTTTTACTATGATCACAATTGTTTAAAAACTGTTCTTTGAACTGGAAGCTTTGCTGAACATCTGATATGCACTAAGTACCGTCCTTTCCAAAAGCAAGTCCCTCGATCATGAACCATTAATCACTTGCGAGTGAGCGCGAATATCGGGATATAGGCCTATAGGAATTGACCCTCCCGCCACGTTGACTAAGTCCGGTCTACATGTGATGTACTATATTCGAGTTACCTAGGTATTTGGCAAGATACCTACTTGAGGCAACTGTTATTATAAATTCCGCGGTTACTGTCGACTTACGCCAAGGTTATTGGTGTCGGTTAACGTTTTACGTGTCATGAGCTTAGTGCAGTGGTAACATCTGAACTTATGGGTGTAAAACAACGTAGCCCACTTTCTCTTAAACTTGAAATATTGTGATCAACTATTTTACTTTTAAACCTATGAATTCACTCAACCTTTGTGTTGACTTTTAGCATGTTTTATCTCAGGTGTTAGATCTTTTCCGCTGTATATCTTACTTTTGGAGGAGTTTGGCGAAGGGCATGGCATGGTCATAGATAACTCTGAAAACTATTAGGGACCGCTTTAAATTCTTTTATGGACCTATATTTTCAGCACTATTTTTAAATGATGAAAATTAACTGTTTTTAATTATAAAATTTCTTCTAAAATGGTTTAAGTATAACCTTTCTTTGTACCTTGCGTTGTGATAACAATTCAATTACACCCCACGACCTGTATGCTTTTGCTGATCCGATTTGGGGGTGTTACACCTTGGTCCTTCAAATCCTTTGTCATTCTTCTTGTTTGAACAGCAGACTTCACATCTCCAATGATTTGTTCTTGAGGATGATTCTTGTGAATTCTGGTAGTGGGAATAGGACTGACAGGGATAGTATCATCCATGTTGTTTACATCAGCCTCTGCACCAACTCCTTCATCATCAGTATCAATATAAATATTTTTCAAATGAGGCATGTTTGGATCAAAAGGATATTCATCCTCATTAACAACAATGCCTTCCTTATCAGCAATATTAACAGTTTTATCTTTGTTAGTGCTGTTACCATCACTAGCAGCATTAACATTATTAGAACTGCTAATATTATCATCCTTCTTTTGATCAACATTTTCTTGTTCTTTTCTTGGCTCTTCATCATCTTGTTGTTCCTCATCACATGAAGACTTAACTTCCTCTGAGCCTGGGGGCTCTTGATCTAGGGTATTTGGTTCTTCATCCTAAGAACTCTTTGGAATTTGAGAGAATAGTGGGTCAGCCGTCCATAGTGGTAGCAAAATATAATCTTTGCCAGGTCATGTCTCCTTTCTAGCTTGACTTGCATCATTACTTGCTTTTGTACCTGCAAAATTGTTAGACTGTGTACCTACAAAAACTGGCTCATAATTCATTGTCTTTGTTAGTGCATCAATATCAAACAGCCAGTCTGGTCCACTACCTACAGCATTAGGTGTACTCACACTAAACCTAACATGTAAGTTCTCTTCAACTATCCTGGTTCTACTATTGAATACCCTAAAGGCTTTACTATTCATTGAGTATCCAACAAAGAAACCTTCATCAGCCTTGCCATCAAAATTGCCTAAGTGATCTATGGTATTAAGGATAGTAACAGGTCTTAGAAAACATAAAATTGGAGTTCTACCATGTAAAAGTTCATAAGGGGTCTTGTTATGAGGCTTAACTACTATACTTTTGTTTTGCACATAGCAAACAGTATTAACTACTTCAGCCCAAAAAGTAGTTGGTAACTTAGAATCAGCTAACATTGTTCTAGCAGCCTCAATTAGTGTCCTATTTCTCCTTTCAGCAACACCATTTTGTTGATGAGTTCTAGCTACACTATACTGTCTCATAATACCCTTCACCTTACAAAACTGATTCATATCCCTATTCTTGAATTCAGTTCCATTGTCACATCTTATCACCTTAACCTTATGATTAACTAAGTTTTCTATCCTGATTATGAAAGACTTAAGGATTCCACTAGTTTCATCCTTAGTAGCTAAAAAGAAAACCCAAGTAAACCTGCTAAAATCATTTGTGACAACTAGTCAATACATCTTTTTCATTAAACTTTTCACAAATGTTGGTCCAAATAAATCCTGTGCAACATATGTAAAGCCTGACTTATAGAGTTCACTGTTTTGGTCTTACAAGAGGCTCTGTGTTGCTTTCCCTTCTGGCAAGCAACACAGGTTTCATCATTTTCAAAAACTTTTGAAGGTAATCCCCTCACAAGATTTCCCTTAACCAGTTTGTTCATTGTTTTAAAATTCAGGTGACCTAGCCTTCTATGCCAAAGTTTTGATTCATCGGATGGGGCTTTTGCAAAGAGACAAGTTAAACCTCCTTTTGGAACCATATTCTCTAAATCAACACTGTATATATTGTCTCTTCTAGGAACTTTAAGCAAAATATGACTTTCATCAGTAAACTTAAATTCAGGAGACAAGACAAAACATTAAGTATTAGTAAAAAGAACACTATTCTTTTTGTCACACATTTGTGAGACATTAATGATGATGTACCCTCCGAACGGGTGGAAGGACTCCCCTTCGAGCCTGTAGAAAGCCCTCCCTTCGGAGGCCCAGGTTAATCTCCTAACACGTTTCACTGGCGTAAAACCATTCGCCTGCGAACTGGTTACCATGTGGGAATCCGCCAATCGAAGCCCTAAGCCCTTCGGGGTATCCCTCTCGAAGGGACTACAACGGAGGACTACCATGACCTGGTCATACCCACGTCTCCTCTTCCTTTAGGCTTCCCGCCAAAACAGAGATCGTGGGCTACAAAGCCCTAGCGGTTACCACAAATCATGGGACGCCCCCATGATCTCCGAAACATGTGCAAACCGCCCACTAAGTCCTATTTCTCTCCTATAAATAGCTTAGTCGGGCCAAAACGATGTAAGTTAACTTCATTCCCGTCATTTACAACCTACATTACCATTACACATACTTACTCGCACGCCGGAGGTGGTTCGCAGGGTCCAACCCCTGCGCAATCACTTAACGTAGTGTCTTCGTATTTCTTATTTCAGGTTAAGAACAAGCTTGGCGCAATCTCAACACCCCATTATTCCTTTGATCACCATCGAAGGCTTGGTCGTGCAATTATTTGTACAATCTCGTTATTTCAAGCTTATAACCAACCAACTACTTTCACTATTATTCCGGCATGGATCAAGGGAGAGAAGATACTCCCCCACCGGGTTTCTCGACCTTGGCGCCAATACCAGTCAATGACTCTAACAACCTTCCCCCAATAACCGCCTCCACGTTCACAACACGTTCTCACCCAGAAACAACACCCAACCATCATGCTTCGACATCAGCCAATCCGGAGCCCATTATTAGCCCAGCCTTTGTCGAAGCCAACCACGAAGTGTTGGAATCCCTCCTAAGGGCTCGTAAGAGGCAAGTCAGGAATGCTGAGATGCGAAGGGAGTTAGAATACTCAAATGATGAGTATGATGAAGAAATGGAGATGGAACCTAGGCCTCCGACCCAAGGAACAACTCTATCGGCCTTAAGGATTGGGTCTCCAGTCAGTCAAAGGCTAAGCAGAAGGTCCGTTGGTTTCGAAGGAGTCCCCGAGAGGGCTCCGACAAGGAGAAAAGGGGCGGTTATCTAAGGCTCTAACGGTAGGAGCCAACGAAGGGAAGAAGTGGGGGTGACTTTGCCTCCATTGCTAGCAGCTCATCTTGGAAGGACCGAAGCTGGGGTTCCGTTGCAGCCTTCTCACGCATCAGGCGTAGAAGGCAATCCACCTACAATTAATATGGGAGGAAATCTTCCTCCCAATGGTATGTACCCCTCGTTCCAAACTCAGTCTTATCCTCAAAATTTATATCCTCCAGTAAATGGACAGCCTAATAACCCAAGCCTCCCTCAAACTTATGAGAGCATACCCTTCAAGCATCCTTTGGCGTACCCTCCGTATGCCATGGGAAACGGTTATCCGTTTGCCATGAATACACCTTATCAGTCCTACCCAAGTCAAACTCCTATGGGAATGCCCCCAAACAACAATCCCTATAATATTGTTCCCATGTATGCACCACCTTACAATTGTCTATACTCAGACCCTATGGGTTCAGCTACACCCTTCGTTAGGTGGATAGAAGATTACCCATTGCCTGATGGGTTGAAAATGCCTTCGCACATTGGGACTTATGATGGGAAGGGGGATCCGGACAATTTCTTACAATTGCTTGAAGGGGCTATCAAAATGCAAAAATGGGTTATGCCGGTGGCCTGTCATATGTTTACATACACCCTACGGGATTCTCCTCGTATTTTATGGAATGGGCAAAATCCCGATAGCATCTTCAATCTTGATGATCTTAAGGCTAAGTTCCGATCACACTTCAGTCAGCAAAAGAAGTTCACAAGGACTCATTTAACGGTGCACAACATCAAACAAAAGGAAAACGAAAGCACAAGGGCCTTCGTTACTAGGTACACCGATGAGACTTTGCAGATTTTGGGTCTTCATGAAGATCAGCATATTTCGGGTTTCATACATGGTCTTCGAAATCGGAGTTTGGTGGAATTCTTGTCCACTGACCTTCCGACAACTTACAAAGGGTTAATGGAAAAGACGTATACTTTGATCGAATCAAAAGAGGTATCCACTAATGGGGCTCCGATAGACAGAGACAGAAACAGCAAGTTTTCAAAGCATTCTTCGTGGGAAGGGTCAAAGAACAAGAACAAGAACAAAGACAGGTTTTCTCCGTACAACAAAGGCCCCAACCACGGTTTGTTAAGCAGTCTAACCAAGTCTCCAAAGGAAATACTTGCTACAGAGAGGGCTGCTAAGGCCTTCGAAACACCCACTCGTATGACAAGTAAGGGCAAAAACAGGGATACCAGCAAGTATTGTCACTTTCACGAAGATTATGGTCATGATACAAACAGTTGTAGAGAGCTAAAGAAACAGATAGAAGAAGCTGTGAAGCCCGGGCAATTGGCACACTTGGTGAAGGGTATAAAGAAGGGAAAGGAAAATATGACCGACACTCAATTGGCTAAAGATACTACTCCTCTCAAAGCCCCAATACTCATGGTTCGTTGGGGCGAAGCCAGCTTGAAAAGAAAGGTAATGGAGCAGGAGGGTAATGCAGGAGGGGAAGCAACTTTTCCTCCTCTTGCGGGCCAAGTCCCTTCAAATGATCCGGTGGTCATCAAAGTCCTCATTTCCAATCGAGAAGTGAATAGAGCCTATATGGTCTGTGGAAACTCCTGCGAAATCATTTATGAGCATTGTTTTCTTAAGCTCAAGCCTTCGATCAGGTCACAGCAGGTTGATTCGAAGATACCTTTGGTGGGATTTTCTGGTGAGCATTCGTGGCCCCTGGGAGAAGTTCCGTTGGAAATAACAATTGGAGAAGGCAAGCTCACAAGGACAGAAACCCTCATGTTCGCTATCGTAAGGTCCAACTCTCCTTACAACTTGCTGATAGGAAGGACCGTCATGCAAAAGATGGGTATCGTAGTCTCCACTATACATGCAGCGGTAAAGTTCCGTACACCTTATGGGATAGGAACCGTGTTCTCCAGTTACAGTCAAGGACAAGCGAGAGATAGTGGCAAAAAGATTAGGGAAAGTCCGGAGGAGCCTCCGAAGGCTATCCTAAGTTGTACAGATGCCGAAGAGCGTATT
The DNA here is from genome assembly GCA_021014915.2 of Artemisia tridentata subsp. tridentata. NCBI lineage: Eukaryota > Viridiplantae > Streptophyta > Magnoliopsida > Asterales > Asteraceae > Artemisia > Artemisia tridentata. The sequence continues at coordinate 177,204,793 of CP139507.1, forward strand.
GTGATAAATGAGCTCTATCCAGAGCAAACGGTGGTAATCGGAAAGCAACTCCCTGCTAACTTCAAAGCAGACCTGGAGAAGCTACTCAAAGCCAACAAAGATGTGTTCGCATGGACATATTCAGACATGATAGGAGTTTCCAGGACTCTTATGATCGATGGCAAGCCCTTCGGCACAGAACATAAGCTTAACGAGTTCAAGCACATTGAACCAATTAAGCAGAAGTGATGAAGCCTGGCACCAGAAAGAAATGCAGCTTCTTGCAAAGAGGTGGATGAGCTTGTGCGAGCAGGAATTCTCAGGGAAGTGAAATACCAAACTTGGGTTGCCAACCTGATGAACTCAAATAAGTACATTTTATTACTATCATTTATCCTATTAATTTGACTTGTTTTACTATATTATGTATGAGGATTGATACTTAATCGTTTACTTTTGTAATTCTCAGGTAAAAACAAGCATTTGGTGAAACTTGGCGATTTTGGACTAATAATGGAGCAAAACGTGCATAAAGTGAAGAGTCTACTGAAATGAAGAAGATCAAGACTGATCTGCTCCAGATGCGCCGCATCTCACTATCAACATGCGCCGCATCTCTATCAAGATATCACCAGATACGATCCAAGATACAAGAGGACATGCGCCACATCTAATCAAGAGTTACGCCGCATCTTCTGGCGGTGTACGAATATTCCTGAATATTATAATCTTGGACCCCACGCGAAGTTAAGTACATGCGCCGCATCTACTTAAGTAGATGCGCCGCATCTTTCCTCAGACACAAACTATAAATACCCCGTAGACCAGACGCATTAAAGAGATTAGAGATTCGGAAGTTCGAAAACCTAAAGACCGAACAGAAGAGAAGGACGAATTCAGTCAAGAGGCAGCACAAGACACACCCAAATCGAAGATACAAGAGCTGTAAGAAGGTGCTGCATGTATTTAATTCATTAAGTAGTTTTGTTTTATTGTTTTAGCAAACTTTAATTCATCAGGATTGGTGGCTTGTGTAATGTGACAACGGAAAGATTGCACTCCCTTTAATACTTGCTTTCCCATCAATTAAAGTTTATATGTTGATGTCTTTGGTTACTACTTATTAGTGCATTGACCACCTCTGTGTTTATTAGTGGCTTGCGGGCACCCGACTGCGGGACAAGGTGTGGCTCCCACGGTTGTTTCTAAATTGATCACTTAGGAATAACTTTTAGACATAAGTCGTCATTAAGGGTTTACTCGCCGATAAGAATAGGACCAACGAGAAAGGGTTAATTACATACACTTCATATAAAGCTATCAATAAAACAAGTGACAAACTACTTAATCATAAGGACAGCCCTCTTATTGTCTCTAGTATCTATCTGTGTACGTGTGTGCTACTTGCTGATTCGTGCCTATTTGTTTATTTTATTATTTAATTGCAAACAAAACTGTGCCAGTCTCTCAGGCTGAAACCCCCTTGCGTTAGGATATTAAAATACTGATTAGATTAACGAGATTATACGTTCCACTCTTAGTGATCGACACTCTACTTACCATTATCTTCATACTGACCGGGTACACTGCTCGTTAAGTGTGTGTGTTATTGATAAGTCGGCTAAATATAAATTTAAAACTTGAGTAGGCATTAAAACTGCTAAACCGCAACGACACATCACGCGCATCAAGTTTTTTGGCGCCGTTGCCGGGGAGTGAATTGTTATTATCTGTTAATTTGATTAGTATTTTAATTAGGTTATTTTTCTTTTTATTAGATTAATTGCATCATTGTACTATTTTGCATATTTGTTGTATTGTGTGTTATTTGTTTGCTTTTGTTTTTATTTTTGTGTGTTTTATTTTTGTTTCGTGTGTTTTATTTTTTGTTTTTTATTTTTCGTATTTTTCTGTTCTGCTATCGTTGTACTGTGCTAAATCAAACGATACGGCGCATCTGATCTCTCAGATACGGCGTATTGCGTTTAATTTTTTTTAATACAACGCGTTTAATTAATTCGATACGACGCATCTTTTCCCCAAGATACGGCGTATCTGTTTTTAATAAGAAAATTTTTCTAAGCGATAAAGTAATACGACGCATCTGCTTTTGTAGATACGGCGTATCTGTTTTGATAAAAAATTTTTTTCTAAACATTAACGCCATACGACGCATCTTCTTTTGAAGATACGGCGTATCTATTATTTTAATTAAAAACAGTTTGCGAATTATTAAACAAAATACGGCGTATCGATTTCCGTCGATACGGCGCATCTTACTGAATCAAAAATCTTTTATTTTTAAACGTAACGAAAATACGGCGCATTAACTTTCGTTAATACGACGCATTTAATTTTAATTAGATAAATTGATTTTTGATTGATTAATTCGATACGGCGCATTCATAAATTCTAAGCGGCGTATCTATTTTCTGAATAAAGTCTGATTAAATTTTAACGTATTAAGATACGGCGTATCCAACTCTTTGGATACGGCGCATCGTCTGCAGATATCAGTAACTTTAATTTTTCGTATTCCGTTTTCGTTATTAATTATCTGATATATTACTTTCTCGAGCATACCCTACTGATGCTTTTGTGATTGATTTCAGGAAGTGCATGACCAGGAGTTCTACGAGGAACTTGATTCAACCTTTCGAAGATCCTGAACGAGCCCTACATTCGCTTAAAAGGCTTTTCAACACAAGAAGCTTTGATCTTTCAAGTTCACTCGAGCTTGATTACTTTTCTGAAGAAAAAGAGGAAGTTGAAACAGAAATAATGGGCGAAAACACTACTATGGAGGAATACATGAACAATACCCGTGCTGATTACACTTCAGGAGTTGCTAGACCTAAGTTTGATGACAAGTCAAAATTTGAGTTGAAGGGACAATTTCTCAAAGAGCTCAGAGAGAATGCTTTCAGTGGGACGGAACAAGAGGATGCTAATGAGCATGTTGAAAAGGTCCTGGAGATTGCAGATTTGTTTACTACAGAAAGTGTCAATACCGATCAACTCATGCTAAGAATCTTCCCAATCTCACTAAAAGGAGCTGCTAACAAGTGGCTAAGGAATGAACCTGCTAGTTCAATCACTACGTGGGAAGGTTTGAAGAGCAAATTCCTGAAGAGATATTGTCCACCTGCTAAGACTGCTAAAAAGATGGAGGCTATCAATAGTTTCAAGCAAGAGCCTGATGAAACTCTTTATCAAGCTTGGGAACGATTTAAAGATTTATTGATAAAATGTCCTCAACACTATCTAACCCCTATGCAGGAAATAATATTGTTTTATCAGGGATTGGACGTGCCTACTAGACAGATTTCGGATGCTAAGGGAGCTGTACCTCAGATGAGTGCAACTAATGCTAGGAAAGCGATCCAAGAAGCTGCTGATCATTCTCAGAAATGGCACGATGGGACCTCTACTAGATCTAAGAGCAGCACTAATTTTGATGGAATTGCTGCTATTCAAGCTCAATTGGATAAAATTAGTAGAGAGATGAAGAAGCGAGATGAAAGAGCATATGCTGCCCAAATTGGATGTGAAAAATGCGAAGGACCTCACTACACTAAAGATTGCCCGAACAAGAATGAAAGTGAGACGTTTGAAGAAGCTTATTACACCCAATTTGGACAACCATTCCGACCTTCAGCAAGATTTAGGGAAGCTAGTCCGGGATTCTATCAAAAGAACAACTTCAATCCCGCTTATCAAGAGAGGAGGCAGACTTTAGATGATACTTTAAAGCAAATTATGGCCGATGCTGCTAAAAGACATGAAGAGAATACTGCTATGATCAAGGAAATTAGAGCTTCAACGGACACTACTACAAGAAATCAAGGAGCTTCGATCAAAGCATTGGAACAACAAATTGGTCAAATGAGCAAAGTTCTTCAAGAAAGGGGATATGGAAGTTTACCGAGCTCAACTGAAACCAACCCAAGGGATCATGTCAAGGCCATAAGCACCACTGAAGAAGTCACTCCTAATATACCTAGAAGATCGATGAATGGTAATGATGGTGCAAGACCCGAATTTTTCTTTAACTCTTCAATCAGCTTAAGGAGACTACTAAAAGAGAAGACAAAAATTGAAGAGGAGATCAAGGCAACAATGAAAGAAGAGAGCCCTGCAACCGATTCAAATGCCTTGCCTCATAAAGAAAGAGACCCAGGAAGTTTTACTCTACCTTGTTCTATTAATAATATATCTTTCAATAATGTGTTGGCTGACTTAGGAGCTAGTGTTAGTGTTATGCCTCTTAAGACATTCGCTACCCTAGGACTAGGAAAATTAGCACCAACTAAATTACTTATTGAATTGGCTGATAAAACAGTAAAACGACCTGAAGGGATTGCTAATAATGTGCTAGTTAAAATTGAGCAGTTTATTTTTCCCGTGGACTTTATTATACTAGACATGCCCGAGGATGTTAAGATTCCTTTAATCCTCGGAAGACCTTTCTTGTCTACTGCCCATGCTAAGATTGATGTGTTTAAGAGAAAAATTTCATTAAGGGTAGGGAATAATAAACTAGTCTATAAGTGCCAAGATCCAGTTAAAAGCATAATTAGAGGTGTTTATGTGCTAGGATTAAGAGAGCGTATGGACCTCGATCTTGAAGCTAGACTTATGGGAGAAACATTGATTCAAAACAACTCAGCTAATCCTAATCATGAAGACTTTGAGGAATTCATTGACCTTAATGTACCTACCGAACTTAGACGCGATGTTGTTAGTGATTCTGATGATGAGTGGTATGATTGTGTAGTAATTAATAAACGTAGGAGAATAGTTGAGAAAACGAATTTGAACAATGATGTGTTTATTGAACTACCACCCCACCTTGCTTATTTGTGCCTACATAATAATAAGAATTTCCCGTCTATCATTTTGTCATCTCTGCCCGAAAGGGACAGGACTTTGTTTATACAGATATTAAAGAAAAACGGCGTGGAAATTAAGGACGAGCAAGGAGTGTTCAATATTACTAAATTGGGGATGAAGGAGCGCGATGTTTCCGACTCCTTCAATGATCGATACTAAGGAGCTGAACGTGAGTCTAACTTGAAGACTCTGGAATAAAGACAAGTGCTGACCGGGAGACAACCCGGATTTATCATTTATTATTCTGTTTTCTGAGTCGAGTCAGTCCAGGCCGCACGAAGATACGGCGCATCTCAGTCCTGAGATGCGACGCATCCTCTGCAATGGTCATATCTTATTTTATTTTTCTGCATTTTTTTTTTTTTTTTTTTTTTTTTTTTTTCGACTTTAAAACTATTTATCAGTTTATTTTAATGCGGCGCATCCCTGGTTAAGGATGCGGCGCATCTTTATTCTGATCCGTATTTATTCCAGGCTCGATACGGCGTATCTTCTTCAATAAGATACGGCGCATCGACTGACCTGATGATTTTCAGTTTTAATTATTTTTTTTTAAGTTTTATTTTTCCTAACTACTAATGTATTATGCAAGTTGAACCTTTCTTATCTTAGGTGTGTTTTAAAGTGTTGGTGGTATTATAGTTTTCTGGATTTCCTGCGGATAAATCAAGTATGAAGCTTTAACGTTCTAATCCACAAGAAGATGATTTTTGCTCATATACTAATGGAGGATAATACCGAGCAAATCTCAGGGGAGTTTTTTCCGTTCTAATTCCTTTTATTTCCAGTTTTTAACCTTTTATACAAACAACGAGGACGTTGTTTAACTTAAGTGGGGGGATAGGAGAATTAGAACACTTAACACTTACTTGTCCTAAACTTTTTCAAAAATTATGCTTAAAATGTGCTTAATATATCAAACTTAAAAAAAAAATTTTAGCATGTTTTTGTTTAAGATCTAAGTTGCATAGCTGCACACATGACGTTATTTTCAAAAATTGTGATTTTTCCAAAATTCACAAATCTATGAGTGTGCCGGTGACTTGTAAACTTTAGAACTTGGCTTGTATACTATTCGAGACCACCATAATGAGTATTATTTATTTAATTGGAATGACTTGTCTAAATTGGTAAAATTCTAGGATTACACCCAAATAGCCTATTATATGTTATGTGTTATTAGCTAACTACACTGGTTAGTTAACCCCCGTATAAACCCTTTTGTTACTCTCATTTTAAGAGTAAGATACCCCTAGAAAAACACTCAGAGCCATTCCTTTCGTTTCTTACACCTATGTTTAAAATGTTTCGTTACACCTTAAACCTTAGCCTACCCTGTAGATTAGAATCCGTGGTTGGTTAATTGCTATAGGCAGAGTGTGTTTCCTTACATTGCCTGTGTTCGTGTGCGTAATTCATTATATATGGTTAGGTCGGGAAATTGCACAATGCAAATTGGAGTGAAAGTAAATATTGTATATTTTTGAGTTTATTTTTCGTGTGTTTACTACTTTCACTATTAGCGTTATTTCTGAAAGTATGAAAAGTATGAATAAAAATTATCCGGAAAGAAAGTTGTAGTGATGTGGTGAAATTTTACACATCTATGTTTATGTTTCAAGTAAAAAAAAAAAAAAAAAAAAAAAAAAAAAAAAAAAAAATCGAAAAAAAATGAGAAAAGAAAAAGAAAGAAAAATGAGTTGGATGTTTATTTTAAGCCAACGATGTAAAGTTATGTAAGTGGTCGATATCACCACTATTTGTTGTATTATATCTATGGATTGAATGGGAATTGGCAGTTATGGGAACGCCAATTAAGGATTATTCTTTGATTAAGATTTTGTTGAGTATAATTCGTGTCTACCTAAAGCGTGTGTTTCAAGTGTTAAAGCGTGAGTTATTCAATGATATGAGTCTTATTCATGGGATGGTTGGGATAGTGATTAACCACACTTAGGATTTTAATTTATTTGTTTTGTTTATTTTTATTTTTATTTTTACACCAATTTATATCCCAAATATTATCCATACCCTGTATTGTTCTTTATCCAACCAAACCTTTGATTTATTGAGATTAGGGATTTGAGCAATCTTAAGTATCGTAGTCGTGGATTCGGCTATGTATTTATGATTTTGTCGCCCTTTTTGATATATTATTATTGGTGAAGTTTGGACCTATCTTTAGCCTATTCGAGTTAAGGATTTGAGCAATTGCAAGTATCGTGTTCGTGGATTCGATCATGTATTTGTGATTTTGTCGCCTTTTCTGGAATTTGAGATCGATAGTGAAATAAGAATAATTAACCCTTAAGCCTAAAAACCCTTTTTACCGCTTTAGACTTGTTATTCCTTAGCTTTAGTGGTGGAGATGTGTATACTTGCCAAGCTTATGATAGAATATTCGTCGCGACTGGACAGTTAAACGATTAGATTTGCTTTTATCGACTTATTTTATTTTACTTCTAATTCGTTAAGTGTTTAGTTGTGTGATTACGAAATAAACGAATACATGCTTAAATATAAAAATAAATCCTAACATCTTTTAGGATACATTTTCATGAGATTTAATCTAAGGTTTACTTGGGGACAAGTAAAGTTCAAGTGGGGGGATATTTGATGAACTCAAATAAGTACATTTTATTACTATCATTTATCCTATTAATTTGACTTGTTTTACTATATTATGTATGAGGATTGATACTTAATCGTTTACTTTTGTAATTCTCAGGTAAAAACAAGCATTTGGTGAAACTTGGCGATTTTGGACTAATAATGGAGCAAAACGTGCATAAAGTGAAGAGTCTACTGAAATGAAGAAGATCAAGACTGATCTGCTCCAGATGCGCCGCATCTCACTATCAACATGCGCCGCATCTCTATCAAGATATCACCAGATACGATCCAAGATACAAGAGGACATGCGCCGCATCTAATCAAGAGTTACGCCGCATCTTCTGGCGGTGTACGAATATTCCTGAATATTATAATCTTGGACCCCACGCGAAGTTAAGTACATGCGCCGCATCTACTTAAGTAGATGCGCCGCATCTTTCCTCAGACACAAACTATAAATACCCCGTAGACCAGACGCATTAAAGAGATTAGAGATTCGGAAGTTCGAAAACCTAAAGACCGAACAGAAGAGAAGGACGAATTCAGTCAAGAGGCAGCACAAGACACACCCAAATCGAAGATACAAGAGCTGTAAGAAGGTGCTGCATGTATTTAATTCATTAAGTAGTTTTGTTTTATTGTTTTAGCAAACTTTAATTCATCAGGATTGGTGGCTTGTGTAATGTGACAACGGAAAGATTGCACTCCCTTTAATACTTGCTTTCCCATCAATTAAAGTTTATATGTTGATGTCTTTGGTTACTACTTATTAGTGCATTGACCACCTCTGTGTTTATTAGTGGCTTGCGGGCACCCGACTGCGGGACAAGGTGTGGCTCCCACGGTTGTTTCTAAATTGATCACTTAGGAATAACTTTTAGACATAAGTCGTCATTAAGGGTTTACTCGCCGATAAGAATAGGACCAACGAGAAAGGGTTAATTACATACACTTCATATAAAGCTATCAATAAAACAAGTGACAAACTACTTAATCATAAGGACAGCCCTCTTATTGTCTCTAGTATCTATCTGTGTACGTGTGTGCTACTTGCTGATTCGTGCCTATTTGTTTATTTTATTATTTAATTGCAAACAAAACTGTGCCAGTCTCTCAGGCTGAAACCCCCTTGCGTTAGGATATTAAAATACTGATTAGATTAACGAGATTATACGTTCCACTCTTAGTGATCGACACTCTACTTACCATTATCTTCATACTGACCGGGTACACTGCTCGTTAAGTGTGTGTGTTATTGATAAGTCGGCTAAATATAAATTTAAAACTTGAGTAGGCATTAAAACTGCTAAACCGCAACGACACATCACGCGCATCACAACCCAGTCATGGTAAAGAAAAGTGACGGAGGGTGGCGTATGTGCGTTGACTTCACCGACATCAATAAAGCCTGCCCGAAGGACTGCTACCCTCTACCAGAAATCGATTGGAAGGTCGAATCTCTCTCAGGGTTCCGTCTGAAATGTTTTCTGGATGCCTACAAAGGGTATCACCAAATACAAATGGCGGAGGAAGATGAAGAAAAGACAGCCTTCTACACAGGAAAGGGTGTCTATTGCTACAAGAAAATGCCCTTCGGTCTGAAGAACGCAGGGGCAACTTACCAACGGCTAGTAGATAAAGCCTTCCACAAGCAAATTGGGAGGAACTTGGAAGCCTACGTTGATGACATTGTAATAAAAAGCAGAACCGAAGAGGACCTCCTCTCCGACATCCAAGAGACTTTCGATCAATTACGGGCAATTAATATGAAGCTTAACCCTAAGAAGTGTTCCTTTGGCATGGAGGAAGGACAATTCTTGGGGCACCTGATCACTAAACAAGGGATTAAAGCTAACCCTTCGAAGGTAAAAGCCATCACTGACCTTCAAGCTCTGAAGTCACTAAAAGAAGTTCAAAGCCTCAATGGAAAGCTTGCGGCACTTAGCAGGTTCTTGTTGAAAGGGGCAGATCAGTCTCTACCATTCTTCAAAACACTCAAGGGGTGTACAGATAAAAAGACTTTCCAATGGAGTTGTGAGGCGGAAGCAGCCTTCGAAAAGCTAAAGGAATTTATGGAAATCTTACCAACACTTACAGCCCCAATCAAAGGCGAAGTGTTGTTCATGTACATTGCGGCATCATTCGAAAGCATCAGTGCGGTGCTCCTAGCCGAAAGGGAGAAGAAACAAGTCCCTATATACTTCGTTAGCAGGGTTCTGCAAGGAGCTAAATTAAACTATCCGGAGTTGGAAAAGCTAATCCTAGCCTTGGTTTATGCTGCAAGACGCCTTCGAAGATACTTTCAAGCTCATCCCATCACGGTATTGACTGAAAAGCCTATCAGGCATATACTGTCGAAGCCTGAGAAATCAGGAATGGTAGCTAAATGGGCTATCGAATTAGGAGAACACGAGATAGAGTACAAGGGTCGAAACTCCGTCAAAGGTCAGGTACTTGCAGACTTTCTCGCTGAAACACCTTTCGGATCTAGCCAAGATAAAGAAATTCCTAAGGAGAAGCCCCCAAAGACGAAGGAGGGGTGGAAATTGTACAGAGACGGAGCCTCAAGTTCTGATGGTTCAGGAGCGGGTTTAATGCTAGTTAGTCCGGAAGGAAAGGAATACACTTACGCATTGCATTTTGAGTTCGAAGCTACCAACAATGAAGCCGAGTATGAAGCTTTGTTAGCCGGTCTTTGACTTGCAAAGGACATGGAGGTTCGTAACCTCTCCGTTTTTGTAGACTCGCAGTTAGTCGCCAACCAAATTAAAGGCTCCTACGAAGCAAGGCAGCCCACCATCAAGCAATATTTGGGAAAAGCTAAAGAACGCCTTCAAGGCTTCGAAACATATGATATAGCGCATGTTCGCGGAAATCAAAACAAGAAAGCAGATGCCTTAAGCAAATTGGCTTCAATGGCATTTGCTCATTTAATGAAGGAAGTTTTGGTAGAAGTATTGACTGATAGGTCAATTAAACGAGGCGAAGTTTCTGACATCATACTCGAGGAAGGCACCAATTGGATGACTCCGATTAGGGAGTATTTGATCAGTGGTATTCTGCCGGAAGATCCATAGCTTGCTCGAAAGGTGAGGATCAAAGCTCCCCAATATAGGCTCATTAGGGATAACCTTTATAGGAGATCCTTCCTATCTCCATGGCTTCATTGTGTGGGACCAAAACAGGCTTCGAACATCATCTATGAGGTTCACGAAGGATCTTGCGGGTTGCATGCAGGCCCTCGCTCCGTTGTTTCAAAAGTAATGAAGCTAGGGTATTATTGGCCATCTATGCATAGAGACGCAATAGAGATAATACAAAAATGCGAAGCTTGTCAGATCCACTCCAAAGTTCCAAGAATGCCTAAGCAAGACATGACATCTGTCACCTCAGCATGGCCCTTCTGTCAATGGGGAATCGATATAGTCGGACCCCTACCAGTAGCTCCGGGAGGGGTAAAGTTCTTGGTCGTAGCCATAGATTACTTCACCAAGTGGGTCGAAGCAAAGCCCTTGGCGTCAGTGACAGGAAGGCATATGGAAAAATTCGTGTGGGAACACATAATATGTTGTTTTGGTATCCCTCACATTATCATCTCCGAAAATGGAAAGCAGTTCGCTGAAGGGGTGTTCGCAACCTTCTGCGAAGGCCTAAAGATCAAACAATCATTCACTTCCGTTTATCATCCCCAAGGTAATGGACAAGTAGAAGTCACAAACAGGGATATCATTAGTGGAATTGAGAAGAGGTTAGGACGAAGCCATCATGGGTGGGTAGACGAACTACCCCAAGTTCTGTGGGCACATAGGACGCACCCCAAGTCAAGCCATGGGGAGACTCCTTTTAGCCTTACTTATGGAACGGAGGCTGTTATACCCTCCAAAATAAGCATCGAAACGGAACGTATTGTGAACTTTGAAGAAAAGACAAATGAAGAAAGGCTTCGGGAAAATCTTGATCTTCTCGAAGAGAGAAGAGAAGTAGCTTCAATTAGAGAGGTTATCTATAAACAGAAGTTTGAAAAGTACTATAACAACCGAGTTCGACCCTCCACGTTCAAGCCAGGTGAATATGTCATTCGTCTAAACAGCGCAAGCAAGGCTGAATACGAAGGAAAACTAGGGCCAACATGGGAAGGACCCTACGTTATATTGGAAGCCTACGGCAACGGTGCTTACAAGCTCGCAACGCTTAAAGGGGAGACCGTGGATAGGACTTGGAATGGTACCAATCTTCGTAAGTGTTACATATAAAACTTACTACATTTAAAACAATCAGTTTGTTTTTCAATTTCATGTAACGCATTCTTCTCATTTGGGAAAAAAACATTAATGTTAGGCGTCTTAGTGTTCATTTCTTAAAATGATGTAATCCTCTCTACCCACTTAATGATATAAATTATTTCCCTCAAAATCTCTTGTTTCGTTATTTACAACAAAGATTTGCTCAGCCAAGTACTTTACAAGTTTCAATGTCGAAGGATGAAGCAAGACACATTTCTTGTATACAGATAACATCCAAAGCAATTCACATTAACTTTTCCTATATAGTCTTAGGGTATACTAAGCCCTTCGTATCTTAAGGATAAAGATGGAGTGGGTCGCGACCCTCTGTCGCAGTCAAATTATACGATTGCGGAAAATCTTGGTTCAAAATACACACAATAAGGTTGTAACCTTAGGTTGTATATGTACGTTTATAATAAGCGTACGACAAGAAAAGCATGACATTCATAACGGATTATTATCCCTACTTAACATTGATAAGACAACCAATGGTCAAAGCAAAAACAGTTTAAACAATTATCTAACGCATGGGTCGAAGCCCATACAGCAACAAAGATAAATTGTCTTAAACAAATGAACATTAAACACATTGGGGCATTATGCATAGAGATCCTTTCAAGGCAGAACAGAAACAGATTTCTTTGTTGAAGACGGAGGGTGGACCTTCATCGGCTTCTTCGCCAAAAGTTCTTCTATGGGAGCCAACGGATCTTTGGTTACCTCGGCTAGGAAAGGGTACTCTGTTGACGTAAACGCATCGCCAGCCTCATTAAATTCTTGCTCAGAATCAGAGCGATAGTATGGTACCTCCGACAAAACCACAGGCTTCTTTGTCTGGGCAATTTCTTCCAAAGCGGTACAGGTACCATAAAAGATGGCTGCGTTCACTAGTTTCCCAATAACTTCCCCCACCTCATCGCTACGATACAATTCCATTGCCACATGAGGAAAAACCTTCGAAACTATCGATTTCCTCGCAAAGCTTGGCCTCCTGCTCAATCAGCCTAGACCTTTCGGCTTCCAGACTTGTACATTTGGATTCGAGCATTTCAATTTGGGCTCTATAAATGGACACCTTAGACTCCTCAACCTTCAACCTATCACACCTTGCTTGGGATTCCTTCAATTGCCCCTCGAGTCTGTCAATCTTGGCTCGCATATCTTGTACAAAAGGATTCTTCTCAAAGTTCTCCAACACTTCTTTGCACTTAGCCTCCAATTTATCATATTCATGATCCCTAGCTTTTTCTTTGGCTAAGATAGCATCCATTTTCACTCTCACATTCAACACCGTTTGCACCAATTCCCTTGTCCTAGAATTAAGATGATTATCCAAAACAGCCTGCCTAGCATAACTTTTGGAATGAAAGTTGCAAAGCTCTTCCATAGACATGTTATCCAAGATTCCCCTCCATTTAGCAGGTGTCATTTTTTCAACCAAGTGGCGACACGCAGTCGAATTGGGTAGTTCATTAACATCGGGAAGACCTGCGAAAGACAGCATCACAAGTTATATGAGGAAGGACATTTATTACGTATGCAATACAACTTACTAGGAGTATCATCTTCAGGAATCGTCAGAGGAGTAGGTATAAAGGTTTTAGAATGAGAGCCTTTGGGCTTCACCATTCTTGTCGGAGGAGTAGGAAGGGATAATTTCCTCTTCGGAGGAGTCTTTACAGACATAGCAGCCTTTGCTTTCTTACTTTTCTTCTTATCTAAAAGACCGGAGGACCTTATGAGCCTTGTTTAAAATTCCTTGATAAGGGGATCATCGGAATCTGCTACAGTCTCCACAAAATGCGGAGTCTCGTCATTATTAATTGATGTTGATGGAGAACCTACTTCATGGTTCACATTATTTGGCTCTTTGGGGACAAAACTAAGCTCTCTAGTACCACGGGCTACAACGAAGTTCCTGAATGCCATCCCTACAGAAAAAAGAAATGAGATAAATACCATCAGATAAGTCATTTACTTTATTTGAATAGGTACATACATACTTTTCCCACTGCAGATTATCTCAGGTTCCAAAGGAGAGCTTTCCCAATGATCTATAATGCCCGTCAGAAACAATATTGGCTCAGGAAACATTTGCACATCAAATGGGTGACGTTCAAGACGTTGGTAGAGGGGATAGCTTCTTACGAAGTGCGGCAAAGGATCATCAAAGCGTTTCTCGTCAAAACGATTGTCTTTATCTAGCAACGCTGGATAATTGGGAGGTATGATCGTATCTTGCACATAGAAAAACAGACCTTTCCATTTTCTTATGTTGGCAAAAGGTTTAGTTATTAAGCAAGGCACATCGGGCTCACTTCTTTTGGCCAATGTTAACAATCACCACCAGGACAAAGATCGGAGAGGAAAACTTACCTTTAAGCTCAACTGAAGCACAAAGCACAGGGTCGTGTACGTGTATTTTGGGCGCAAAAGAAAATATGATCTAGGGTTGGAAGTATGAAGGGTTTATGAATATCCTTTGTAGTTTCATCCTAGCCATCCACGTGCAGTTATAATCCGAGATATACATGGAGCCTAATTTTTTAATTTTTGAAAAGATGTTTACCGATATCTTCGCTGCTGTAGTATAGAGTGGTAGTTGAGGATTTATTAGCCGCATTTACTGCGCAAAGTTTGTTTAAGTACTGATCTTCATTACGTTCAAATTTGTGACAAACGGGATAGAGTGTAGCAGGTTTTTTGAGTCGAATGCAATTTATACTTGTACGTATATATCACTTTCGACTAGGGGGCTTGGCTTGATGATGTACCCTCCGAACGGGTCGAAGGACTCCCCTTCGAGCCTATAGAAAGCCCTCCCTTCGGAGGCCCAGGTTAATCTTCTAACACGTTTCATTGGCGTAAAACCATTCGCATGCGAACTGGTTACCATGTGGGAATTCGCCAAACGAAGCCCTAAGCCCTTTGGGGTATCCCTCTCGAAGGGACTACAACGGAGGACTACCATGACCTGGTCATACCCACGTCTCCTCTTCCTTTAGGCTTCCCGCCAAAACAGAGATCGTGGGCTACAAAGCCCTAGCGGTTACCACAAATCATGGGACACCCCCATGATCTCCGAAACATGTGCAAACCGCCCACTAAGTCCTATTTCTCTCCTATAAATAGCTTAGTCGGGCCAAAACGATGTAAGTTAACTTCATTCCCGTCATTTACAACCTACATTACCATTACACATACTTACTCGCACGCCGGAGGTGGTTCGCAGGGTCCAACCCCTGCGCAATCACTTAACGTAGTGTCTTCGTATTTCTTATTTCAGGTTAAGAACAAGCTTGGCGCAATCTCAACACCCCATTATTCCTTTGATCACCATCGAAGGCTTGGTCTTGCAATTATTTGTACAATCAACTAAAGAGATTGAATTCTAGCTCTCTGACAAAATACACATTCTCAAAATCAAGTTTATCAGTTCTTATAGTACCTTTCCTGTGATTTTCCCTCCTTTAGAGTTACCTCCAAAGGCAACATATCCTCCATCAATAGGTTCAAAATCTGTAAGATAGTACATGTTTTCTGTCATGTGTCTTGAGCATCCATTGTCAATAACTCCTTGATCTTGTAAGTCTACATGTGGATTGCCCTGCACATAAAGTAGGATGATCAGTTTCTCTTGGGGACCCAAGCCATTACTGACTTGGATCTGCCTTGTACATCAACATAATCAAATCTTTTCATGATTGATGCACTGTCATGTTTGGAAACATGGTCTAAAACTTTAATTTTTGGTTTCCAAACCCGACAAGCTGAGGCCTTAACAGCATGAATATAGTTTCCCTTAACCGCATTAACAATTGTTTTTGCCTCAGCAGTAGAAACTACTGCTTTTGGCTTGGCAATATTAAGTGTTGTTTTTTTTTGAATGGGCCTCTGAACATGTGAATGTGCTATTTTTGAAAAATAAGACATTGACCTTGCACCATTCACTGTTGTTTTGGTGTGAGCAGTATTAACTTGTCTGGCAGTATTAACAGATACTGCTGATTTTGAAAAGTTTTGTCTAGTAGCATTAAGTGATACTAGACCAGATCTCATTAGAACTGCCCTTGGAACCATATTCCTTTTAGTATTGGGGTGAGTATTTTTATCAAAATTGGTATGATTCACCCTCTGAGAATAGTTCCAAACAGGTTTAACATGATTAACCATCTTTGAATTTTGAAATTTGCTTTGATGGTGCTGACAATTAACCTACAAGTGTTCAAAACTACCACAAACATAGCAAGCTTTATTAAACATCTGATAATTACTTCCTAGCCTGTGTGACATCAAATTATTCCAGATTCTCTAATTTCCTCTAGGACTGTGTGTTCTTATCCTAGGTTGATCAACTTGGTTTGCAGTTTTCCTAGCATTTTGATCTTGTGAATTATATTTAACAAAATTTATCTTTTCAACACTAGGTTTAACTATTTTTCTTTCAACCTTAGCTTGAGGTACTTCCTCATTCTCATCATCTGACTCTCAATCTTCAATAATTGGGGCATCAGATCTCCTATCTGTCTTAGACTCTTCTACCTTAGTCATCTCAACTACAGGTTCCTTAAACTCTTCTAGACCAGTAAAAGACAATTCCTTTGTCGGAGGCAAAAACTTTCCTGTAATGGGAGGAGGAACTTCATTATAGCCTAGACCATTGCCTTTCCGACATTTGTCAAAAATCTAACAATCTATAATCTTATTCACATTTTCAAATGCATGTTCATACTTATTAACTATAAGCTGAATACATTCTTTTTCCTTCTGAACTACATCTTTTTTCTTTTTAGCCACTTCAATTCTTCTTCTAAGCTCTTCAATAAGTTCATCTCTTACAAAAATTTCACTCCTTAAAACACTAATCTTTTCAACTAACTCGGACTCATTTGTTTTAAAGAATTCAAATCTTTTCTCCACTGACTCTTGTCCTAATTTATAACCTAAACACATTAACTCAGACTTTCTTAATTCTTCTACCAGTTTATCATTCTGAGTTTTAAGTGACTCAACAGTATCTAAACAAGATTTATAAGAAAAACCATAATCATTAGATACCTCAGAGTCAGAACTTGAGCTTGAAGTTAAATAAGCCATCAATGCATAGTTGGGTCCTTCTACAGCCTGGTCACTCCAATCATAGCCACCCAAACCATCACAAGATACCAAAGCTGTGGAATTACTTGTTTCCATAGGCACAGTTCTCTTTGAGCTTTCTCTATTCTTGTGATCTTGGCTCCTTTGTGCCCTGCATTCTCTAGCAAAATGACCCTTCCTGTGACAATTGTAGCATTCCATCTTGGACTTGTCAAATCCAATGTTATCATTCCCATTAACTGTCAACTTTCTTCCAGTTTTCTTCAAGAATCTCCTAGCTCTCATTGTCAACATAGCCATCTGCCATCTTAAATCCATCTCTTCCACATCTTCTGGATGAATTTGTTCCAAGTCCTCATTTATCATTTGAGGATTGTTAGGTTGACTAGCCAAGAAAGTATAAACCACAGCATCACTCAAGTTGTCAACATTTTTTGAATTAGCAGTCGTAACTTGAGTGCTAGCAGTATTAACTGCCTCATTGGTACTGCTAGTGTTGTTTGAGGAGGACATAAAAGCCATGTTTTGTGTATTTGTGCTGGAGCTAGATGATCCTTTGACTTCTGGTTCATAAACTTTGAGGTTGTTGTAAAAATCATCCAGGCTTATTGTGTCAAGATCAGATTTGTTTCTCCACACAACAACATGTGTGTTCCATTCAGAGGACAAGCTTCTCAAAAACTTTTGATTCATATCTTCCTGAGAGATCTGCTCACCCAAGATCTCTAGTTGACTTATAAGCTTTTGAAGTCGATCAAAGGTTTGATCCAGCACCTCAGAACCTTGAGTAGAGAAGTTTTCATACTGCTGTTTCAAAATATTCTTCTTTATCTTCTTTGTAGCAGCATTACCTCCAAACCACTTTTCAATAGCTTCCATTAGAGACTTAGCATCTTTAATGGAGTTGAACTTCAACTGATGCTCATTAGGAATGGCCATCATCAACATGTTTCTTGCCTTGACTTCAAGTCTTCTTTGAGCTTTTTCCTCAGCAGTTGTAAGAGGCACAATTGTAGTAACACCTTCTGCAGATTTTGTTGATTTTGGTTTTTCGTTTCCATTCTCAATGATATCCCAAAGTTGGAAATCAATCATTTGAATGTACTGCTCAATTCGTAGTTTCCAGATCTCATACTCATTAGCTTTGAGCATTAGAACCTTTGATGCAGTAACCATATGTGCAGAGTCTGAATCCATGTGTTTAGTAAGATCAAACAATATCGAGTTTAAACAGGTTCTTCTATGAGTAGATCACAGCTTCTAGAACTACAAGCTCTGATACTCTTGTTGATCTCAGTTATGCACTTGATCGAATCCCTTAGCTTGTAAAGGTCAAGTTATTTTAGATAAATCTAAAACAACTATGTAGAAACTGTCTTTGAGTATGTTAAAGTCTATGCGAAATCTATACTTTAACCTTAAGAAGAACTTGTAATGTAACAGTAAAACAATTGTAAATAAAAGATTAAAAAACAAAACAGCTTCAATATTATTAATGGAAAATACGAATACTCTGCTAGTATTATGGTTTACAACCTTGAAGCTATATGAAAAAATGTATATATATCAATGCCCTATGACCTCCTTTTATAGACTAAGGAGTCTCAGTCGGCTTGCAATAACTTTCTATACAAGATAAATCTTTTTAGAATCTTTTCTATACTTATCTAACCGACTATACAAGTATATCTCATTAGCAGCATTAAATAAGACTCAATATAGACTAGCAGTCTTAACTCTAACTCTAGCAGCAGTAATCCTTCAGCAGTTGTAATTCTGAACTAGCAGCATTAACTTTTAGTATGGCAGCACTAACTACTTAGTGTATTTTCTTGAAGTTCTTCAGCATAACCAGTAGTAGTAAAATACACCAGCAGTGGTAAAACTTGTATTAGCAGAATTAATGACTTAGAGCTTGATGCGCTCCATCGAAGCTTTAAATTTATAAACAAGAATTACCGATTAACTAGGAGCACATTCGGGCAAGTATACCCTAGTCATATGTAGTATTGGGATTGGTAAGTCAAGGTCATCCCTAGAGACTTGGTTGCACTCAAGTGTCGTTTGTTTGTTTAAGCAAGTAAAAAGTTTATGGTTATGATTGTCACGGATCAAACCAACAAGAAAAGCAATATAAGAACAATCACACAAAGAACATACATGTTTGGACAAATGATCACGTGGATATTAGGATGGTTAGTTTGGAAAACATATAATCAAAAGTAATCCTTACGACCTTTAGAACCAATAATAATTTAGTGTTCTATAAATCAAATATGTATAAGCCTCAATCAAATGGTCATGTCATGAGCCTTATGCCTATAACAAGAAAGAATCCTTTCGAACTTTAGACTTTGATGTTATTAATTCGTGAAGTTCCATTTACTTGAAAAATGATTAGAACACATATTCAAAAGATGCCTTTCGACCCTTAATCTAAATTAAAGTTTCACTTGCTATGTTTATTAAGTTTCTCATACAATCGTCACAAAGTACAAAACCAAAACATTCGTCGACTAATGAATTGAAATCAACCACTATTGAGAACCCTTTCGACATTTAGACTCAACAACGATTAATCAAGACAATAAACAAGACAAGTTCCAATTTAACCAAATATGATGTTATCATCATATTCCAAACAAACACTACAAATATCCAAACATCCCTTTATCACAAGTTATCATAATATCCAAACAAGTATACAAAACTATTCCATGGTTATTTCAATCAAACACAAAGATTCAACAATCATGGTAATCATAAACATCATGAAATATAAAAGTAACAAGGTTTACCTAAAGTATGAATTACAATAGGCAAAGGTAAAGGATTTATAGCAACCTTCAAGCCTCCAATCAACTATACGCTTTCTACCAAGCCGAAAAATAATACCCAACACCTTCTTCCATGTGTTTGAGCCTTCTTCTGAAAATGGCAGAGGTTGGTGGTCTTTTGGGAGAGATAAGTTGGTGAAAATTCGTCCTTAAGGGTGGAGGGTAGAATTTCACACTGAAAACCAAGCCTAAGCACTCATATATATAGTAGAAATCAACCCTTAGCCTCTAAGTATGAAACTTGAGCACTAAGTGTCATAAAATACCAGGAAATGGAGTAAATGGAGGTAAGTGATCGGGTTTGGGGCTTAATGACACTTAATAATGCATTAAAAATCACTTGAAAAGGTCAGATTGGTCCATATGATCGGATACGGGACTATACCGATCGGATGGATGAAAAAGTTAGCTCCATCCGAATCGGTTGCGGTCCAATACCGATCGGATGGAGCATTTTCGCCAGAAATGATAAACACGAAAGTTGTAGATCCTTTTCTCTCAGTTCCGTGCCGCTTGAATCATCTAAATCCGAGTTCGTATGCTCAAATTATGGCCAAAATGGTGGAGGTGTGTCGGGAACAATGAGTCTTCCATTATTTCTTCGTTTTAGCTTCTTTTCTTCATTTCTTTTCTCGTTTTCCCTCTTGTGTTTTATTTTTCAGTCTTTGGAGTGACAACTTCATGACTTTATCTTACCGAATATACTCCAAGAGACTCGCTTTTGTCCGAAATTCTTCGTATATGCATAAATCTTCGTTTATTGATCGTTTTTTCGTCTTTTTCTTGGTTTTCTTTGTCGTGAGCTTCCATGAACCTAAAATAGAAATTATACTTCATTAAGTACCATAAGTTCATAAAAGTGATCAATATATATGCATAAAATCCACGATAACGCTACTAAAAACATGTACAATTTGAGCGTTAACAAATTCCCCCACACTTGAACTTTGCTTGCCCTCAAGCAAATCTAGAAAAAGAAAAATCGAAATTCATACCTAAATGACCAAACGAAAAGGATATTTTAAAAAAATTTGATTTTTTTTTTTTTTTTTTGAAATATCAGAAAATAATTTTGTTTTTTTTTTTTTTAATGAAAGAGAAAATGAGCGCAAACTCCCCCACACTTAAGGGTTTGCTTGCCCTCAAACAAATATTAAAAAAAATAGATCCCACATGGTGCATGAAAAATGATTATAAAAATTATGATGCAAATCTACCAAGTACAAGTACAAGATACGATTCATCATTTTTAAGCGTTATGGTGAAAAACCGAGATGTATGACAATACCCATAGATTTTCTTGCTTGAGTAACATTTCTGAACACCTCACGAAAAAAAACGAAGTATAATTCACTCAATCACTCATTTATTTAGGTAGTGGAGTATATATAAGAGAAATCACACTCATTGCTCAGTCATGATCCGTTTATTACCATAGGCTTGTACAAGAAACAAAACTCCACCTACGTGGCGTAAGCGCAAAGTGTAAACATCTAAAGAGGTCTTTTATTCGGGTTGTAATGTACAGGCTTCGAGGTTGTACCAGGCTTATGTTTAAATATCTCATACAAGAACATATTAGATCGCTAGCGCGAATTCTTGATTTACTCGAACAACGGATGGTCACTAGGGCATATCTTGGATTGCTGGCGCGCTATTCACATAACGGATGGTCACCAAAATACACACTAGATCGCTGGCGCGTCATTCGATCACTCAAAAACCGGATGGTCACTAAAATATTAATGCACTACATATTTTCACAAAGCCATCACTATATCCGGATGCTTGAAAGCTAACAACGAATAAAGTAATTTGGTAAGGGTAGGGATAAGGCATGGGAGTATTTATGAAATTGGTTTGAAAAAAAAATAAAGTCAAGTCTAAGTCCCATTGTTGCTAGTTACCGAACAAACCGCAAACCCGTAAATGATTATAGTTAACAACTTCCTCTTCTTTGAACTTTCCCATATCGATACATCGATTCGCCATAATAATATTCCTCATATTTAGCTCATTGGCTAACAACATATCACATAACTTTCTTTCTTCATCTTCATATATAGCACATTGGCTATAATCGTCACCTTATAGTTGCGATGACTTATCTTCTTCTTTTTTCCTTTTTTTTTAATACTTTTTTTTTCTTCTTCTTCATACATACACATCTCCCCCCCCCCCCCCCCACACACTTCGTATAAGCATACACCACAAAAATACAAATAAAAAGTATGCATCCTTCGTCTTTGTCGGAATGGCACACACAACTGGCAAAGTGTGGCTAACTATCAATCATCAAAAACAATCCAACATTCCAAGCAACTAGCAACCACCATTTAGACTTCGACTAAGGGTTATGCTAAGGTTTAAAGTGTAAAATATTTTTGTATTTTTCTGGATGTAACACAAATGAAAAGGATTGGTTCGGAGGGTGAACTAAGGGTATCTAGCGCTAAAGATAAACGCTAACAAATGGGTTCCAAATACGAGGTTAACTAACCGATGTGGTTAGCAAAAATTATTTTGTAAACGGATGGCCATTTGGTGTTATTCCTAAGGATGCCTCTTTATCACACGAATACACTTATATCACACGAATGTGATCTTACTGCGGTCTGGTAATGATTTACAAGTACAAGTTCTAGAATAAATAAAATCACCGGCACACTCATAGCAAAAGATCCAAGCATAAAAGATGTATGCTATATACGAAACAGGCTCAAATCCTCACATATTAGTGGAAAGGGCTATAATATGTGCTAGCAAATGTTATCGATCCCAGAATGGATTGCAATATTAATCGGGACACATCTCAATTTTTTCAAAATTACAGATTTCACCAGTGGATTGATCCAGTTATTCTAATATATTATCCTAAAAGCGTGAAAACAATTAGATCACAAGGGCAAACAAGTATACAAAATTTTAAATTGGCCCCAAAAATTATAAATTTGAAAAGTAGTTTCGTTTTTTCTATTTACTTCCCCCCACACTTAAGTTAAGCATTGTCTAAAATGTAATGAAAATTAACTTCAAAGCATGTAAAATTGGGAAAATAAATAAATAAATAGTCCAAGAGAAACGAAACTTCCCGGGCCAAGAAATCGCAATCGAACTCCATATGATAAGGTGCTAAGAAAATGCTAGCATAAGCTTATGAGATCAATCAATTTCTCATTCAACAAAACATCTCCACACCAAGTATAATATCACCAATAATCCAATCTTCAAGAGCTTATTAAATCTGCAAAAATAAACTAAACTACAAAAAACGCGTAAAATTCTAAAACTCGGTTTCGTAGGCATCACGGTTGCATTTAGCGTATGCAACAAGCCTTTTAAACCCCTCGGTGGCCCGAGCGGACGAGTGAAGTCTCGTGAGGGTTTCCAGTGAACATACCCACAAAGTTCAAAATTTTTTTATTTTTAAAACAAGTATTTATTTATTCACAACGTACTAAATTAACAAAATTTAAAATGAAAAAAAAAAAAAAGCAAATTTAAGTAGAATAAAAGAAATGATGCTCTTGCAAAAATCAAAAAACATTTAAACTTATTCGATCTAAACACAAACACACAAGAACAAAATACGAAAAATGAAAATAACATTTTTTTTCCTACCGATTGGTCCATCCGATCGGTCAGAGGATCTAACCAATCGGTTGGGTTGGTTTCCCTTGGGCCAATTTTTACCGAGAGCTCCAACCGATCGGCATGGATTCCATCCGATTCGGTTGGCACTCTGGTGACCAAATTTCTTTTTTTTTTAATAAGTTTCAGTTATAAACTTTTATTGACAAAATAAAACAAAAAGACATAAGGTAACGAATACGAAAATAGACACAAGTAAATAAAACACATAAACACATATGTACTAGAAGAACATCAAGAACATAATACGACACTTAAAACAAAAATAAGCAAATAAAAGCACGATCACAGAAAATGACAAGCACATAGACGTAAGCAAACATAATTAATCACGTAACACAAATCAAAACAAAACAATCTAAAACAAGATAGTCTTATTCAAAATTAATATGAAACTAATCCGAACAAGAAGAACACGAACAAATAACACAGAGACATGCAAGAGATCACATAACATATAAAACATAAAACTCACAAAACAAGAAAAACACAAACTAGAAAAAATATTTTGGTTCAAAAGCCTCCAACCGAATCGGTTATGGGTTGTGACCGATCGGTTGAAGTGGTTTGGGTGGTTTTTTCGCAAACACTTTCGAGCACATTTAGTAAACTTTTAAATGCGTATTGTTAGAACACATGAAACAAAATCCCAACATCAAAAAATTTTGATTTTTAAGCCAAGATCATTTAAGCAATTATGAGAAATGAGAAATTTCTTTTTTTTAGACAAAGATCAAGAGAGGAAATTAAGCAATCATCATGAGAAAATAAGCAAGCAAGCAATCAAACAAGAACAAAGAAACTATCATTTATGAGCAAGAGCAATATAGCATTCGAACAAATTAGCAAACAAGCAATCGATCAATATATCAAGGAAACGAACAAACAAGCAAACAAACAAACACCTAGGAACAAAAACCAAATCCCCGGCAGTGGCGCCAAAAACTTGATACGCTCCATCGAAGCTTTAAATTTATAAATAAGAATTACCGATTAACTAGGAACACATTCGGGCAAGTATACCCTAGTCATATGTAGTATTGGGGTTGGTAAGTCAAGGTCGTCCCAAGAGACTTGGTTGCACTCAAGTGTCGTTTGTTTGTTTAAGCAAGTAACAAGTTGATGGTTATGATTGTCACGGATCAAACCAACAAGAAAAGCAATATAAGAACAATTACACAAAGAACATACATGTTTGGACAAATGATCACATGGATATTAGGATGGTTAGTTTGGAAAACATATTATCAAAAGTAATCCTTACGACCTTTAGAACCAATAATAATTTAGTCTTTTATAAATCAAATATGTATAAGCCTCAATCAAATTGTCATGTCATGAGCCTTATGCCTATAACAAGAAAGAATCCTTTCGAACTTTAGACTTTGATGTTATTAATTCGTGAAGTTTCATTTACTTGAAAAATGATTAGAACACATATTCAAAAGATGCCTTTCGACCCTTAATCTAAATTAAACTTTCACTTGTTATGTTTATTAAGTTTCTCATACAATCGTCACAAAGTACAAGACCAAAACATTCGTCGACTAATGAATTGAAATCAACCACTATTGAGAACCCTTTCGATATTTAGACTCAACAATGATTAATCAAGACAATAAACAAGACAAGTTCCAATTTAACCAAATATGATGTTATCATCATATTCCAAACAAACACTACAAATATCCAAACATCCCTTTATCACAAATTATTATAATATCCAAACAAGTATACAAAACTATTACATGGTTATTTCAATCAAACACAAAGATTCAATAATCATGGTAATCATAAACATCATGAAATATAAAAATAACAAGGTTTATCTAAAGTATGAATTACAATAGGCAAAGGTAAAGGATTTATAGCAACCTTCAAGCCTCCAATCAACTATACGCTTTCTACCAAGCCGAAAAATAATACCCAACACCTTCTTCCATGTGTTTGAGCCTTCTTCTGAAAATGGCAGAGGTTGGTGGTCTTTTGGGAGAGATAAGTTGGTGAAAATTCGTCCTTTAGGGTGAAGGGTAGAATTTCACACTGAAAACCAAGCCTAAGCACTCATATATATAGTAGAAATCAACCCTTAGCCTCTAAGTATGAAACTTGGGCACTAAGTGTCATAAAATACCAGGAAATTGAGTAAATTGAGGTAAGTGATCAGGCTTGGAGCTTAATGACACTTAATAATGCATTAAAAATAACTTGGGAAGGTCAGATTGGTCCATCCGATCGGATACAGGACTATACCGATCGGATGGATGAAAAAGTTAGCTCCATCCGAATCGGTTGCGGGCCAATACTGATCAGATGGAGGATTTTCGCCAGAAATGATAAACATGAAAGTTGTAGATTTTTCTCTCCCGGTTCCGTGGCCGCTTAAATCATCTAAATCCGAGTTCGTATGCTCAAATTATGGCCAAAATGGTGGAGGTGTGTCGGGAACAACGAGTCTTCCATTATTTCTTCGTTTTAGCTTCTTTTCTTCATTCTTTTTCTCGTTTTCCCTCTTGTGCTTTATTTTTGAGTCTTTGGAGTGACAACTTCATGACTTTATCTTCTCGAATATACTCCAAGATACTCGCTTTTGTCGGGAATTCTTCGTATATGCATAAATCTTCGTTTATTGATCGTTTCTTCGTCTTTTTCTTGGTTTTCTTTGTCGTGAGCTTCTATGAACCTAAAATAGAAATTATACTTCATTAAGTTCCATAAGTTCATAAAATTGATCAATATATATGCATAAAATCCACGATAACGCTCCTAAAAACATATACAATTTGAGCGTTATCAAAGCTTTTTTTTTGTAATACATGAGCAAATTTAATTACATGAGCAGCAGCAACTCTTAGAAACTTTAATTCCCAACAAACTGTAATCATTGTAGTCTCGATACATTACCAAAAAGCTCACTTTTGACAAACATTTTTAATATGCAATCATCTTTCTATACTTATTCCTTCCTTGTTCTCAAAGCTCGAAAGTCTTAGCCAACAAATATAGACTCTTTTTTTTTTGGTCAATATAGACTTTTCAGGTATCACATTTTACTAAGAATCATTACCTCGTTACACATGATGAATGAAACTAGCAACCAATATGAACATGTAACTACAAAAGGTATCACTTTTTTTCTTTCCAATGGACCAAGCCAAATGGTATTTGTTGCCGGATTTTGACCAAATATTTTGCCAACACGATTCGACTAATTTGTACACCAGTGAGGCTGTAATCTTCTTTGTCTACATGGCATACAATTATTGGTTAAAATGTCGTAGTCCACAAAAGTATGTAAAGTTCTTATATTCATGAGCGTGGTCACATTGCTATCCTCACAGACATACGTGGTAAATTGTTATTCGTCTGTGAGATATATTTATGGTGATGATACGTTAGTTTGTGAATGGATCTTTGGACCTTTATGTGCGTTCACACGGCCACCAAGGCTTAAATAGTCCTTAAAGCCCAACGTTGAAATATAATTTGACATGTTTAACCTTTGGTTAGATTAGGCGAGCTTAGCATAACAAACGGAATTTTATTCCGACAAACAGACTTAATTGTGATATTATGATTGATATACAAATCAGGATTTAATGCGAAGTTGAGAGCAAAAATGTGACGAATCTGTAAAATACGAAAAAGCTTAAATATAAAGATTTAAAACAAAAACAACAATAATAAAATATCACAATTGTACTAATTAACCTCATTTAGTTTGAAACTTGTTCAACAATAATATCAATAGTTTATAATCATTCATTTTTATTAACTATGAACAAACACAATAATAATAAAAAGTTGTAATATAGTGTCTTATATAGTAAAGTTTATGGATGAATTTTTAGAAATTATTAATACTATGTTTAAAATACAAAATAAGCCTATCTTTTTTCTAAAAACTACATTAAAAAAAGTTGTCATACATATTTTTTAAATTTTCGGTGCGAACATTGTTAATGCAACTATTTCATTAAGACAACGTTGTTTGAATTTTTATGTGAGAAAATAAACAAAAGATTGTATTTAAGTTTTAAAAAGGTATTTTGAGGATTGAACATTGCTCATTTTTAACTTTTAAGTTTTAAGCAAAAACATATTTTCTTTATAGTAGAGAAGTAAAAATAGATATATAAATTATTATGGTGCATTTAGTTGTAGAAAAAAATTCTTTAATTTTCTATTTTGATTTTTTGGGGAAAGGAGAAGAGTGTTGATCTCTAGATAAAAGTTATAAGTTTACAAAACACGTTTAATAGATATTTTTTAGAAAATTGAAAGATGATAGTTGTTTTACATATCAAACTTTTTCACGTATTAAGGGACAAATCTCAGTTATTCATTTTTCTGTTTAGAAAAAAATAAGATTAATAATATCTAAATTAAAAATTCAATTACACTTTTTTTTATAATTTAAATATTTCATGAACCGTTTATCGTTAGACAAAACAATTATATCGTTACGACGAGCATTTAATTATCTTTCTATAGACGGGCACTTTTATACTTTCGGCAAACTTTTTTTGGTCGTTTTTCATGTTTTATTTTCGTTATTAAAATTCACATGACATATCACATGTGATTTAAAACTAATATCGAAGTTCGAACACTAAACATCTGTACTAAATTTGACATAATTATTTGTCTATATAAATAAAAAAAACTTTTCTCATTTTTAGCAATGAAAAACACACATTCATGGCTTTCCTACAATATATCACACATTGTATTCGAATTATATATTATAGCAGTTCATTCGTGAAACTAATATAATCACATGTGATAACAACACATGTAGTAAAAATCACATGTGCTTGAGATCGCGTGTGGTTAGAATGTGATGTTATGTGTTGAATCTAACTTTGATTAATTAACTGGATTAAACTATAATTCGAAATATAATGTGTTCGATATGATTATATATTATAGCAGTTTATTCGTGAAACTAATATAATCACATGTGATAACAACACATGTAGTAAAAATCACATGTGCTTGAGATCGCGTGTGGTTAGAATGTGATGTTATGTGTTGAATCTAACTTTGATTAATTAACTGGATTAAACTATAATTCGAAATATAATGTGTTATATATGGTTAGAAAGCTATAAATGTATAGTTTCTAAGAAAAAATCGGTGAAACCTTTATGATATTGTAGAAAAAACAATGTTCATTTTATTACATGTTTAGATATTTGAATATTCAAATTAGTGTTTAATCACATGCGATTTTTCATGCAAGTTTCAACAAAGGAAAAAAAAAGTGGAAAAAAAATTAAAAAAAAAAAAAATTTTGACGAAAATATAAATAATTGCCCGTTTATAAAAAGATAACTAAATGCTCGTCGTAATAGTGTAATTTTTTTCGCTTAAAGATTAGCGGTTTAAGATAGAGATATTAAATTTACAAAAAAAAAGGGAGGGGGGGGGGGGGGTTGAAAGTGGGTTTGTTATCTAATAAAAAATGAGTAACTAGGATTGATCGCTTGGTATGTAACTAAATGTTTGGTATGTAAATGAACTTAAATCAAATTGAAAATCCCAAGGGTGTAGAAAAATGGTTGGAAAATATAGATAGAAATAAAAGCATTTTCAAAGTTCTAGTTAAATTTTGATAAATGAAATTTTTCATTCTTTTAAAATTCTCAAAAATTTGTGACCAAACGGATTTTCAGTTTTTTCAGTTTTTTTTTTTTATGAAAAAGTTTTTGGAAAAATGTTGGTATTAAATAAAACAAATTCTTCTCATTTTTTATATAAATTGCATTCGAAAAGAGTTGTTAAAAGCTTTCATGCATATTTTTGAAATTCTATGTGAGAAGTATTTTAAAAGTACATTAAAAAGTAGTTATCAAGAGCTTCATTTTGTCCTTGTTTTTAAAAACTATGCTTCCTCTTTGATCAATTAAAAACTATTACTCAGAGTAAGTGTAAAAAAAAATAAGAGTGGATTATGCTGCGGTTCCCTTTTGTCCTTGTTCTTAAAAACTATGCTTCTTACGTATTTGATAAACTATCAAACAAAATTATTGAGTATAAGTGTAAATAAAAATAAGAAATGTTTTCGTCCCTAACTTTGAAATGATTAAATTGATTTTCTAGAAAATGGAATGGTTAGAGACTTATATTACCAACATACTTTTTCAAAATTCCCAAACACGGGTAATATATTCTTTAAAATACTATTATCACCGTACAAACTTGTTGCTACCGATAAATATTATCAAGATACCCATATGATTTTCCACGTCTTTTTTTAATCAACGTGGAATTTCATTTTTTCCAACTATACTTTTTTCTACCCGTTTCTTACTTATAATTGTTATGTGTTGACTTTTTTGGACCAACTATACTCAGATCTCTTATAACAAAAATGCTCATATTTCATTTTTTTATTTAAAAACATCAAACCACATGATGAAACTAGCTCAAACAAATCAGTAACAAAAAATATCAAAACAACCACCTTCTCCAATTAGTATTCCAGTGACCACCTTCTTCTCCGATGAGTATTCCAAGAACCACTATCTTCTCCAACGAGTATTCCGACAACAACAATCTTCTCCGACGAGTATTCTGGTAGCCAACTGCATTTCTTCAAACAACTCCTATGCTTTACTTCCCAAACATATCAATCATCACATCATAAAAAACCAAACCCACATTATATCAAGATCCAAAGTCAGATCTATAAAAACATAACCCTTCATCAACATGTCACATCTCTCACCATCACCGTATGAATACTCCTGATTTACTACTTACTCTGTTGCATGACCACCATCGCATTATTAACATCTTTCTTAACCTTCACAACATCAACATTGGTTGGTTGGGATCTAGTGATGGTGATCCAAGCAACACTCTGGAAACCGACGTAACACTCGCCCAAACAATCACAAACACGCTCCCCCTCTCAAACAATACATCCGAAAGTAACTCTAGAAGCATGACCACTAGGAAATGAATACTGATCAACAGCAAAAGTCAAAAACATGTGTTTGAAACAGGATGACGTCAATTTTTTGTTATTATTATTTTTAGAACGATAACATTATATAAAAACCAAAACAACCAAAATACAAAAGAAGGCGTCCAAACCCCTTAAATAAGACAATTAAGGAACAAGGGACCTTATCAAGGGCTTTGTGGTCTAGTGGTAATCACATAGTCGGTTAAGCGTGCTCGTGTGAGAGTAGTACTGGCTTGGGTGACCGGCCGGGAAGTCCTCACACGAGGACCACAATTGCTCCGTTGATACTAGGCAATGAAGAGGAGAAGCTGTTGCAGCAGTTTCGAATCTGAGCCGCCCCCGGTTTTCATCCGGCCGTTACTTCAGCGAGGTAAAACTCGTGTGGAGGCGGTACGGTTTCCGGGTGGATGCCGTTAATCCCCACTACGCCAGCGTGGACCCGGTTCAGACAACATAGTCTGGGTACGTGGTGGATGAGGGCCTGCTGTTTGGCAGGTGTGACCTATCCAAAAATTGAAAGTCACCGTTCAAAAAAAAAAAAAAAAAAGGAACAAGGGACCTGAGATGTTAACAGCACCCTTGGTGCATCAACAAATGCTTACGAAAATAAATGCAACACGCCTACACATGAACTAAAACATATTCGCCCGTTTTCTTACATTTTTCTATGTTTTGTCCGTTTTCGTCTATTTTTCTTACATTTTTATTCGTTTTCGTCCGTTTTTATATGTTTTCGTCCGTTTTCATATGTTTTTATCCGTTTTTATACGCGTTTGGCCGTTTTTCTTAAGTTGTCACACGTTTTTATCCATTTTTATATGTTTTCGTACGTTTCTTCCGTTTTTCTTAAGTTGTCATACGTTTTTATCCGCTTTCGTCCGTTTTTATACATTTTTTACCGTTTTTATACGTTTTCGCCCGTTTTTCTTATAATTTTATACGTTTTTATTCGTTTTCGTACGTTTTCTACCGTTTTTCTTAAGTTGTCATACGTTATTATCCGTTTTTATACGTTTTTGACCGTTTTTATCCATTTTCGTCCGTTTCTCTTACGTTTTTATAAGTTTTCGTATGTTTTCTTCCGTTTTTCTTAAGTTGTCATATGTTATTATCCGGTTTATACGTTTTCTTACGTTTTTATCCGTTTTCGTCCGCTTTTATACGTTTTTGACCGTTTTTATACGTTTTTGTTCATTTTTCTTACGTTTTATCCGTTTTTATACGTCTTCATACGTTTCCATACGTTTTCACCCGTTTTCTTACATTTTCCTATGTTTTTGTACGTTTTCATACGTTTTTATCCGGGATGAAAATGTCTAAAAACGGATAAAACGTAAGAAGACATATAAAAACAGACGAAAACGTGTGGAAATGTATAAAAACGGATGAAGACGTATAAAAACGGATAAAAACGTAAGAAAAATGGATGAAAACGTATAAAAACGGACGAAAACGTATCAAACAGACGAAAACATATAAAAACAGATGAAAACTTATAAAAACATACGAAAACATATAAAAACGTAAGAAAACGTAAGAAAAACGGACGAAAATGTATAAAAACGGATGAAAACGTATAAAAACGGACGAAAACGTATAAAATGTATGACAACTTAAAAGAAAACGTACGAAAACGTATAAAAACATATGATAACTTAAGAAAAACGGATAAAAACGTATAAAACATATGAAAACGGACGAAAACATATAAAAACGGATGAAAAACGTATAAAAAGGGACAAAAACGGATAAAACAAATGAAAATGTAAGAAAACGGGTGAAAACGTATAAAAACGGATGAAAACATATAAAAACGCAAGAAAAATGGACGAAAACATATAAAAACGGTCAGAAACGTATAAAAACGGACGAAAACGTATAAAAACGGATAAAAACGTTCGACAACTTAAGAAAAACGGACGAAAACTTATAAAAACGGATAAAAAAAGTATGAAAACGGATGAAAACATATAAAAACGGATAAAACGTATAAAAACGTAAGAAAAACGGACGAAAACGGTTAAAACGTATAAAAACGGACGAAAACGGATAAAAACATAAGAAAATGTATAAAAACGGACGAAAACGTGTAAAAACTGATAAAAACATATGAAAAATTTAAATTATAAACAACCGTTATTATTAAGGATAAACGATGCAACGATATTTAACCAAAGGGGCTAACGTGTAAATTATAACGGAACTACTTAACACCAGTTAAACTCACTGCCTCTGACAATAGGTTTGGGACATGCATTAGCCAGATGAAATTTCCCATTGCAGTTATAGCACTTAACCATAGTATTCCCAGTCCCTGTATTCCCAGTTTCAACAAGTTCAACCATTTTCTGAGGAGCACCAGCACTGTTCCTACTTCCACTAGCTTCATTAAACCGTTGTCCATTTCCTGAATTTCCCATATAACCTCCTGATCCAGTTCTTTCATAAGTACGATTTTGTATTTCAACCCGTCCATCTTTTACAACAGCTTGATTCATTGTGTTAGATGAAGTGCAGAGACGATTGTTGGATTTGTTAGAGAATTTGCTGAAAGCACGAGCAATGAGTGCAAATCCTTCATTCAAAGAGTTGAATGCATCGTCTTCGTCATTGTTTGTATTTGTGTAGAACATGGAGTCAGTGTTGTCGTAGGGGACTAGTTGACTTTCAGTTGATTGCTGTGTCGAATCATATGGAATGAGTTGGGTGGAAGAGGTTTGTTGAGGATAGTTAAAGTGATGTTGTTGTTGGACATAAGCATGGTTTGACTGTGGAGGTGGAGCAAAGTGAGATTGAGCTATCAGTGCCAATGAATTTGGAGTTGTAGAGGGTGAATAAGTACCACGAAGAGCTCGATCTTTGTCAACTTCAGATTGATGGTGCTTCAGATAATCATACAACAACCCATAACATGCATTGTGTATATTTTTTGCTTGACGAACAAACGTGACATATTTTTGCCAATCTGGACCAAGACAACTGAGAAACTTAGTATTGATTGCAATTCTTGGTAAAACAATGTTGTGTATGTCAAAGTCATTGATGATGTTTGTGAACCGATGATGATAAGACTCTAGTGACTCCCCTGATTCAATCATGAACATTGTATATTCGAGGTAGAGTTTGGATTCCATGTCTTCTTAGTTCAGTTCAGTGCCTTCCATTAAGAGATGAACGTGTTCCCACATATCCTTAGAGCATCAATACTTTGGAAAATCAGATTAGGTATTCCCTAAAGAATATATAACATTGCAAGTTCATTTGCTTCACGATGAAGTATTTGCTCTGCAGTAAGTTGATTTTCAGGAACAAGGATCACGGTTTCAGGTCTTGGAGGAGTAGCAGTTGGATCTCCAGGAACCGTTGTAGTTGGCATTTGGAATGAACCTTTAATTATAACCTTTTTCATATATTTTCCATGTGGTTTCTTGAGTTCTATGAACCTTAAGAATCGACTTGTCCATTAAACATAATTACCAGGAGTGAGCATTGGAGGTATGTCAAGTGATCCAGCTTCATGTCTAGATTGTTAGCTACTGATGGCCTCACACATTTGATCAAACCAATGTGGTTGTTTTGCATGAAGTGGGAATAATTGCATTAGTTGTTGTAGGTATGGTTGTTGTTGAGGGGATTGTTGCTATGGAAAGAATTGATGTTGTTGTTGAGGATACTGCGGTTGCTAAGGGTACTGCTGTTGCTGAGGATACTGCTGTTGAAAGTAGTTAAAATAAGGTGGTTGAGACATGATTGTGATTAGTTAACTTGTGTTGTTATGGATCTTGTAGACAATTGAGAAGTGTGTTGTGAGTTATAAAGTTTGGTTTTTGGTTAAGTATATTGTTCACGTCCAATTTCGACAAACATTGTTCACAGTTTACCAATTGCGACGAGTTAACTGAATTGCGACAAAGTTACAATTGCGATGGATTTATTCAATTCCGACAAAATAAAGTGAATTGCAACAGAACTTGGTCAATTTCGATAAGCTAGCTGAATTGCGATAGACTTTACAATTGCGACAGAACTTGGTCAATTCCGGTAAGATAGCTGAATTGCGATGGAACTTGGCAATTGCGATAGAAAGTGCAATTGCTATGGCAACTTAGCAATTTCGATAGAAAGTGCAATTGCGACGGCAGTTTGAAATTCCGATGTTATCTCACTAACTTATACAAGATAGGAGATTTCCACAAATTCGAAGTATTTTCACAAGCTTATACAAGCTAGGAATATACTGAGTAAACCGTGAATCTTGAAGAAGAACTTTTGACGAATTGCGATAAACCCTTAGTCTGAATTCCGATAAACCCTTAAGTCCAATTCCGATAATCCCTAGTTTTCAATTTCGATAAACCCTCAATCTTCAATTTCGACAAACCCTTTTTCCAATTCCGATAAGAGAACACTTTCCAAAAGGCTCATTTTTTCAATGAAAATCAACTTTTAAAGCTGTTTAGTATGATCAAAAACCTTTAAAAACTCCTAAATAATAATAAAGTTCAAAGCTTTAACGTTTTAAAGGAAATTTGAGCAATTTCGATGAAGTGAAAATAAGTAAAATGAAGATAAAAACTAGTGTAAATCGAAAAGGATGCAAACTTTCGACTATTAATCAAACTTCTAAACACTATAGAGTTCTTAACACTTTACAAGCGTGAAGAATGAGTGCTAGAAATGAGATTTTGTCACAAAGTAAACACAAAAACCAACTTGTACATGAAGAAGAAACTACGAACTACTCTTAAACACACTACTCAATGATCTTTAGGCGATTGACAT
This sequence comes from Artemisia tridentata subsp. tridentata, assembly GCA_021014915.2. Lineage (NCBI taxonomy): Eukaryota > Viridiplantae > Streptophyta > Magnoliopsida > Asterales > Asteraceae > Artemisia > Artemisia tridentata. Next base: position 177,239,907 of record CP139507.1, read on the forward strand.
TTTAGAACAAGCAATTGAATGTAACTCTGAGATAAAAGTTTCCACTTTTCTATTTGCTTACGAAAAAGAAAAGAGAGAAATTTTTCAAAAACAATTTTTACTATACATTAAACATTTGCGTCTTTGTGCTACACACTGGGAACAGGAACTCCAAACAGAAGTAACATCCATGATGAACACTTTCAATGCAATAGAAAATTCGATCTCAAAATAAAAACGTCGAAACAAAGTTTTACAAAATGAAGCTGATCGAATCTTGGAAGATGTTCTAAGTTCTGATATTATCTCTGTGGTTATGAATTCGATTTATGAGTCTTGCAATTCTATGCTTGTTGATAATCACACTGCTGAAACTGAAACGTTGAGACACGAAATTGAAACTTTAAAAAGAGAAAATGATAGAATCATTAAACACAATGATGATGTGCAAAGTAAACTTTCAACAGAAAATTTTCAACTTAATCAGAAGCTACAATGGTGTCAAACTCAAAGTCTTGATTTTGAATTAAAATTGCAAAGTCAAAATGAAACGATGTCCTTTCATAACAGTCACATGTCCAAAGTTGAGAATCTTGAAAATGAAAACGCTGTTTTAAAACGTCAAATTTTTAAATATGAAAAGGAAATCGATGAATGTTGTCAAAATCGTAATGACACCGTTCGCTTAAATAGAGAACTCGATTCAAAAATTCAACAAAAGAATCACATCATCATTGAACTTAAAGAGAAAATTCAGTTACAAGAAAAAGGAAAATTGGTTAACGAAAATGTGATTGCACCAGGAATGTACAAAATGGACACAACAACTAGGCAAACATTCCCTCAGACGACTAATTTGAATCCTTCCACTTCTACATGAATAGTCCCCACTACTAGCGTCAGCAGATCAAAGCGTAAGAGCAACAAACAGAAGAATAGGATCTGGCAACGTAGAAGCGAAAAACTAGAAGCCCAAGAAGTAGAAGATCAACTTAGGAACTTGAATAAAACGCATGTTGTGTCTGATTTAAATTCGAACTTAAAAACTTGTAATTCTAATATCGATGTAACGAATGCTAATACTTTGAAAGTTTTGAATGTTAATGCATCTTGTGTGTTTTGTCGTAAAAGCATGTTATCTGGTGATCATACGAAATGTGTTGCAAAATCTCTTTTATCTCGTAACATGAAACTTACATCTGGCATTCTCTCTAGGCCCACTATTGGTTCTAAGTCTGTAATAGGAAAACCGCCAAGTGTAGTTTCTAAAAATGCCTTAGACACACCCATAGTAGCGAATACAACTCCTAAGAAAATCCCATCACCTAGCAAATTCACTAAGAAGAAAGCTAAAACTAGTTGGACATGGCAACGTTGGTTACAAAGGAAACCTAGTTTTACATGGCTACCTAAAGTTATTTATAACTGTGTTACTAACCCAACGGAACCCACAAATTCTCTGGGTTCTACCGTTACCATCACTCTGATGAAGCGAAAAGTGTACCGCTTTTAGGGGGTCATTTAAGCCCTAAATCATATTTATTTGATCAAATATTGCCCTAAATCGTTCCTTTTGTCATTTTAGGTACTTTGGAGAAGAAATCTGGAAAAGGAAGCATTTTGGACGTTTTTGGAGCATAAAAGTGAAGAAAACGACAAAGTCTCCAAAGCTGCTGGAAAAGTACACGTGACGGCGTCAAGGATTGCTCCTGACGGCGTCACGGCTTGGCAAAAGAGGTGGATATGACAAATACACGTGACGCGCCAGAAAGTTTTACAATGGAAGTCTGACGGCGTCACCCTTTAAGGTGATCAAGGCCGTCACGGCTTAAGTTAAAGAGAGACGGCGTCAAGCACAATTGTGACGGCGTCAACCCTTGACGCGCCAGAGTGGATTTTTGAGGATTAAAGAGGGACGGCGTCAGGAAGACCATCCGGGAACCCTAGCCGCGGCGAGGTGACGGCGTCACCACCTACAACGTAACGCCGTCAGCCCCTAAATTCTATATATAGTTTTGCAATTTTTAGTCATTAGAGTGCAACTTTGTGAGGAGAAACCCTAAGACGAATTTTCTGCCATTTTTAAGGGTTTTATACCCTTGGATCTCCCATGTTTAATTGAAGATAAGTAATCAATTAATCATTCAATATGTCTATGTGTTGTTTGATTATATCTTGTTCTTGTCTTTTAATTAACATGCTAGGCTAGATTTATCTTGTGTTTGCTTAGATCTAATGAAACCTAACTATTGATTATTGGTTGTTGGCATGTTATTAATTGTATTGGATGATTGTTTATCGATGTTAGGCTTAAGAAAACTGGCTAACCTCCTATACGGTAACTTGCTTGAACGTCTTAAGAAACATGAACCAATGCGTACTAAGGTTTTTATGGTTGTATTTAATGCATGAGCGAATTCTAGTGATCCCATGTTAGGAGCTTCTTAGCCGTCTCGACATAGGAGTGAAGTAGGAGCTTATAGAGTTGGGGAAGTACGTACGCCACCCCACGATTGGTATTAAGGAATACACCCGTCATTGATGAAGCGAAAAGTGTACCGCTTTTAAGGGGTCATTTAAGCCCTAAATCGTATTTATTTGATCAAATATTGCCCTAAATCGTTCCTTTTGTCATTTTAGGTACTTTTGAGGAGAAATCTGGAAAAGGAGGCATTTTGGACGTTTTTGGAGCATAAAAGTGAAGAAAACGGCAAAGTCTCAAAAATCGGCTGAAAGTTACCTTTGACGGCGTCAGGATTTACTCCAGACGGCGTCATGGCTTGGCAAGAAAAGGTGGATGTGAAATTTACTCATGATAAGCCAGTGAAAATTGCATGTGAATTCTGACGGCGTCACGCTTTAACCTGATCAAGGGCGTCACGGCTTAATTCAAAGAGGGACGGCGTCACGTTCAAGGTCTGACGGCGTCAAGCCTTGATAAGCCAGAACGGATTTTGGAGAGCTAAAGAGGGACGGCGTCAAGAAGGTCATCTGGGAACCCTAGAAGCGGCGAGGTGACGGCGTCACACTCCATAACGTGACGCCGTCAGATGTAAAAATCTATATATAGTTTTGCAATTCTTTGTCATTAGTGTGGAACTTAGTGTGGAATTTTTGGGAGAAAACCCTAAGACGATTTTAGCATCTTTTTCAAGGCTTTTTGCCTTGAGATCTTCCATGTTATATTGAAGATAAGTTATCAATTAATCATTCAATATGTCTATGTGTTGTTTGATTCTATCTTGTTCTTGTCTTTTGATTAATATGTTAGGCTAGATTTATCTTGTGTTTGCTTAGATCTAATGAAACCTAGCTATTGATTATTGGTTATTAGTGTGTTATTAGTTGTATTGGATTATTGTTTATCTATGTTAGGCTTAAGAAAACTGGCTAACTTCCTATTCGGTAACTTGCTTGAACGTCTTAAGAAACATGAACCAAATGCGTACTAAAGGTTTTTATGGTTGTATTTAATGCACAAGCGAATTCTAGTGATCCCATGTTAGGAGCTTCCTAGCCGGCTCGACATAGGAGTGAAGTAGGAGCTTGTAGAGTTGGGGAAGTACGTACGCCACCCCACGATTGGTATTAAGGAATACACCCGTCATCCACGCGACTAATACACACTAATCAACCGGTAAAAGATAGTTAGGGAGTAAGGAAATCTAAGTAAACACATTTCTCTACACATAAGTTTTCACCAAACTTTTTATTTTCAGTTATTTATTTTATTTGCATTTGTAGTTATTTGGGTTAGTTGACTAGCAACTAATTCCGCCCACTCTTTCAAACCCGAGATTTTACTTGCTTTCATAAAAATATAAAAAACATAAAAAAGAATCTTCCTCAACCCTTAGACCTATTAGAGTAGTCTTTCATACCTAACGAACACTATTCCCTGTGGAGAACGATCAATCCCCCGTACTTACCACTACACTATACTACATCGGTCAGGTACACTGCCTGGTGGGGTTGTAAGCCTCTTGAGATCCCTCGAGAGGTAAAACCTGTTGTAAGGTTGCAAAACCACGCATCAAGTTTTTGGCGCCGTTGCCAGGGAATAGTTATTGTTTAGGTTGAATTTTTATTTTATAGGTCTACTCACTAGATTCCTTTCTAGTGAGATTTTTTTTTTTCTAGGTCTTCTTTAGTCTATCTATTTTCTTCGTTTCTTTGTTCGTAACCATTACCATTAGACATCATGGAAGATGGTAATATCCTTAATCCCAACAACCCACCACCACAACAACCACCACCACCTCCTAGAGCCCGTACTTTAGGAGAGTACTCCCGTCCTAGCCACCATGGCTGTCGAAACACCATTGAGCTCACTCAAGGAGCCAATATCACACCCTTGCGATCCGACACCATCCGGTTGGTGCAAAGCGGATGCGCATTCCATGGACTTCGTTCTGAAGATCCTAATCAACATATCAAGGACTTTCTTAAAATCGTTGATTCTATAGACCTTGATGTTGCCACTCGAGAGACGACCCGATTGCGTCTCTTCCAATTCTCTCTGCGGGACCAAGCTAGTCAATGGCTAGAGCGTCAACCCGCAGGATCCATCACCTCTTGGGATGATCTCACCACTCGTTTCCTTGCTCAGTTTTTCCCACCGGGAAGAACTACCAAGCTAAGGAATGATATCTTGATGTTCCAACAACGTCAAGGCGAAACTCTCTACGAGGCATGGACTCGATTCAAGGACTTACTCCAAAAAGTCCCTCACCATGGCATAGAACTTTGGCTCCAAGTCCAAATCTTCTATGACCATATCAATCTCTACACAAGGCAAACCATTGACCAATCGGCCGGTGGTAAGCTACGTGATCTAAGTGCGGAACAATCATGGGCTCTCCTAGAGGATCTTGCTCTTTATGACAACGAAAGTTGGAGTGATCCCCGTGATTTGAATAAAACGGTCAAGGCAATATCTTTGCCTTCGAACAATTCAAGCACTTCCGACCGTAGGATCATAGAACTTGAAGACCAAGTCAAGTTTCTCATGAAATCCTATGAGGCTCCTAAACTTTCAAGCCAAGTGAACAAAATCACTTCTTCATGTGAATTATGTAGTGGTCCCCATGACACTCGTGATTGCATGGAACTCCCCGAACAAGCTTTTGTGGACTACGCATCCTCGCGTACTGACGGAGCGGGAGACAAGTGGTACACTTTCAAACCCGAGCCAAACCATTACGGTGATTCATACAACCCCTCATGGAAAAATCACCCGAACCTTAGGTGGAAACAAAACCAAAACGCACAACAAACCAATTCTTCCAACCCACCTAATCGTTTTCAATCAAGCGGTTCCAACTCGAACCGTACTTTCAACAACAATCCTTCCGGCAATGGTAGTACCAATAACTTTGAAGGATTGATGTCTCAATTTATGGCATCTCAAGAAGCTCGTTTAGCCAAGTTTGAAGCCGATTTCAAACAAAAACAAAGCGAGATGACCAATAAGATTGACACTTTGTTGAAAGCCCTCAATGACCGAGAAATGGGAGCACTCCCTAGCAACACGGTCAAGAACCCGAAACTAAACGTCAACGTCGTTTCATCGGTTTCGTCTCCTAGTTCTTGTCCACAATATTATTCGGTCAATTCCATGAGCACGTGTTTCAAACAAACCCAAGTCGTTCCAAATGACCAAGAAGTTATGACATCCAAATTGGTCAACAACATAGTTGAAACACCTCCCACTCAAAACCTTGACGAAGAATTCAAGGAGCTCCACCTTGAAAGTCCGGTTGTTGATGAGTTGGATGAAAAGAAGCTCAAGTTAGGCGAAAAAGGGACCGCCTTTGTTCAAAATAAGCTACCTAAGAAATTAGATGATCCGGGCCTATTTGTTCTACCTTGCAAGATCGGTAATTCGGAGGCTTATGACACATTAGCCGATCTTGGATCAAGCCTTAACTTACTTCCGTTACCTCTCTACACCTCTCTAAAACTAGGAAAACTTGAAGAAACCGAGGTGATAATAGGTTTAGCGGATGGAAGTGTTGCTTACCCGGTTGGAGTAGTTAAGGACGTGTTAGTACACATTGGAAAACTAACCATTTTAGCCGATTTCCACGTCCTTGATATGGTTAGCGACCCTACATGCCCCTTGTTGATAGGTAGAGGATTTTTGGCGACCGCTAGTGCTATGATTGATTGTAAGGAATCTAAGATAGCGGTAGGAGAAGGAGATACTTGGTCAGTCTATGATGTTAAGAAACACGCCTATGATACTAGTGAGGAACCGACACCCCATTGGTTAGAATTAAATAGGAGACCATCTAGATATGGACCTTGGATAGATAGAGGCTTCATAGGACCCCAACGCCCATTTTATCTAGAAGAGGACTTTGTGAACCGAACACATACGGTAGAACAACTCTTGGCTAGGGACACCGAATTGGATCCATTTGAAGACCCTCTAGTTTTTAGAAGGATGATTGAGTTCCTAGGAGTTTTGCCAATTAACCTAGGGATGAATAAGTGGACTTGTGAGGAGGATGATCACAAGTGGGATTGGGACAAACCACCCAAAGATGGAGATGGGTCATGGCATATTAAGATGACATTGTATGACCCGGATGGAGAGAAGTTTGAAAAGATATATCGTACTAAGCGGACCAATAGGAAACTTCAATCCAAGCTTAACCCTAAAGACGTCCTCGATGACGAGCTTACTTATATAGGGTAGCGTGACTTTGAGTCTAGCTACAAGACTCGTTAATAAAGAAAAGCGCTTCTTGGGAGGCAACCCAAGCTTCATTTGCTTTGTGTGTTTATTTATTTGTTTGTTTGATTTTATTTGCTTCCGTATGTATGTTTAATTTTTTATTATTATTGATTCATGTTCAAAACTAATTTGTGAAAATGCTTTATTTTGTTTTTAACTTCGTCTTAACTACATATAAAGGTATTTTGCAAAAGTTAAGTGTAAGGGAAATCTAAATCGGTTTATTAGAACACAAATGAACATGAATCGTAATAATAATAAATTAACATACATATTAGTATTTGTTTGAGTCAAATGCTTGTATCGAGTCATAGTGATGTTTTGCAGGATTTCCAGGAAGTAAGGTAAAGGTTTTTCCAGAAATTTTTCGGAAACTTAAAATGAGAATTTTTGTCAGGTCATTTCTGACGGCGTCAGGGTTTATAACCTGACGGCGTCAGATTTAATTTTCAGAAATTTTTGAAAGTTTTGTTTTCATAAAAGTTTTTATTAAATCTCCAACTTATAATCTCCAGGAATCTGCAAAATTATCATTCCACAAGCATTATATCCTTATATATATAGATTTATCCCGACGATGTTATGCAGGTTTTCGTGTTTGTTTTCTCAGGTTTAACAGGTTATTTTGGACAAGGAGATGTATATGGAATCAAGCTTATGGCGATGCATTAGTCATGGAGCTTCTACATTACCTTGGAAGAAGATCTAACTGTGTTACTTCATTATCCACCAAGCGAATCAGGGGAGTATTTGATTTCATTCTTTTACTTTATGCTTTTACATTTGTTATTTGAACATTGGGGACAATGTTCATCTTAAGTGTAAGGGAGGGTAAATGATGATACCTTAGAGAATACAATTGCACTTGATTTTTGTTTGTTTAATAGTTGATGTGTAATAAAACTGAGAGAAATACCTGTTAGGGCAATTTTAGTGCCAAATTTAAATTTTTTTACAACATATAGGAGTGAAACTTTGATCTTAATGAGCGTCTCACGGATAGGAGTTATATGACTAGCACAAAAACCGTACCACTAAAAAAATTTTCCACCCCCAAATATGTGAGGTTCGCCCCTAGAATTGGTAGGAAAAGCATTTATGCTATGATGTGTGTACCGGTAGCACTTAGATTCTAGAACTTGCGTTAGGACCATTCCGAGGCCACAAGTGAGACTACATTCGTGTAGTTAGATTTACTACATGATAAGAGGCATTAGGATTAACCCATTGTTTTACACCTGTGTATTTGTTATAATTACATTGGCTACATTGGTCAAGTAATTCTCCCACACCCTTTGCGTTGTACCCATTTTTGGTACACGATACCCCTAGTACACCCCTCAGAGCCTATCTTTTCGTTTCGACCTTTAAGCATTTTACTTAAAGAAAGAATTTGTTTACACCCCACTTAAATGTACACCCAAATCGCCTTAGCCTACCTTGTATGCACTCATTTTTAGTGCATTATTGTGACAACATTTGTTTAAACCCAAGTTAATTATCTAGTTGATTACATGGTTGCTAAGTCGAGTCATATCCTTGTACATATTGTTTTGGGACGATTGGGACTCATGGGTAAAGTACTAGTGTAATGGAGTAATGGGGAAGAACATCATTTACCCCCATATGTGCTAAATGTTTTAAAAGTACTCCAAGTGTTTTAATTATCTTAATTCGAGTCATTAGAATAGTTATTTGTAAAGTTATGTAAAAGTTCAAGTGTAAGGGGAATGCAATGCCCCTATGATGTATTATTTTGGATGGTAGGGCAAGAGTGTATGAAGAAGAAAAAAAAATCGAAAAAATCAAGAAAAATACAAAAAAAAACATGAGAAAAAGAAAAAGAGAAAAAACATACGGACTACCATCCCGTTTTATTTTATGTTTATTTTATGTTTTTGTTATTTTCTTTCATTAGCTTAAGATTGAGTCGAGTCTTGGCTTAGCAACATTGTATAGTACATGTAATTGATCAAGATCTTTAACTCGCCACCAGTAAAATATCCCTTATCCAACAAAACCGTGTTTTCCTTTTCCCTACACCTAACGTTATAACCCATTTAAAAGTCCTCTTTGATAGTTTATCTTAGGTGCTTACGCCTAGTGGAGGAGGTTTTCGATCCTTTCCCAAGCCTATGGTAATCTATTTGCTATGACAGGTAGTGAGAGATATTATCCGTTTTCATTTATGAGATTTATTTTGATGACACTTGAGAGATGTGAGTATCTAAACACTACTTGTGAGGTGCTAGTTTATTATCTCCGTGCTTATTATGATTAAAGTGGAACGATTATTTGTTGCAATTACTTTTATATTAGCGTTAAATTACCCCTAACTTGTATTTTGATTAGAATAAAAGCGCATTTGCTTGAGGACAAGCAAATCTCAAGTGTAAGGGTATTTGATGAAGTGAAAAGTGTACCGCTTTTAAGGGGTCATTTAAGCCCTAAATCGTATTTATTTGATCAAATATTGCCCTAAATCGTTCCTTTTGTCATTTTAGGTACTTTTGAGGAGAAATCTGGAAAAGGAGGCATTTTGGACGTTTTTTGAGCATAAAAGTGAAGAAAACGGCAAAGTCTCAAAAATCGGCTGAAAGTTACCTTTGACGGCGTCAGGATTTACTCCAGACGGCGTCATGGCTTGGCAAGAAAAGGTGGATGTGAAATTTACTCATGATAAGCCAGTGAAAATTGCATGTGAATTCTGACGGCGTCACGCTTTAACCTGATCAAGGGCGTCACGGCTTAATTCAAAGAGGGACGGCGTCACGTTCAAGGTCTGACGGCGTCAAGCCTTGATAAGCCAGAACGGATTTTGGAGAGCTAAAGAGGGACGGCGTCAAGAAGGTCATCCGGGAACCCTAAAAGCGGCGAGGTGACGGCGTCACACTCCATAACGTGACGCCGTCAGATCCAAAAATCTATATATAGTTTTGTAATTTTTTGTCATAAGTGTGGAACTTAGTGTGGAATTTTTGGGAGAAAACCCTAAGACGATTTTAGCATCTTTTTCAAGGCTTTTTGCCTTGAGATCTTCCATGTTACATTGAAGATAAGTTATCAATTAATCATTCAATATGTCTATGTGTTGTTTGATTCTATCTTGTTCTTGTCTTTTGATTAACATGTTAGGCTAGATTTATCTTGTGTTTGCTTAGATCTAATGAAACCTAGCTATTGATTATTGGTTATTAGTGTGTTATTAGTTGTATTGGATGATTGTTTATCTATGTTAGGCTTAAGAAAACTGGCTAACTTCCTATTCGGTAACTTGCTTGAACGTCTTAAGAAACATGAACCAAATGCGTACTAAAGGTTTTTATGGTTGTATTTAATGCACAAGCGAATTCTAGTGATCCCATGTTAGGAGCTTCCTAGCCGGCTCGACATAGGAGTGAAGTAGGAGCTTGTAGAGTTGGGGAAGTACGTACGCCACCCCACGATTGGTATTAAGGAATACACCCGTCATCCACGCGACTAATACACACTAATCAACCGGTAAAAGATAGTTAGGGAGTAAGGAAATCTAAGTAAACACATTTCTCTACACATAAGTTTTCACCAAACTTTTTATTTTCAGTTATTTATTTTATTTGCATTTGCAGTTATTTGGGTTAGTTGACTAGCAACTAATTCCGCCCACTCTTTCAAACCCGAGATTTTACTTGCTTTCATAAAAATATAAAAACATAAAAAAGAATCTTCCTCAACCCTTAGACCTATTAGAGTAGTCTTTCATACCTAACGAACACTATTCCCTGTGGAGAACGATCAATCCCCCGTACTTACCACTACACTATACTACATCGGTCAGGTACACTGCCTGGTGGGGTTGTAAGCCTCTTGAGATCCCTCGAGAGGTAAAACCTGTTGTAAGGTTGCAAAACCACGCATCAGTCATCCACGCAATTAATACACACTAATCAACCGGTAAAAGATAGTTAGGGAGTAAGGAAATCTAAGTAAACACATTTCTCTCCATATAAGTTCCACAACCTTTTCATTTTCAGTTATTTTATTTTATTTGCAATTGTAGTTATTTGGGTTAGTTGACTAGCAACTAATTCCGCCCACTCCTTCAAACCCGAGATTTTACTTGCTTTTATAAAAAATATAAAAATACAAAAAGAATCTTCCCTCACTCTTAGACCTATTAGAGTAGTTTTTCAATCCTAACGACACTATTCCCCTAGAGAACGATCAATCCTCCGGTACTTGCCACTACACTATACTACATCGGTCAGGTACACTGCCTGGTGGGGATTGCAAGCCTCTTGAGATCCCTCGAAAGGTAAAACCTGTTGTAAGGTCGCAAAACCACGCATCAAGTTTTTGGCGCCGCTGCCGGGGAATAGTTATTGTTTTGGTTGAATTTTTATTTTATTAAGTCTACTCACTAGATTCCTTTCTAGTGAGATTTTTATTTTATTTTTCTAGGTTTTCTTTAGTCTATCTTTTTTCTTCGTTTCTTTGTTCGTAACCATTACCATCCGACATCATGGAAGGTGGTAATATCCTTGATCCCAACAACCCACCACCACAACAACACCCACCTCCTAGAGCCCGTACCTTAGGAGACTACTCCCGTCCTAGCCACCATGGCTATCGAAACACCATTGAGCTCACTCAAGGAGCCAATGTCACTTCCTTGCGATCCGACACCATCCGATTGGTGCAAAGCGGATGCGCATTCCATGGACTTCGTTCCGAAGATCCTAATCAACATCTCAAGGACTTTCTCAAAATCGTTGATTCCATAGACCTTGATGTTGCCACTCGAGAGACAACCCGACTACGTCTCTTTCAATTCTCTCTGCGGGACCAAGCTAGTCAATGGCTAGAGCGTCTACCCGCAGGATCCATCACCTCTTGGGATGATCTCACCACTCGTTTCCTCGCTCAGTTTTTCCCACCAGGAAGAACTACCAAGTTAAGGAAGGATATCTTGATGTTCGAACAACGTCGAGGCGAAACCCTGTATGGGGCATGGATTCGATTCAAGGACTTACTCCAAAAAGTCCCTCATCATGGCATAGATCTCTGGCTTCAAATCCAAATCTTCTATGACCATGTTGATTACCACACCAAGCGTGCCATCGATCAAGCCGCCGGAGGCAGATTGCGTGACAAAAGCGCCGAGGAATCATGGGAAATCATTGATGAGCTTGCATCCGACGATGATGAATTGTGGCAAGTTTCCCACGACGTACGCTCGGCGGTCAAGACATATTCATCGCCCGATAAATATATCAAATCACCGAGGAAAGCGTTAGTGAACTTGAGAAGAGGGTTGCATATCTTATGGAAAAGCAAAAGAGACCCTTAAGTCCACAAAAAGCAACAGTTAACTCGGTCTCAAGCATTAAGCAAATACCATTGTCCGAATCACCCCGGAGGGAAAATACTAAACCCTTCCATAAGTACGCTCAACCCAACTCACCACCTCAGGAACTTAGTCCAACCTTCGAAGCTCGAATGAGAGAATACATGTCAAAACACTCCGAACGGTTGGCAAAATTTGAGGAAGCTATCTACAAACAAAAGAAGGAGATGGAAGAGAAGATGGCTGAGATGATGGGCCTTTTGAAAGAATACACAAAAACAAAAGCTCCTGAAAATGTGTTAGTGCGAAAAGACGTTGAAGTTCCCAACACTAAATGAGTTAATGCCATCTCCGTCGTCCAAGAGGGCGAAAATGATGGAAGAGGGAAGTTGATAACTATGGAAGTTAACAAAATTGACCTCGTCCCACTTAATGACGGAAACACCAATGCCTACAAATGCGATTCCGACAAGGGAAAGGAGGCGCCCTCTGAGGAGCGCCAATTGGTAGAACCGCCAAAGTCACAACAAGTGAGGCATTACTTGAAGCACGAAATAAACAAGGAGACCATAAACGATTGGGTGAGAAACTATTGATGTACTCATCTACCCAACAAGGAGTCCAAGAGGATGGAACCGGATGATGAATCTGACACATTACCCGGAGGGCAATTGTATGAGAGCCTCATAAGACAAAAGTTAGTGGAAAAGCAGGAATTCTACGGGGTCTTCGAAATACCATGCAGCATTGGAAAACTCAAGTATCTGGATGCGGTAGCTGACCAAGGTTCCGACGTAAATTTGATGCCTTTATCCGTTTATGTCCAGTTAACCGACGAACTGCCATCCATCACCCGTACTAAACTCTCCTTTGCAAAACATTCTTATGAGTACCCGTTAGGAATTGCAGAAGATGTGTTGGTCAACGTTGTCGGATTCCTGTATCTGGTCGACTTCATGATTATTGAAAGAAATGATATGAATATGCCAATAATCCTTGGGGCACCCTTTCTCGTTACCACTAGGGCACAAATCGATTACGAAAATAGTACCATCCAAATGAAGAAGGGGAAGAAAACAATAAACTTCCCAACGATCCCACGACATATACGAGATGTTGCTCTACAAAAGAAGATGGAGGCGAACCCCAATATAATCCGTGGTAATGTTCGAGAGAAAATCCTTGCATGGGAGGCAAGGATTAAGAATTACAATGAAAATGAGATCAGAGAATGTAAGGGTGGAAATAACGATTATGTTGAGGCTAATGAGCAGACCAATAACCCCGTTGAATTTACAAAAGGAAACTCAGTGCTCCTAAGGCATTCAGAAACAAAAGCACCTACCGATGAACCAAGTCCCTGGTGGTACGGACCATTCACAATTAAAAGTCTACACCTAGATGGGGTAGTAAGCTTGACCAGCAAGGGAGGAGGTGAAGTGACTGCGAATGTCGAGCGATTGAGACACCACCCCCTGATAACAAGGACTATATCTATCAGGGATACGTCATTATGAATGATGGAATCACGTAATGTACGTGACTTTGAGTCTAGCTACAAGACTCGTTAATAAAGAAAAGCGCTTCTTGGGAGGCAACCCAAGCTTTATTTGCTTTGTGTGTTTATTTATTTGTTTGTTTGATTTTATTTGCTTCCGTATGTATGTTTAATTTTTATTATTATTGATTCATGTTCAAAACTAAATTGTGAAAATGCTTTATCTTGTTTTTAACTTCGTCTTAACTACATATAAAGGTATTTTGCAAAAGATAAGTGTAAGGGAAATCCAAATCGGTTTTTTAGAACAAATGAACATGAATCATAACAATATTAAATTAACATACATATTAGTATTTGTTTGAGTCAAATGCTTGTATCGAGTCATAATGATGTTTTGCAGGAATTCCAGGAAGTAAGGTATAGGTTTTTCCAGAAATTTTCCGGAAACTTAACATGAGAATTCTGTCAGATCATTTCTGACGGCGTCAGGCATTACAACCTGACGGCGTCAGGTTTTAATTTTCTGAAATTTTTGAAAGTTTTGTTTTTCTACCGGAATCATAAAAAGTTTTTATTAAATCTCTAACTTATAAACTCCAGGAATCTGCAAAATAATCATTCCACAAGCATTATATCCTTATATAGATTTATCCCGCCGTTGTTATGCAGGTTTTCGTGTTTGTTTTCTCAGGTTTAACAGGTTATTTTGGACAAGGAGATGTATGTGGAATCAAGCTTTTGGCGCTGCTTTAATCTTGAAGCTTCAACATTAATTTGGAAGAAGATCTAACCATGTTACCTCTTTATCCACCAAACGAATCAGGGGAGTATTTGATTTTATTCTTTTACCTTATTTACTTTTACATCTTGTTATTTGAACATTGGGGACAATGTTCATCTTAAGTGTAAGGGGGGTAAAATACGATACCTTAGAGAATGCTATTACGCTTGATTTTTGTTTGTTTAATGGTAGATGTGTAATAAAACTGAGAGAAATACCTGTTAAGGCAATTTTAGTGCCAAATTTAAAATTTTTTACAACATATAGGAGTGAAACTTTGATCTTAATGAGCGTCTCATGGATAGGAGTTATATGACTAGCACAAAAACCGTACCACTAAAAAATTTTCCACCCCCAAATATGTGAGGTTCGCCCCTAGAATTGGTAGGAAAAGCATTTATGCTATGATGTGTGTACCGGTAGCACTTAGATTCTAGAACTTGCGTTAGGACCATTCCGAGGCCACAAGTGAGACTACATTCGTGTAGTTAGATTTACTACATGATAAGAGGCATTAGGATTAACCCATTGTTTTACACCTGTGTTTTTGTTATAATTACGTTGGCAACATTGGTCAAGTAATTCTCCCACACCCTTTGCGTTGTACTCATTTTTAGTACACGATACCCCTAGTACACCCCTCAGAGCCTATCTTTTCGTTTCTAACTTTAAGCATTTTACTTAAAGGAAGAATTTGTTTACACCCCACTTAAATGTACACCCAAATAGCCTTAGCCTACCTTGTATGCACTCATTTTTAGTGCATTATTGTGACAACATTTGTTTAAACCCCAAGTTAATTATCTAATTGATTACATGATTGCTAAGTCGAGTCATATCCTTGTACATATTGTTTTGGGACGATTGGGACTCATGGGTAAAGTACTAGTGTAATGGAGTAATGGGGAAGAACAACATTATTACCCCCATATGTGCTAAATATTTTAAAAGTACTCCAAGTGTTTCGATTATCTTAATTCGAGTCATTAGAATAGTTAATTGTAAAGTTATGTAAAAGTTCAAGTGTAAGGGGAATGCAACGCCCCTACGATGTATTATTTTGGATGGTAGGGCAAGAGTGTATATAAAAAAAAAAAAAAAAAAAAAAAAAAAAAAAAAAAAAAATCGAAAAAAATCAAGAAAAATACAAAAAAAATGAGAAAAAGAAAAGTAGAAAAAAAAAAACATATGGACTACCATCCCGTTTCATTTTATGTTTATTTTATCTTTTTGTTATTTCTTTCATTAGCTTAAGTCGAGTCTAGTCTTGGCTTAGCAACGCCATATTGTACATGTAATTAATCAAGATCTTTAACTCGCCACCAGTAAAATATCCCTTATCCAACAAAACCGTGTTTATCATATCCCTACACCTAACGTTATAACCCGTTTAAAAGCCCTCTTTGATAGTTTATCTTAGGTGCTTACGCCTAGTGGAGGAGGTTTTTGATCCTTTCCCAAGCCTATGGTAATCTATTTGCTATGACAGGTAGTGAGAGATATTATTCATTTTCATTTATGAGATATACTTTTATGACACCTGAGAGATGTGAGTATCTAAACACTACTTGTGAGGTGCTAGTATGTAATCTCCGTGCTTATTATGATTAAAGTGGAACGACTATTTGTTGTAATTACTTTTATATTAGCATTAAATGACCCCTAACTTGTATTTTGATTAGAATAAAAGCGCATTTGCTTGAAGACAAGCAAATCTCAAGTGTAAGGGTATTTGATGAAGCGAAAAGTGTACCGCTTTTAGGGGGTCATTTAAGCCCTAAATCGTATTTATTTGATCAAATATTGCCCTAAATCGTTCCTTTTGTCATTTTAGGTACTTTGGAGAAGAAATCTGGAAAATGAAGCATTTTGGACGTTTTTGGAGCATAAAAGTGAAGAAAACGACAAAGTCTCCAAAGCTGCTGGAAAAGTACACGTGACGGCGTCAAGGATTGCTCCTGACGGTGTCACGGCTTGGCAAAAGAGGTGGATATGACAAATACACGTGACGCGCCAGAAAGTTTTACAATGGAAGTCTGACGGCGTCACCCTTTAAGGTGATCAAGGTCGTCACGGCTTAAGTTAAAGAGAGACGGCGTCAAGCACAATTGTGACGGCGTGAACCCTTGACGCGCCAGAGTGGATTTTTGAGGATTAAAGAGGGACGGCGTCAGGAAGACCATCCGGGAACCCTAGCCGCGGCGAGGTGACGGCGTCACCTCCTACAACGTGACGCCGTCAGCCCCTAAATTCTATATATAGTTTTGCAATTTTTAGTCATTAGAGTGCAACTTTGTGAGGAGAAACCCTAAGACGAATTTTCTGCCATTTTTAAGGGTTTTATACCCTTGGATCTCCCATGTTTAATTGAAGATAAGTAATCAATTAATCATTCAATATGTCTATGTGTTGTTTGATTATATCTTGTTCTTGTCTTTTAATTAACATGCTAGGCTAGATTTATCTTGTGTTTGCTTAGATCTAATGAAACCTAACTATTGATTATTGGTTGTTGGCATGTTATTAATTGTATTGGATGATTGTTTATCGATGTTAGGCTTAAGAAAACTGGCTAACCTCCTATACGGTAACTTGCTTGAACGTCTTAAGAAACATGAACCAATGCGTACTAAGGTTTTTATGGTTGTATTTAATGCATGAGCGAATTCTAGTGATCCCATGTTAGGAGCGTCTTAGCCGGCTCGACATAGGAGTGAAGTAGGAGCTTATAGAGTTGGGAAAGTACGTACGCCACCCCACGATTGGTATTAAGGAATACACCCGTCATCCACGCAATTAATACACACTAATCAACCGGTAAAAGATAGTTAGGGAGTAAGGAAATCTAAGTAAACACATTTCTCTCCATATAAGTTCCACAACCTTTTCATTTTCAGTTATTTTATTTTATTTGCAATTGTAGTTATTTGGGTTAGTTGACTAGCAACTAATTCCGCCCACTCCTTCAAACCCGAGATTTTACTTGCTTTTATAAAAAATATAAAAATACAAAAAGAATCTTCCCTCACCCTTAGACCTATTAGAGTAGTTTTTCAATCCTAACGACACTATTCCCCTAGAGAACGATCAATCCCCCGGTACTTGCCACTACACTATACTACATCGGTCAGGTACACTGCCTGGTGGGGATTGCAAGCCTCTTGAGATCCCTCGAGAGGTAAAACCTGTTGTAAGGTCGCAAAACCACGCATCACACTCCATCTTCGTCGTCTTCATGTGATGCAGGTGGTACAAATTATTCTATGGATTGTTGATAGCAGCTGTACCCGACATATGACAGGCAATCTCAAACTGTTAGTAAACTTTGTTGCAAAGTTTATCGGCACTGTAAGATTCGAGAACGATCATTTTGCTGCTATCATGGGCTTTGGAGATTACGTCAATGGCAACATCGAAATTAGTCATGTCTATTATGTCGAAGGCCTTGGTCACAACCTTTTCTTCGTCGGTCAATTTTGTGATAGGGAGTTGGAAGTAGCATTTCGGGAGAAAACTTGTTTCGTTCGTGACTTACAAAGAAATGATCTAATGTCAGGCACTCGTGGAACTAGTCTTTACACCATCTCAATATCTGATATGATTGCTTCTTCTCCTATATGTTTGATCTCCAAAGCACATTCGAAAAAATCATGGTTATGGCACAAACGACTATCTCATCTGAATTTCAAAACCATGACTGAACTTGCACGTCACAAACTAGTCGATGGTATTCCACGGTTTCGATATTCAAAAGATCACTTATGTCCAGCTTGTGAACAAGGAAAAAGTACTCGTGCACATTTCCCTTCAAAAACAGAACACAGTACAGATCACGTTCTTCAACTACTTCATATGGATTTGTGTGGCCCTATGCGTGTTCAAACGATAAACAGTAAACGCTACATTCTAGTAATTGTCGATGACTACTCCAGATAGACTTGGGTCTATTTTCTCCGAAGCAAAGATCAAGCTCCTTCAATGATCATCACCTTTCTCACAAAAATTCAAGTTCAGCTTCGTAATACGGTCAGAAAAGTTAGAACTGACAATGGAACTAAATTCAAAAATCAAACTCTTCGATCTTATTTTGAGAAAGTGGGAATTGAACATCAAACATCCATTGCAAGAATTCCATAACAGAATGGGGTTGTCGAAAGATGCAACAGGACGTTAGTGGAAGCTGCAAGAACGATGCTAATCAATGCTCAATTACCAGATTACTTATGGGCAGAAGTTGTATCAACTGCATGCTATACCCAAAACCGTTGTATGATCACCAAATGGCATCACAAAACTCCTTATGAGATTGTTCACAACCAAAAACCGAATATAAATTACTTTCATGTATTTGGTGCTCTTTGTTATCCAAATAATGATCGTGATGATTTTGGAAAACTCAAAGCAAAGGCTGACATTGGTATCTTCATTGGATATTGTGAGAACTCCAAAGGTTTTCGAATCTGGAATCGTCGTACTAGAGAAATTCAGGAGACTATTCATGCTAATTTCGATGAGCTTACAGACATGGCTTCTGAGCAAAACAGCTTAGGACCCGCAACCAACCGTCTAAATTTTCTAGATCAATCAGCTGCACCTCTTTCACTTAACCGTAAAGAATTGGAAAAACTGTTTGCTCCGTTGTTTGATGATTCTTTTGCATATCGTGCACCAGATGTATCACCAATTTCCGCTGCACAACCTGATAATAATCCAATACCTGATACACCTGCTACTACAACAACAGTTGCTACAGATGCACCTCCAATTGAATCTCCATCAACAGCAGAACAAACCGCTTCCAACACTGACAATGCAGCTGAAGATCCTCAACAACAACCAGTACCCGAACCTGCAGATTATGACCCAAATGTGTTCTTTAATCCATTTGCACCGACTCCAACCATTCCTGATATTGCAGAGTCATCCACACGTAATTTGGACCCGTCTAATCTGCATACGTTCTATCAACATCACCCTTCAACACATCATTGCACTAAAGAACATCCCTAAGTAAACATCATTGGCAATCACTCAGCTCCAGTTATGACAAGACGAAAACTCCACACCGATGCTGAAAACTGCATTTACACACTCACAGTTTGTCAAGATGAACCCAAAAACATCAAAGACTCACTAACATACGACAACTGGATTGAGTCAATGCAAGAAGAACTCGACCAATTCAAACGTCTAGAAGTGTGGGAGTTATTTGAAAGACCAGATGGGGTCTATGTCATCAGACTGAAGTGGATTTGGAAAAACAAGTTAGATGCAGAAGGCACAGTTATTCGTAACAAATCGTGTCTAGTAGCTAAAGGATTCACTCAGCAAGAAGGAATTGATTTTGAAGAGTCCTTTGCTCCAGTTGCTGGGCTTGAGGCTGTCCGTATCTTTCTGGCATACGTTGCTCACAAGAATATGGTTGTTTATCAAATGGATGTGAAAACGGCATTTCTGAACGGTCAATTACGTGAGGAAGTTTATGTTAGTCAACCAGAAGGATTCGTCGATCCAGAGCATCCCAATCATGTGTACAGACTCAAGAAGGCCATTTACGAACTTAAACAAGCCCCAAGGGCATGGTACGATAAACTAACTGCTTTCTTGCTTGCTAATCATTTTACTAAAGGTTCAGTGGATCCAACTTTGCTTATTCAAAAACACGGGGAGGACATTTTAATTGTTCAAATCTATGTCGATGACATTATTTTCGCGTCAACAAAAAAAAATGTTCAAATGCTTTTGCAAGATTAATGAAACAAAATTTTGAAATGTCCATGATGGGTGAACTTACGTTCTTCTTAGGACTCCAAGTTCATCAATCACCCCGTGGAATTTTTCTAAGTCAGTCCAAGTATGCTCTTAAGATTTTAAAGAAACATGGCATGACAAGTTGTGATACTTATAACACACCTATGTTTGCATCATCCCCAAAGCTGGATGTTGATTTACATGGTACACCTGTTGACCCTACAAAATACCGTATACAATTGGGTCCCTCATGTATCTAACAACCACCAGACCAGATATAGTTTTTGCTGTATACCTATGCTCTTGTTATCAGTCACGACTAACTGAAAGACACCTCTATGAGGTTAAAAGAATCCTTTGATACATAAAGGGAACCATCCATTTGGAGATATGGTATCCGAAGGATTATGGTTTTGAACTAATAGCTTTTTCAAATGCTGGTCATGTAGGATGTTTACATACATGCAAAAGTACATCCGGGGGAGTGCAGCTTCTAGGAGACAAACTTGTATCTTGGCAGTCAAAGAAGCAGGATTCACTTTATTGTGATCTACAGAATCGGAATATGTAGCCATGTCAGCATGCTGTGCTCAAGTCATTTGGATGCGATCACAGCTAATAGACTACGGATACTGTTGATGCAAATAATGTTCTAAAAACGTTATTCATATTTTTCGATAACCTCACGTTTTGATGATAACAAAATGTGAAAACACTTTACGTTAAAATTAACGTAAACAAGTTTTTAATCGAAAGATCCCATTTCTACGCAAATCACTCTAGGTATGAACAAACAAATTTACAACTTGACAAATGATCAAAAAAGTGAATTTGTGTTTAAAACTTCACATTTTTAATGTGACAAAAAAAAATTTCAAAAATACAATTTACAAGTTATTTTTGAATTATTAAGAAATGTTTTATTGAAAAAATATGTTTAAATATCATAACAGCTATTTTTCCTCCCAAAATCAGCTCCAAACATCCCCAAATAAACTTTCACCACTAAAAATAAAAAATTGAGCGTCCTTGTCTGGCACGGTACCACTAAATTTAGTGGTACCGTGTGACATTTAGTGGTACCGTGTACCTATAACGGTCAGATTTCTTCTTCCTATAAATATCAGCCCTCTTTACAGTTTTTGGGCATCCTTTTTCACACATATCTTTCTGAGTTCAATACTCTTATCACATCTTCTCTTCTTGATCATTTAGTTTAGTTTTCTTTTGTTAAAAGAGTGAACCAATCATCCAACCAATTGATCACCTTCATTCCTTTACTAGTGCAAGAGAAGAACACAAGGTATCAAAGAAGATACAAAGTGTTGTAGTTATAGATTAGTGCACTTGTAACACTTGTTACATATTTGTTGTATCCATGTATACATCAAGCTCATTTTTCTTTTGAGAGCTAGTGAGAGTAGATCATAGTGATCTTGTCGAGATCTTGGAGATCTCTTGTAGCTTGTGGGCTAGTGTGTTGATCAAGTAGATCAAGGGTAGATCGAGTCAAGTGTGTTGATTATATGAAGTAGAAAGGATTGTGTGGATCTTGGTAGATTGCTACTAGCTAAGATTAGTACTTGACATTTAGCTTAGTGTCGGAAATTAGGATAAGCGACGTTGTACGGTTTTCTCCGCCTGAAGGGAGCTTTGTTGACATAGTTCTTGAAACTCTCGAGTGTGGTACTCGGGGAGTGGAGTAGGGCGAAGAAGAGCTTCGTGACCGAACCACTATAAATCGCTTTGTCCCGGTTTGATCTTTCCATCTCTTTTCTTTACATTCATTGTTTATATTAGATAGTAGTGTTCATATTGGTGTTGATTGATTATACAAAAGATTCGAATCAAAGTTTTTCAAAAGTAAAGTTTTGAAACAAATTAAAAACCGGCAAAACTATTCAACCCCCCTTCTAGTTTTCCACAATTGGTATCAGAGCCAGGTTAGTCAAGATTTTAAAATAAATTGTATTTTAAAACTTGAATCGATCAATGGATTTCGACAAATATCAAGAAGGGCAATCTATGAAAAGACCACCACTTTTTGAAACTTATTGTTTTATATATTGGAAAACAAGATTCGAAATGTATGTGAAATTAAAAGACATTGATCTTTACCGAGGGTGACTTTCAACCGATTCAAAAGAATCCGAAAACTAAAAGGGTTGAAATAGTTCCTTATAATAAACAAAGTGATGAACTTAAAAGAAAACTAGCCAGAAATGATGAGGCTAAAATAATGATTTATAATGCTTTACCGAAAAAGGAATTTGAAAGAATTTTCATGTGTAATACCGCAAAAGATATTTGGAAAACTTTGTTAGTCACTCACCAAGGTAATAATCAAGTCAAAGAGAACAAGATAGATCTTCTTGTGCAACAATATGAACAATTTTTCATTCCGGAAGATGAATCTATTAATAATACTTTTGCTAGATTTGATACTATTATTACTAGTCTTAAAGCTCTTGATGAATGTTACTCTAGCAAGAACTATGTTAGGAAGTTTCTTAGGGCTCTACATCCCAAATGGAGAGCAAAGGTCACTGCCATTGAAGAGTCAAAAAACTTGGTGACATTATCACTTGATGAACTAATAGGAAACTTGAAGGTTCATGAGATGATAATCAAGAAAGACTCTGATATAGTCAAAGGCAAAATCGAGAGAGTTAGATCTCTAGCATTGAAAGCCAAAATGGAGTCTAGTGATGAGGAATGTTCAGATTCCAATAGTGAAGATGAAGAGTATGCGTTGGCCGTTAGAGACTTTAAAAAGTTCTTTAGGAGAAGAGGTAGGTTCGTTAGGTAACCTCGTGATGATAAGAAGCCGTCACAAAAGAACCGAGATGAGAAGAAAGGAAAGAGTGATAGGAGATGTTTTAGATGCGGAGATTACAATCATCTCATAGGAGAATGTCCTAAACCGCCGAAAACCAACAACCAAAGAGCTTTCATAGGAGGCTCTTGGAGTGATAGCGGTGAAGAAGAAGAGAAGAAACCCAATGATGAAACATGCCTAATGGCTCAGGCTTCAAATGAGATATGCTTGGGAATCAACTTGGAGCCCGATGAATGGGTCAAGGATAGTGGATGCACTAATCATATGACGGGTAACCGAAGTCTATTCTCATCATACAAGGCGTACAACGGAGGTAATGTCACTTTCGGTAGCAAACTTAAGGGCAACATCATAGGCAAATGTACGATTACTCAAAACTCCCTCACTATTAGAAATGTTGAGCATGTAGATAACTTAGGATTTAACTTGCTTAACATTAGTCAAATGGTAGACAATAAGTGTAGAGTTATATTCTCCGAAGAGGGTAGTGAGATCACTAAGAATGGCAAAACCATAGGCAAAGGAGTTAGGAAGAATGGCTTGTTTGTTATGAAAATAGGAAATAAGCCTCATGATAAGATTTGCCTAGTAACTATAGATGATAATTCCACTCAATGGCATAGGAGACTAGGTCACACCAATATGCGCTTGATACAATCATTGGCGTCTAAGAAACTAGTTAGAAACCTACCTAAGATTAAGTTTGATAAACACTTTTGTGACGCTTGTAAAGTTGGAAAACAAGCTCATTCTAGTCACAAAGCTAAGAATATGGTCTCGACCTCTAGATGCCTAGAACTCTTTCACATGGACTTATTTGGTCCATCCGCCGTACGGAGCTACGGAGGAAATTACTACACCTTAGTAATAGTTAATGACTACTCTAGGTATACTTGGACTAGATTTCTTAAGAATAAGACACAAGCTTTCGAGGAATTCGAAATCTTTAGTAAGAAGGTCCAAAATCAACTAGGGTGTACACTAGTCTCAATTAGGACGGATCATGGTCGGGAATTTGATAATGAAGTGCAATTTGGAGTATATTGTGATGCTAATGGTATTACACACAATTTCTCGGCTCCACGCACTCCATAATCAAATGGGGTAGTAGAGCGGAAAAATCATACTCTACAAGAGATGAGTAGAACGATGTTGAATGAACAATCAATTCCGCAAAAGTTTTGGTGTAACGCAGTGGACACCTCAACTTACATACTAAATAGGATTCTAATTAGACCTATCTTAGGAAAAACACCATACGAAATCTTGAAATGTAGAAAACCTACTCTAGATTACTTTATAGTGTTTGGAAGCAAGTGCTTCATACTAAAAACTAAAGACTACCTCACCAAGTTTGGCCCAAAGTCTTACGAAGGTGGTTTCCCAGGTTACTCCCAAAATAGTAAAGCCTATGTTATCCTAAACAAGGAAACAATGAAAGTCGAAGAATCACTCAACGTGACATTCGATGAAAGTCCTCTACCAACTAAGACATCACCCTTGGTGGATGATAACTTAGATGAGGAAGAAGCCATCAAGGTTAATGGCAAGAAAACCTTAGAAAATGACATTGAGGATGAAATAGTTGAAGTTGATGAAGTTGTCAACATTAAGGAATCCAAGAACCATCCTATTGAAAATGTCATAGGAAACCTAAACCAAAGAACTCTTAGGTCACAAGCACAAAACAAAAGTAATTTCTTTTGTTTTATATCTACCGTAGAACCTAAGAATGTCGGTGAAGCAATTAAGGATGAAAGCTGGGTAGTTGCCATGCAAGACGAGTTAAATCAATTCACCGCAAACCAATTTTGGGATTTAGTACCTCCACCTAAGAATCAAACCATCATAGGAACTAAGTGGGTGTTTAGAAATAATCTCGACGAAAATGGCGCCGTAACTAGGAATAAGGTAAGGTTGGTATCACAAGGCTATAACCAACAAGAAGGAATAGATTATGATGAAACTTACGCACCCGTAGCTAGATTAGAATCTATTAGGATACTCCTTGCCTATACTTGCGCCTTAGACTTTAAATTGTACAAAATGGACGTGAAAAGTGCATTCCTAAATGGTTATATCAACGAGGAGGTATACATTGCACAACCTTCGGGATTCATTGATTTCGAGAAACCGAATCATGTTTATAAACTTAAGAAAGCACTCTATGGTCTCAAACAAGCTCCTAAAGCTTGGTACGACAGACTAAAAGCATTATTGATTTAACATGAATATACCATGGGAGTGGTTGACAACATACTTTTCACGAAGAAACGTAATTCACATCTCATCATTGTTCAAATATATGTCGACGACATCATATTTGGCTCAACTTGTCCAGAACTGTGCGATGATTTCTCGAAGATCATGCGTGACGAGTTTGAGATGAGCGTGATGGGCGAATTAAATTTCTTCCTTGGTCTAAAAATAAAACAAATGGAAGATGGTATCTTCTTTAATCAATCCAAGTATAGTAAGGAGATGCTTAAGAAATTTAGTTTATAAGAGTCTAAGCCCATAAAAACTCCCATGTCTACGGAAACGAAACTTACGAAAGGTGAAGAAGGTGAGTCCGTGGATAGCACTAAGTATAGACTTATGATAGGAAGTTTATTATACCTCACGGCAAGTAGGCCCGATATCATGTTTAGTGTCTGCCTTTTTGCTCGCTTCCAAGAGGATCCCAAAATTTCTCACCTTGAAGCGGTTAAGCGTATCTTCCGATACATTAAAGGCACTATACACTTGGGATTATTCTATCCCTAGGGGACCAGTGTAGAAACTGTTGTCTATGCCGACTCTGATCATGTGGGAGATTATGTGGATCAAAAAAGTACGAGTGGTGTTTGTACTTTCATGGGTTGTTGTCTAACTTCTTGTTTCTCCAAGAAACAAACGGCTCTTGCTCTCTCCACGTCCTAAGCCGAGTAAGTGACCGCCGGAAAGGCATGTCAACAAGAACTATGGATGAAACAAGCTCTTATTGACTATGACATCCATCTAGACGATGTTCCCATTATGTGCGATAACAAAGGTGCTATTGACTTGAGCAAAAACCCCGTTCAACACTCTCGTACTAAACACATCGAAATTCGTCACCACTTCCTTCGCGATAACGTTCAGAAAGGAAACATTTCTATTGAGAAAGTTCCCTCTCAAGATAATATCGCCGAGATCTTAACCAAACCTCTCAAATGATAATCCTTTAACTATCTTCGTCTAGGTTTGGGAATGATGGAACATATTCCATAAATCTTATGACTATTTAAATATTTCACTGGAAATATTGAAGTCATCTCGTGTGTCTCGTCTCATGACTCTTTAGATATTTCACTGGAAATATTGAGTCATTCTTCTCATCCCTCGTATGACAACTTGAATATTTCACTGGAAATATTAAAGTCATCTCCTTTCGTCTAGTCTAGCTTCTCCTCGTCAAAAGAACTTATTAGGTATAAATTCTTTTCTCGTGTCAAAAAGTCTCACTAAAACAGTGAGACTTATTCGTCAAAAATCAAAATAGGACGAAAATTCATCCCAGCAGATCACGACATCACTAAAGTGGCATGGCACCATTAAATTTAATGGTACCGTGGTACTGTGTATTTGAAAATGCTCGTATTTCGGTATCCTCTTCCCACATTATTCATTTTTAAACTTTCCCAACTTCTGCCATTGCTGCCAAAACCAAACCTCACAACCTAAAACTCAATTACACCCATTCAAGATCATATTCAAGGCATTAATTTTCAAGATTATCAACTACTTTCACTTTTTAAACATAAATTGTAAGTCATTTAACTCTAATTTTTCTTTAATCTTGAGTCTAGGGTTTGTTCTTACATGAAAATTGAATTGGGGTTTTTCAATTTTGATAGAGTCTTTAGGAAATTAGGACTAGGAGTAGACAATGTATAACCATCATGATTCCCTTAACTTAGGATTTGCATAAACCCATCTATATCACATATTTTGGTCCAAATTTTGCTTCTGAGTAAATAGCTTTAAGAGGAATCATGTCTAGAATACTTGCAATTAGGATTAAGTGTTATTAACATTCTAAGTTTTCAAAAATTTTGGCGCCAAAACATTGAAGTCGCCAAACACCCCAATTCCATTATTTTCGAAAAATTTCACAAAACTAGGATCATGAAACATTTTTCATGCATTGATGATACAAACTAAAAAAGTTTTCTCATGCATACATGATCTCACGAATATTGATCAATGATAACGCTCATTTTGTACATATTTTAGTAGCGTTATTCGTATGTTTGTGCATGTTATTTGGTTGTATTTGTGAACATTTTATGCTTAAAGGTTCAAAAGATGTATTTAGGTTCAAGTACAACTATGTTGAAGGAAATAATGAAAAGACGAAGAAAAGTCGACAAATCGAGAGTATGTGCACGAAGAGAAGTTTTCCTTTCAAGATAAAGATTCATGCTATGATTATTTCCAAGTTCAAGTAAAAGATTATGAAGTTTTAAAATGAAGGAAAGAGTCAAGATTAAGTGCCAAAGATGATTGTTAAAGATGGATTTTATTGCCAACCCAAGGTTGAAATTAATGTGCAAAACAGTTCCCAACCCAAGGTTGAAGCTGAGATTCAAACCCAAGGTTCAAAAGCCCATTCTGAGGTTGAGCAGTCATTCCAGCTGCGGGTTCAAGGTCCAAACCGTGGGTTGAGAGTGATTTTGGTGGTCAGAATGTTCCCAGCCGCCAAGGTTGAGATCCCAACCGTAGGTTGCTGCACTTAAAGTCCCCCAAAGTTGCATTTAAGTGAGTAATTAAGTGCCATTACTCCCAAGTACGATCATATACACTTCATAACTTATTTTTCCTACATTTTTATGACACTTTGTGCCCAAGAAACATGCTTGGTGACCAAGGATCATTCAACTATAAATAAGAGTGCTTGGTTAAGTGTTATCATATAAAAAAAAATCTTTCTCATACCATAATCTATACCATCTACAACCAATTCTCTCTACACTTGGAGGATTCTCTCCTACCACTCCCCACCCATTTCTAGAGGTGTTGGGGAGTTGGTTTGGTCTACATTCGCATGACATATGACTTGATCATCCTTACAACATAAGGCTTGATTATAGTTCACGCCAATTAAACACCACATACATCATCAACAATCCTTATTACCAAACACCCCTAAATCATATACTCACAACATGAGGTCGATTTCCAGGAAGGTTTAGGGATGGATGATTTGTATTTTGGTAGTTTCTTTTGGTTGAAATTGTAGCACTTGATGCTTTGACTATAATTTTTGGTATTGTTTCTATTAATTTCAATCATATTAATGTCTTTGCTTGTGTTGATCATGAGAATTCCTTTGTGTGTTGTGTTACATGTTTGATTACAATTATCTCTTTATGCTTGTTTGGTTATTATGAGAACTTGTGATAAAAGGATGTTTGGATATAATTAGTGTTTGTTTGGATTATAATGAAAGACATCATATTTGGTTAAATTGGAACTTGTCATTGTTTATTGTTTTGGTTGATCATTGTTGAGTTTAGAGGCCGAAAGGATTCTCAATAGTGATTAGTTTCAATTCATTAGTCGACGAATGTTTTGATCTTGTACTTTGTGACGATTGTGCAAGTGAATTAATAAACATAACAAGTGAAAGTTTAAATTAGATTATAGGTCGAAAGGAGTCTTTTGAATATGTGTTCTCATCATCTTTCAAGTAAATGGAACTTCACAAATTAATGACATCAAAGTCTATGGGTTGAAAGGATTCTTTTTTTGTTGTTGGTTTAGGCGTAAGTCTTATGATATGACCAATTGATTAAGGCTTATGTATATTTGATTTATAAAACACTAAACTATTATTGGTTCTATAGGCCGAAAGGATTACCAATGATAATATGTTTTCCAAACTAAACATTCTAATATCCTTGTGATCATTTGTCCATACAAGTATGTTCTTTGTGTGCTTACATCATGCTTTTATAATTGCTTTTCTTGGTGGTTTGATCCGTGACAATCATAACCATCAACTTGTTACTTGTTTAAACAATCAAACAACATTTGAGTACAACCAAGTCTCTTGGGACGACCTTGACTTACCAATCCTTTTGCTACACACGGATGAGTATACTTGCTCGTATGTGTTCCTAGTTAATCAGTATTTCTTGTTTATAAATTTAAAACCCGTTGCGAAAGCACATCAAGTTTTTGGCTTGTTGGGACGCATCAATCGAATTACATAATTAATATGTATTTATCGACATATTCGTTTGAGCAAAAGTGAAGTTAGGAGCATTTGGGTTATCTCATTACTTTTAGTCCTAGAGTCGAGATTACCGCACCTCCACATGGTTTGTATATAGGCACACACTATGCACGTGTCTTTAAAGCAACTATTCTCAATCTTAATTTTTCCTAAAATTCTCTTATAGGTAACAAAAGTGTCTCATGAGTATGATTTTGATCATCTTCTAACCGAAACCTATACTCCCGAAATCTCTCGTGAAACTACAACACCCGGTAGTCACATTCGTGCTTATGTTAATCTTGAAACCCATCGGTTTCATGAAGGTCGAGTCGTTGATCCATCCTTAGTTTATCATAGGGATATCAACAATTCGATTGCTTACTACACATCAACGAGCACATTTGTCCTCGCTTTGTGTTGGAATTCTTTCGACAAGTTGAACTTGTACGTAACGAGGATCAATCTCTGTCACTTTGGTTTTGGATCCGAAACTTCAAATTCGTCTTGACTCTTAAGCAATTTGCTCAAATTCTCAGAATCCCCAATCATGTGCAATGTGCCTATACTGAAGATTGGTGTCTTGAGTCCCTCTTCAACTATCGAGAAGAGGATAGTCCGTGTTGTTCCTACATACCTTCTCCAACTGAACTTACCAAACTCATTTGTACTCATAAGTACTCTTTTTACCCAAATCCAACGAAAATTCGTTTGGAAGAGGTTCGTTATGAACTACTTTCTTGGGCAGTCATCCTGCGAGAAAATGTTCTCAGTCTAAACGGAAATCATGAGCAACTTCCGGCGTGTTGTGCTCATATGATTTACTGTCTTCATACTCAACAACCGTACAATCTCGCGTACTTCTTCGCTAAGTGAATTGTACATCTCAATGGTAACAAAAATAAATTGATACCCTATGGGATATTTCTAACTCGTCTTTATCACCACTTCATGAACTCTCATCCTTACCTTCGTGGTCCTCAATACTCACTCTTCAATCCCGTTATGAAACCCCTAAATAAGTCATATATCTCATCCATTCTCATTTCCGAATCTTCCACCCACTATGCACCCTTTGATGATCCGAATCATGAGAAAGAGATGCATGCTCAAGATGAGAGTGTAATGAAAACGAGAGCAAGCTCAAGTCATAAGTAGTTATGGAGGGATTAGTACTCCTATTAGAATTTATCATTGGTAGATTATATTAGGACTTAATACTTCTATCTATCTTACAAGCTTGATACTTACTTTATCACCTTGCATGAATTTTTTATATGATATTTGGATGATAGCTTATTTTGTCCTTTTTGTTTGCATGCTTATAGATTATCTTAGAAAATTGCATGATAATCTTTAATTGCTAGGAGTAGCTTAATATGGGACATATTAGGCAAATAAATCTTTAGTGGTTTGAGGCACTAACATTTCCTGCAAATAGTTCCCCTAGAAAACTTCCCTTTAGTTGCCCAGAATTAGGCTGCACAGGAAAATTCGTGACTCACATGTCACGGTACCGTTAAATAGGCCACGGTACCGTTAAATTTAACGGTACCGTGTGGTATTTAGTGGTACCGTGCCCTTGTTTGATGAATTTTCACTGTTTCCTCTAGATCCTTGCATCCCTAACCTCAAACCTGCAAAATTTTGCAAACTCACATACACCTTAAGATTCCCTCACTACATCATAGGACACTACCACCAATTTTAATTCAAATCTCACAACTCTTGCCTATATAAGGCCTCACCATTGCAAACTTATCTTGCATCTCATCTTCAACCTCACTCTACTCAATCACCATGTCCTCCACACAAGGATCAACAACCCACATCTCCAAGAAACCTAGGATAACCGTAAGACCACCATCCGAACCTCTCTTTGTTGATCTCACAAAAGATGATGAAGTCACAACACCACCTTCCCAAGCCACTCCTCACTCACCATCTCCACCTAATGCTCCTTCCAAAACATCCTCCACTAGAACCACATCTTCATCATCTCCCTCTCTCAACACTATGCCATCATCCATGGACTACACACTCTCACACATCACTCAATTGGATTATACCATGCCAACCCCATCACCAACTAATTCACCACCACCTCCTTCTCCAATCATGGGGCAACCTATCCAACCTCATCCATTTGATCTTGTAAAACCCAAAATTTAAAATCATGCAAAATTACCAAAATACCCTTGAACTTAAAATTTCATTTAATAATTATATAAACACCAAATAAATCCCAAACTCTTGGAATCTAGCACCATATGAAGTAAAATAATTTTTGCTTGAACATTGTAATATTTCAAAGGTCCTAAAAATATTTAACACACATAAAAATAATACATAGGCCGAATATACATATGTATATATTTTTAGTTATTTGTTAATTAATTAACAAATCAAATATAAAAGAGATAAATACTACATAAAAAAGGAAAGATCTTTGAAAATCTGTAATTGACCTTATTGTTAGTGCAAATATTACGATATTTAAACTAAACGGTTTCTTCGGTTTTAATAATGACAAACATGTAACTTGTAATACATAACGTAAAATGTGCAAGTTACTTGTAAACACAAATCATCAATGCATACTTACATCAACACCTCCCGACGTCTCAAGTATGCTTCAACGAAGTCGTAGATTTCCATCCCGACATAAATCACTCAAGGTATGGACAAACAAATCTACTACTTGACAAATGATCAAAGGATTATATTTTTCTAAACTTCACATTTTTATAAATGTGACAAAACATTTTTCAAAAATACATTTTACAAATTATTTTTGAATTAAAAAGAAATGTTTTAGTTGGAAAAATCATTTCAAATTATTTTGAATTACCAACAGTCATTTCCCCCCCCCCCCCAAAACAGCTCCTAACTTCCCCAAATAAACCTTCCCCACTAAAGA
Source organism: Artemisia tridentata subsp. tridentata (assembly GCA_021014915.2). Lineage (NCBI taxonomy): Eukaryota > Viridiplantae > Streptophyta > Magnoliopsida > Asterales > Asteraceae > Artemisia > Artemisia tridentata. The sequence continues at coordinate 177,271,987 of CP139507.1, forward strand.
CAAAAAAGGGAGCGTCCACGGCACCTTTAAGTATGGACGGCTCCACTAAATTTAGTGGAGCCGTCGGGTATTTAGTGGAGCCGTAGGTCTCTAACGGTCAGATTTTCCTTTGCCTATAAATAGTGGACCATTCCACACTTCCAACTTGATTTTTCCAGTCCTTTTTCTCTGGTCTTATCCCTCTTCACTTAAATGACTTTCTTTGATCATTTGGAGAGTCTTAGGTTGTTTAAGAGTGATCCAATCATCCACTCAAGTGATCCTCTTCATTCCTCTTGATTAGCAAGAGAAGAACACAAAGTATCCTAGATACAAAGTGTTGTCATCCCTCTTGATTAGCAAGAGAAGAACACAAAGTATCCTAGATACAAAGTGTTGTCATCCCTCTTGATTAGCAAGAGAAGAACACAAAGTATCCAAGTAGATACAAAGTGTTGGAGTTGTTAGGTCTTGTAACATTGGTTACACTCTTGATTGTATCATAGCATACATCAAGATTATTTTTCTTTTGTGAGAGAGTGAGTCAAGATCATTGTGATCTTAAGAGATAGTGAAGATCTCTTGAAGCCATTGGGCTTGTGTGATTGATCATGTGGATCAAGGGTAGATCGTGGTAGATTGGTGCTAGCTAAGATTAGCACTCGACATCTAGCTTAGTGTCGGAAATAGGATAAGCGACGTGTAAGGTGTAGATCGGGTAGATCGTGGTAGATTGGTGCTAGCTAAGATTAGCACTCGACATCTAGCTTAGTGTCGGAAAACAAGTTAAGCGACGTGTAACGGTTTTCTCCGCCTGAAGGGAGTTTGTTGATTAGTGAAGTAACTCTCGAGTTGGGTACTCGGGGTGTGGAGTAGGGCGAAGAGGAGCTTCGTGACCGAACCACTATAAATCACCGTGTCTGGTTTGCGCCTTCTAACTTATCTCTTTACTTTCATTTTATTCCTTATCGCTTTATATTTATATTTGCATTGTGTTTATGCTTGTGTGGCTAGTTGCTTATGTTATGTATGTGTCATGGTTGATTGTGCTTGTGTTGTAGTTTAATTTATTCATCCCTAGATGATACATAACCATTGTTGACACTTTTCATATTACGTCACACTTGATCGGTTATTTGATACAAAAAGTTTTAAGTTTTTAAAGGAAAACGTATTCACCCCCCTCTACGGTTTCCACACTTATCATAATCACCATAGGCCGAATTTCCCTCCCCCTCCTCATCTATATACACGGTTCTTTAGTATTTCCTTTGATAAAAGTTGGTTATGTTCAAAAACTGATGTCAGACGTACGGCACCGTTAAATATAACGGACGGCTCCATTAAATATGGACGGTACCGCTAAATTTAACGGTACCTTCGTCTGTTTTTCAGAATTCGGTAATTTTCAAAAATTCGTATAAAATCAACCGTAAGTCCGTAGGAGTCGTGCCACCTATCGTTTTAAACGTAATTGAGTCTACTTTCACTTAAAAATATTTTTAGAAAGTGATTGTAAAGTGAAATTTACGGATCTCTTTCATTTGTAAGAAAGAGTCTTTTCCAGTCATGCCGATTGCACAAATTTTTTGTGTCAAATCACAAAGTGAACATCACATGTTGATGCATTCATGATTTCAAGGTGTTGAACTTGATCAAATTTTTAAATGGGGTGGAAAATAATTCATTTTCAAATAAATTCAAGCTAAGTGTACATTGTTATACTTAATACACAAAATGACGATAAGTATCTTTGTGTGTTATGCTAAATGACTATTTGCTTTTCTTTGTGTCTTAGTATTGTTAGTTAATACTTTTGTATGCTTATTGTTATCTTTAGTTGAGCTAATTTTATCCTTAAGCATAAGTTCCTTTCATGCCTTGTTGCTATGTGTCGAATGTTAGTTTTTCGGCTTATGCGTCAATAGGACTTAGGCTAGACTTCTTGCACTAAGTTGCGTAATTGATTTTGCATTGCATATAGGCATAGACCATTTTTCTTGCATTTGTTGCAAGCTTTTAAAATGGATTAGTAACCTTCTTAGGAATAGAAACTAAGTTGGTAGATCATGTGTGTCGAAAGATATTGTCTTACACAATTATTTTTCCAAAGGTTTAAGTGTAAAAAGTATATCACCCCAAAATACTTAACACTTTCATAAAATCCGTAACATGATCTTTAAAACATTACATCATTTTGTCTTGTTTGACCATGGGTTGTCTAAACAAGATAAAAGGTCATTTTAATACATTAGTATTTAAGTAAAAGAAAATGTATTAAACTTGCATTGATGTAACACACATACAAAATATTTTATACACTTAGTATTTTACGTATGTGGTATAAAAATGGTTAAGATAATTATTTTTTATACTAATGAGGTGTCGAAAAACTAAAAGTATTATACTTAATAATATCAATAGTTTTTCTCAAATAAAAATAAATGACAATATCAAAGTAGTAACTTAATATGTCATTAACCTCACACATACAACTAGTATTTGAATAAATGGAACACACTCCTTAAATTTTTATTTTCTTTTTAAAAAGGAGTGATCGTGAGGGTCAAGAAAGATTTCGAGTACATATCAATTCATTATTCAAATTATGATTGATATCATCATCGAATCTAATTGACAAGTTTTCGAGTGTGGACATGAAATTGGAGTCATTATTTGTTTAGCTTCAAGATAACATCAAAACATGATGAAACATATTTTCTTGAATCTACATACTCAATCACACTCGATTGTTATGAAAATAATGACGTCCTCTCAAGACGAAAATAATATGCATCGGATCATAACTCACACTTGTGTTGAAGATGCCATGTTAAGTCTTCTTGTCCAATGGTTGTGTTCCAAACTTTAAACTAACATGTTTAAAAGATGCATAAAATACACAACCCAGTAGGATTGACAACTTGGATGTTTCATCCTAAATATACAAGTAATTTACATTGCAATGCAATTAGTAAATGTGTCATTTCCGAAAAACCAAACAAGAGCAAACAAACAACATATGTAAACTTTGCTCATGAACGACTCAACACTCAAAGTCACATGTCTAGTAAAAGTGTCACACATAATATGTTATTAACTATTATGTAAGTCATCAATCTTGAGAATATCACATGTATTTCTCTTATCAAAAGATTGACAATGGATAACTTATATCCTATGCATCTCATTTTCTTTGTAACATGAATGGTTATGTTACAAGAGAATACATTGCATCATGTTAACAAATATAGGATATTAGAGTTGAATAATAACCTATTAGGACATGTGTCATTGCATAAACAAGTAAAATTGGTCATACATTAAAATACTTGTTTCACAAAGCATTCTTAAGAGTGATAAGTTTCCTCTTAGAAAAGCATACTTTTTGAAATAAACAGTATGTCTCATTTCAAATAAAATGCTCACAAGATCTATTGAGGTAAGTAACCTTCACTAGATTCTCACTCAAGATATGCAAAGGAGCATTCTTGAAACACACACGATGTAGTAGGTTCTACATTGTATCACATTAGAGTGTCTCTTGGTTCTAGGAAACCAAATCATGTTAAAATAACATGTAACAACTCAACAAACAAAGATGTTGTCCAAGAGATCATAAAATACACCATCTCCATCAAACAACCTTTAAATCTCAAACATGAAATTAAAACATCTCACTTGCCTTTGTTAGGAGTTGTGTAAGACATGTCATTTTCTTAACCTACTTTCAAAGTATGGTTAATTAAGTCATACTAGGCCATGTATAGCAAAACAAGATAAAATCATCTTTGCTATACTTCGATAGGCAAATATAGGAATTCAAATTCTTCTAACATGAGAATGACTACTGGAGAACCTATCGCACTAGAAATTCAATTTGACCTAACGGTTGGATTGCTTCCAGGAGAGAAGTTGGGTTGGTGTATAACCCGTAAAAATGGTCGTGTTTAGCCTTAATTGAGCACCACTAGTGATAGTCTCATACTCATTCTCTAACTTGAAAAGTTTTCATTCCTACATTTGACTAGAGATAGTTTACATCGGTAAACTTTATCTCCCGTTAGGATCTCATTTTGAACAAGTAGTAACTAGGATCTTCCTTAGCAAACCTAGATTGCTTGCATCCCACATATGTGTTTCAAAATGATAACATGTTTTCATAAGATATGATTAAATGTCTTCGTGATCTTAAATGCTAAATGATTATCATGTTCTGCATGATATTTGCATTTATTCGTTATGTGCATTCTACATGATTTGCTTGCACCCACACTAGGTCATTTTGACACATTAGGAATTAGGTATGCCTATCACTATGAACCCTTAGAAGTCATAGAGTCATACACTAGTGTCAAAACCCATAAGTTAGAGTAGTCGTGAAGTTGTCCTAATTCCCTAGTCATCCCTTTGCCTTCTTCCAAGCAATACACCCTTTTGTCATGGGTAGGTTAGATACAAACCCAGTAGAAATCGGAGTAGGGTTGACAACTTAAATATTTCATCCGAAATATTCAAGTAAATTTAACTTGCGATCGCAATTGTTAAATGTCATATCCGAAACATCACATTCAAGCCTTTTAACAATGTATGTTAAAACGCTCATCCAAAAGCTAAAAGCTTACGTCTACCCTCGGGTGACAAAGGACTCACGAGTTACTATATAAGTGATTAGTAGTTCCTTTCATCCTCGTGTGTATATACACATCTTTAGATCCCAAACCTTGCTGCGAATCAGCACCATAGGCCTAGCTTTACGTCTTTCAAAACACCATGAAACACTCGCATGCGAAGCACCTCGAAATCCATAAATCAACCAATCCTCTCAACCGAGAATCCCTTAACCGTCTCCGTCTAGGTCTAGGAATGATGGAACTTATTCCATAAATCTTATGACTATTTAAATACTTCACTGGAAATATTGAAGTCATCTCATGTGTCTCGTCTCATGACTCTTTAAATATTTCACTGGAAATATTAAGTCATTCTTCACATCACTTTAATGACTACCTAAATATTTCTTCGGAAATATGAACGTCATCTCTCACGTCTCGTCATATGAATTCTTAAGTCATTCCTATCATCCCGCTCATGACTATTTCAATATTTTGATGGAAATGTTAAAGTCATCCCTCGCGTCATACCTTATAACCTTTCATCCCCTTTATGACCTCTCAAAAGTTTCGCGGGAAACATTGAAGTCATTTCTCTACTAATCACCCATGACTTTTTAAGTCATCTTTCTCATTCGTCTCATGACTTTTAGAATTTTCTCTAAGAAATTCTAAGTCATTCCCTTTCAACTTGTCACATGACTGTTTGAATATTTCACGGGAAATATTAAGTCATTCCTTGCGTTTCGTATTCCGACTAATTAAATATTTCATGGGAAATATTATAGTCATCCTCCAAAACACTACTTATAACTTCTATTTATTTCACGGGAAATATTAGAAGTCAACCCTCATCCAATGACAACTTAGTCAATTTCCTTGGAAACACTAAGGTCATTTCATGTCATCTCTCCTAGTCGTTTTCATCAAAAAGTTTATTAGGTATAAACTTTTTCCTCGTGTCAAAAAGCCTTACTAAATAAGTAAGATTAATCAGCCAAAAGTCAAAACAGAAGAAAAATGGCTCAATCAGAAACACGGCTCCATTAAAGAGACACGGCTCCACTAATGTTTAGTGGAACCGTGGAGCCGTGCATCTGAAAAACGCGCCTATTCACTTTTCTTCTGCACAGTTTTTTTTCTTCAAACAAACCCAAAACCATTTCCTCTTGCCATCAAAACCCACTCAATGTAGTCTTGAACCCAAAACCATCTCCTATCAGAATAGATTGTATCTATCATCTGATTCCTTAGCCTTTTTCCGTCACACTTCCGCATGGTACTAAACACTACCAATGCTTCCGCATCACACTCACCTTACACACACCTCAAGCGAAGAACCGCTAGGATAAGTTGAGATAACCCCACTAGAACCTTGTCACCAACCTCACAACTCTGAAGATTTTATCTTCTTAACCTTTAGGATATCTCCTAGTAATCGCATGCCTTATCATAATATTCTATGAATATTCACAATGATTGAGAAGAGCTACGTGACTTCAAAGGTGAAGTTTATCGTATGCTATCCACCACTTGTCATGACGTTACTAAGCTCATCGCTTTCATCAACGTTTGTTTTCCTCTTTATCTTTTACATCTTGTCCGGATGGTCATAGATTAAGGGGGAGTGAAAACACACTCATATAGTCTTTCACCAAACACCCTCAAGAACACACAAATGTGGTTCTTATTCTCTAGGAAACTTCCCTTTAGCTGCCCAGAACTAGGCTACACAGGAAAATTCGTGACTTCCAGGTCACGGTACCGTTAAATAGGCCACGGTACCGTTAAATTTAACGGTACCGTGTGGTATTTAGTGGTACCGTACCTATGTTTGACGAATTTTCACTGTTTCCTTTAGATCCCTGCATTCCTAACCTCAAACCTGCAAAATTTTGCAAACTCACATACACCCTAGGATTCCCTCACTACACTATAGGACTCTAACACCAACTTTAGTTCGAATCCCACAACTCTTGCCTATATAAGGCCTCACCATTGCAAGCTTATCTTGCATCTCACCTTCAAACCTCACATTAACATCATCATCACACTCAACCCTTTTAGCTACACTTCACTCTTGACAGTGATAGTTAGTCTAAGAACCTTCAACCCATAGAACATCACACTCAAACCTTATAACCTTCAACTCATCACACTCAAACCTTACAACTACTCGTCACTTTGGATAAGTGATAGTTAGTTCAACAACCTTCAACCCTCACAAACACATGAAACCCTTCATGCACCAAATTATCTCTAACAAACAACTAGGATCATCCAACCTAGAAACCTAGAACCTCGTTACCTTAACCTCGTTAGAGATATCCACCAACAATCCTGTTAGAATCACATACACCTTTTTCTTTTTCCCTTTTGAATTATATCATGCATCTCATTGTCAGTGCAAACGATATATTAACCTAAACCATCCTTTCCCACCTTTCCTCAAAGGGCAAAACCAACACCTCCAACCACATCATCATCATCCTACACCTTTAGGATTCCTACACCCTTACCTCCACCAAGTCCACCACAACCTTTAGCCATCACACTAACCCTATCACCATCAAACCTCTTTGGACTTGGCACCAACACATCATCCTTATCACTATCACCTTCACCACAACCACTAATGGGTCATTTCATTATTTATCCCCTACAACCACATAACCCAAGTTGTCCTTGTTGTCACCACAACCAACACTCTCCCACCTTATGGAATTATTTAAGTATAACCTCTATCGAGTCTACTTTATGGCACGACTTGTCATAATAGTAATCATTTAGAGTATGTCTTATTAACAAACTATCCTTAACATCAATCATCTTAGGTAGATGATTATGTTGTTCAAAAGGTTTGTTAGAACTTTCCTTCCCAATGACAACTTGGAAGAAGTCATTTAATGCGTCAATCAATGAACGAATCTCGTTCTTGATTAGTGTGATTGAGTAAACAATTACACCTTAGGTTTCAGTCGGGTTGTGACACTTACGTGTTAACATAGTTTAACCTATGCATGTCTTGCTATGTGTATTCTATCCTTATAATGCTGCTCCTATATTGTTATATATTATGCTGCACGAAGCTAACCCTTGATGTAGGAAAAGTCTTTGTAAGAATTTGATCCATGGATCCGCTAGATACTAAGATAAATAAACAAGGGGTTTAAGTCACCATAGGGGAGCATTGAGCTAGGGGGAGCTCGGGAGTATTTGAATACATAGCATGGAGTCGTCTTCACAAGTGTTGATAGAAGGCTTCACTGGGATGATGCAAGCTCGCCTTTCAGGAGAGAAAGGATAGTAGTGAAATAAGGGGGAGTAGGAAGTAAATCCAAGGAAGCGCTCGAGGCAACTACCTTTTTGATTCGACAAAAGGGGGAGAAGGAAGTGTAAACAGGTAACTTTTACATTTTACCATGTCTTACGGTTTACATATTTGTCATCATCAAAAAGGGGGAGATTGTTAGTGCAAATATTACGATATTTAAACTAAACGGTTTCTTCGGTTTTAATAATGACAAACATGTAACTTGTAATACATAACGTAAAATGTGCAAGTTACTTGTAAACACAAATCATCAATGCATACTTACATCAACACCTCCCGACGTCTCAAGTATGCTTCAACGAAGTCGTAGATTTCCATCCCGACATAAATCACTCAAGGTATGGACAAACAAATCTACTACTTGACAAATGATCAAAGGATTATATTTTTCTAAACTTCACATTTTTATAAATGTGACAAAACATTTTTCAAAAATACATTTTACAAATTATTTTTGAATTAAAAAGAAATGTTTTAGTTGGAAAAATCATTTCAAATTATTTTGAATTACCAACAGTCATTTTTCCCCCCAAAACAGCTCCTAACTTCCCCAAATAAACCTTCCCCACTAAAGACAAAAAAGGGAGCGTCCACGACACCTTTAAGTATGGACGGCTCCACTAAATTTAGTGGAGCCGTCGGGTATTTAGTGGAGCCGTAGGTCTCTAACGGTCAGATTTTTCTTTGCCTATAAATAGTGGACCATTCCACACTTCCAACTTGATTTTTCCAGTCCTTTTTCTCTGGTCTTATCCCTCTTCACTTAAATGACTTTCTTTGATCATTTGGAGAGTCTTAGGTTGTTTAAGAGTGATCCAATCATCCACTCAAGTGATCCTCTTCATTCCTCTTGATTAGCAAGAGAAGAACACAAAGTATCCTAGATACAAAGTGTTGTCATCCCTCTTGATTAGCAAGAGAAGAACACAAAGTATCCTAGATACAAAGTGTTGTCATCCCTCTTGATTAGGAAGAGAAGAACACAAAGTATCCAAGTAGATACAAAGTGTTGGAGTTGTTAGGTCTTGTAACATTGGTTACACTCTTGATTGTATCATAGCATACATCAAGATTATTTTTCTTTTGTGAGAGAGTAAGTCAAGATCATTGTGATCTTAAGAGATAGTGAAGATCTCTTGAAGCCATTGGGCTTGTGTGATTGATCATGTGGATCAAGGGTAGATCGTGGTAGATTGGTGCTAGCTAAGATTAGCACTCGACATCTAGCTTAGTGTCGGAAATAGGATAAGCGACGTGTAAGGTGTAGATCGGGTAGATCGTGGTAGATTGGTGCTAGCTAAGATTAGCACTCGACATCTAGCTTAGTGTCGGAAAACAAGTTAAGCGACGTGTAACGGTTTTCTCCGCCTGAAGGGAGTTTGTTGATTAGTGAAGTAACTCTCGAGTTGGGTACTCGGGGAGTGGAGTAGGGCGAAGAGGAGCTTCGTGACCGAACCACTATAAATCACCGTGTCTGGTTTGCGCCTTCTAACTTATCTCTTTACTTTTATTTTATTCCTTATCGCTTTATATTTATATTTGCATTGTGTTTATGCTTGTGTGGCTAGTTGCTTATGTTATGTATGTGTCATGGTTGATTGTGCTTGTGTTGTAGTTTAATTTATTCATCCCTAGATGATACATAACCATTGTTGACACTTTTCATATTACGTCACACTTGATCGGTTATTTGATACAAAAAGTTTTAAGTTTTTAAAGGGAAACGTATTCACCCCCGTCTACGGTTTCCACACTTATCATAATCACCATGGGCCGAATTTCCCTCCCCCTCCTCATCTATATACACGGTTCTTTAGTATTTCCTTTTTATAAATTCTTAAAAACCCTAAAAACAACCGTATAACACACTAAAACTCTCTCTACCTCACATGATTTTTCTGGAGGCTTTTGCATATTTTTCATGGGTTATTTCAAGTGCAAGGAAGGTGAGAAAAATATTTCCAATGCTGTTGGGTCTTTCGTGTTGTTCGTGGGAGTTTTGTTGGGTCTAATTGTCTAGCCGAGAGGTATAATAATCCCCACACCTTATTCGATCATCATAAAAATCATCTGGTATTTTTGTTACTCTATTTACATCATATATGATCTATATAAAATGGTTATAATGATCCATACACGCTACTAAGGTCGTTTGGAATTAAACGAACCAAAAAACCTACAAGATCACATGAATTAATGAACCAGTTTTCTGATCAGAAAATTAGACCGACTTTAATTAATTGAATCTTGATGATAACCAAGTGTTTTTGGGAGTTTCTTGAGTCTAGAATTAAATTCAATGAAAGAGCTTTCTGTAGAAATTAACCTTGTGATTTTTAGAGGCCTGTAAGACCACTTTTTGATTTTTAGAAAATTAAGTGTCAAATCGAATTCGTATGTCTAGAAAAACAGTCCGCGTTTTTCATTTATCATTTTCAAAACATGTCGAATTAGAAGGTTTCCTTTGAACTAGATAATATTTGATATGTCTACTAGTTACTGGAATTTTTGTAGAATTTTATAAATTATCTAGATGGAGTAGTGAATTAATTACTTTTCGGGTGTTTCATCAGATCCGGTTATGGAACACGTTAGGGAAATGGATTTTTCAGTCGTACCTATACTAGTTAATAAAATCTGTAAAAATTAGGTAAATTACTATGGACATATAGGGTTCTCTGGGAATTTTTGGGAATTTTATTTCGGAGGTCTAATATGATTCATAAATTATTTAAAACAGGTCCAGTGCATACGAAAAATCTGTTAAAGTGTAAAGATATTAAAAAAGGTGTTATTTGTTTATTTTCCAAAACTAAAGGGTTTAAATTGTTATTTTTCTAATACTAAAGGACTTAACTTGTAAAAAAACCTGTAACTTTATAATAATTACATCTTATACCCTAATTTTATGATAATTGCATAATAGTCCTTAAACTTATCATAATTACATAATAAACCCTAAAAATTTGTAAACCTACCATAATAACCTTAACTTTATATAAATACTATTATGAACCCTAAGCTATTAATATTGTCACTTTAAACTTATTAAATGATAACTTTGAATGCTTCTTAAAAATGGAAACTTACTAATTGAGGAAACCTGCTATAAATGGAAAGTTACTAAAAATGGAAAGCCGACTAAAATGAGAAATCTGATTTAAATAAGGTATTAATAATAAGACGACCATGTATTCGTGTAGATTCGCTGAAGATGGAGTTTGTTTCCGATCTTTATATTTCTAGATGTGTTTTCACTTGCGGTATAAGGTACAGATATTCTACCCTTTCTCAGTAAGGGTGCTTTCGTTCTCTTGACTTCTGATCTTGATTCATTAGGATTCCCTTGAACCTTGCTATGCTTCCCTTGAATTGTGAACCTTTGTTATGATCCACTTGATTTGAACCCTTGCCTTGATTTCTTGTTTTGAACCTTGCTATGTTCCCTTGATACTTGATATACTTCGTTCATCACCCTTTGACCTGAATATTCAAATCCTTGGATACCTTGAAGATTCACTTGATATTATAACTGGATGCGAAAACCTTTCTTAAATTACATATGAAAATGTTTGAGAAAAGCTATTTTAAAAAGAGGCGATACCATTTTAAATGGAAGTTACTAAAAGTTTTAAGAAAACTATTTTTAAGACTATCTTTATGAAAAACCGTTTTGAAATACCATTTTTATGAAGACATATTTCGAAAGACCATTTTATGAAAACCATTATTAAAAGATTGTTTTAAATGAACTTTTGAATTGAACCTTTGTTATAAACCTTTGCTATGATCTCTTGACTTGAACCTTGATATAAACCTTGACACGCTTGAATTGGAAACTTGACTTGAACCGCTTGATATGAAACTTGAACTTGAACTTGGACACTTGATACTTGATACTTGATACTTGACCTTGACCCACAGTTTGAGACTACGAGCCACCCACTAGGCATGAGGGTTTCATGTCCCTGTCATTGATGCACCGATGGCTTGACTCGGCAGGAGAGTGATGACCTGTCCCGTCCCTTACTTGTCCTGTTACGTAGAGGAAGACTTTGGCCACCTGGGGCGTATGGATGCATCCTAGACTTGACTTGACTTGACTTGTTTATATTACTTGTTATACTTGGTGACTGATGGTGTGTGCGATACACGTCTTTCACATCCTGGGAGCTAGCTACTCCACCCCTTGGAGGTATCCCCTCACCCTGTACTTGGTACCGAGGTCTCCCCTCCGTACACCCTGATTACTTGATTTGATATTTGATCTGTTCTGGGCTCGTAGTGGATTACTGTTTCTGTTACCTTTTAACCTTGTACTTAGTATTCCGAGGTCACCCCTCCGAATACATACTTGACTTGATACTTGACTTGATACTTGACTTGATACATGACTTGACTTGATATGACTTGGGCTCGGGTTTGGGATTACTGTTCCCTTTACTCTTATCTATTGTAACTGTTTCTTAATTCCTGATATATCTGCATAACCTTTATTTTTCTTTCCTGACTCTTGTTATACCTTGCATTGTTTCACTTACTTCACTATCCCATCATTATTTCCTTGTTATCGTTAATCTGTTCACTGAGCTTTCTTAGCTCAGCCGCAATTCTTTTCCTGCGGCAGGTTTTAGTTTGGAAGCTGGATATGAGTGGAGAGTACCTTGGACTTAGAAGACCTTACTAGTTATTGAAGATGACTAGAAGAATTTATAGTTATATTTGGAAATTATTGTCTTATAACCTTGTAATTTCAGATTTTCCATTGTAAACATTGAAATTCAATTGTATTATTTGTGTCATATGCTTATGTTTGTTCTGATATGAAACCATTATTATGACATCTTTACCCATGTCGGGTCGGGGTGTTACATACATAGTGCTAATTGCCTATGTTGCCTCCACAACCGTAACCTCATCTTCTCATTGAGAGATGAGATTCACTTCATGTTCTCCTATGTGGAGCATCTCTTGACACCACCACCACCTTCAATCATGTCACCATCACCACCTCCTACTAGCCCACTTAACTAAATGGATGTGCATGTTCATGTGGTTGTTTTATTTTGTTTGGCTACTTAGCCAATTTTTTGCTTGTGGTTGGATATTTGTCTTAATTTCTACATGTTAGATGTTGACATAGTGCTTGAAACTCTCGAGTGTGGTACTCGGGGAGTGGAGTAGGCCGAAGAAGAGCTTCGTGACCGAACCACTATAAATCGCTTTGTCCCGGTTTGATCTTTCCATCTCCTTTCTTTACATTCATTGTTTATATTAGATAGTATAGTTTAGTGTTCATATTGGTATTGATTGATTACACAAAAGATTCGAATCAAAGTTTTTCAAAAGTAAAGTTTTGAAACAAATTAAAAACCGGCAAAACTATTCAACCCCCCCCCCCTTCTAGTTTTTCACAGATGCATTTTCAATAAGATTCCCATGTACTGTGACTCCAAGAGTGCCATTAAATTATACTTTGTGGGTACTGAATACCAATTAGCAGACTTATTCACCAAAGCCTTGCCCCATGCAAGATTTGTCGAATTAGTTCACCAAATTGGTATGCGGTGTTTGACTCCAGATGATTTGCAAAACTTTCTTAAACACAACTAACAAAAGTCAAACACCAAAACCTTCTTTGTAAATATCTTATCAAAAACAACAAAAAGATTTTCATTTTCCATCTTTCTTTATTAAAAAAAATGCAAGTACAAAATTTCCGTCAACACTTTGTTCATTTAAACAAATTACCAATTTTTTCGAACAAGTGTTGAGGGGAAGTATGAAATTCAAATTTTAATATTTTCCTTAAAAATTTGTACTTGCATATTTTCAAAAAGATGTTGTTTTAAACATGTGTTGGTAATATTATTCCCGTGATACCCTCCTTGATCTTAAAATGTTTTCTAACGAGATGTGCGTCGAACCGCCGCGTTGCGGCGGGGCGACGAAGTGTTTGCTATGTTTGTTGGTTGTTCTGCTGTGTTATACAGTTATACAACGAATCTTGTTCTAAGTGAAACAACATATACAAATGGAAGTAATCGAAATTTCGGGCCTGCTTTGAATCAAAGGCTGATTTTGGTGGCTGCTCATCAAGATGAGAGAAAGCTGCAATAGGCTTCATGAAATCAGTGGTCAATTCTAAACCTAGTGATGTCCAAGACAGTCCTTTGCACCAACCATTGACTTCCAGTAGATCTCCATTAGGCACAGCGACCTTAACGGCCTTTGTCTGTTGAAGGCTGCATGCCACCTCTTTTTGAAACACTGCAATCAATGAAATCTTTACTTTATCTTCCTCCTTGTCGCTGCCAGCCTTTGTAGTGCTTGCGAGATGGTGGAGTAATCTGTAAACGGCAATTGTATAATTAGAACAGGCATGAGTACCCAACAAAAAAAAAATTTTTGATTACCTGATTTAACCGAAAGTAACACGATGTCTGTAACTGCGAACGGCCACCATTAGGAAAACAAATAGAAGGTTCTGTAGCAGTTACAAAAACATGTACAGAATACATATCAGAAAACATTATAAACACTAAACTTACAACACAGTGCTTTAGCATCTAATTAGAACAGGTATGAGTAGCATATAAGGAAAGCAGTATTTCTGCAAATTAACAAATGAATGACTTAAGTTTGCAGTAACTAATAAAATTAGCAGCTCCCATGCACTAATTCATTGCAATAACTTACTTAATCACTAAAACCAATGAAACCAAGCGAGAGGTTCATTAGCAAGGAATAAAGAAATGATAGATAAGATATATTGTTAGCATTTGTTTGTTTATTTCTGGCCACTTTTAAGATCTTCAGTTCAATAATGTTTAATGCTTTGAAAAAGGCAAGGTAGAATAAATTAGTCTATAGTATGTGGCTGGAAAGTTTGGATACCTGTCAAGAATCTGGCATTTGTAAAAAAGTCTGTGAGCATAAGTACGAAACCTGCAAAACAGTAATGTCCAATTATGGGTGAGTAGATGTCGGCAGTGTGCATTATAGATATGGGCATTTTGTTTTTTTTGTTTTTAGAAGAGAATCTTGTGACTGTCTGTCTTGGATCTGGTTTTCCTATTTAAGATAGCTGAAATGGACATTTGTTTTCATAACTCATTTGATAAGTGTGTAGGAAAACAAAGAAAAGAAAATGTCTAGGCATCCTAAGTGTGATCAGCTGAGAGTTGAGGCCAATTCTAATAGTTGGTCTGACATATTAGTTTTGTATTGTCGCCAAGCTAGTATCGAGGATGTTCATATGGCACAGCAACTGAGTGCGATTTGTGATAGGTTGGCTAGTGTTAACCGTGACAGGCTTTCTTTTATTCAAGAGCTTGAAGGTGTTGGAAATAGTCATGCTCAGAAAACAGCAGAATACCTAAGAGAAGTGATAGCAAAAGATGAACAGAAAGTCATGCAGATGCGCTTGATAGCAGCTGAATTTGGGTTAAATGCACGTAACAATGATGTGTTTATTATGAAACTTCAAGGTGCAATGCGTTTCTAATTGTGTGGATGCAATTGGAGGATGTTTTATGGTTAATGCTAGTCGATTGTAAGATATGTTTTTCAATAAAGGCTAGTTTCTATGTGAAGCAAATTTATGTTGATTGTAAGATATTTCACTAAATAAAATTAAGAATTTAAGTTTTTTTTGTTTTTAATCCAAATAGGTTGGGAAGAACACAGGAATCCATACAATTTGTAATTTCGTGGAATGCATAAATTCCCTGAGCATTAAAATATATAACATATTATGAAAAGCAAGTGAATGTGTAGTACCAGATGGTGCAGATGCAACATATGTTTGATCAGCAGGTACAGTTGACCATGTGGCTATATGTTCTGGTCTTAGTAAGGCTCAGATATGTACATATGTAATCAGCATTAAGTGCAAGTTGTGGCTGCAACTTAAAGTGCGGTTGCCCTGCCAACGAACATGCAGCTGGGAAAATGGAGATGTACAAACTTATTATCATTGCCTAAAGAATGTAGCTGCAAACGGTTGAGATACAGGATTATAGTTAGAAGATGTAGTAGGAGCAGGGTCAGTTTGAATCATGAAAAGAGCAACAAACATTAGTTACAGTTAAAAGTGTCATAGACCAAGAAAACATAATTAATATGACCTGTGTGTTGGCAGTTAACATGAGCTCTGCGTGTTCTGAGTGGCTGGCTAGCATTCGTTACAGGATTTGTAACTGTTTGACAAATGGCAGCAGTAGTAGATAACTGCGCATAATTCGCTGGTATAAAAAAAAGGAAAATAAGTTAAGCGCGATAGCAGTAATGGTTAGAATGTTTAAGGAGATTATCTATGTGAACAGCAATTGCATTTTAAATTTAGCATAGTGATATAAGTAACACTTATCTTTTGGTTGTAGGCAATAAAATATGCTGAGAATGTGAGTATCGATTCTTTGACAGGACAAAAATGGTAACAAAATATCAATGATGGATGCAGACACCATGCAAATGCGGTAGCAGCTATGTTCGGTGTCGGTACATCCATCACTGATATTCTGTATATTTTTGATTTTCAGCTTCTTTTTATGAGGATGTAGCTTGAATAGAAGTAAAAAAGGAATGCAGGCAGCTGGTTTGAGAATCTGTACAGGCTGTTTTGTCGTTTCGAGTGTCTTTGCACAATTGGGTGTACTACAGGACCTTAGAATAAGCGTCTATGCTGAAATGAATAGACAGTTTTTACTATAGGAGCATATAATTAGTAAATATAGATTGGATCATGAAATGGTACAAACGCAATATACCTTGGATCAGCAAGCGTAGTTGAGCGACGGGCTATATGTTCTGTTCTTAGCAAGGCTCAGATATGTACATATATGATCAGCATTAAATGCATGTTGTGGCTGCAACTAAAAGTGTGGTTGCCCTGCCAACGAACATGCAGCTGGGAAAATGGAGGCGTACAAAGTTATCATCATTGCCTATAGAATGCGGATGTAAACCATTGAGAAAAAGGGATTTTAGAAAGTCAGAAAAAAGAAGAACGTAAAATAGATGAATGCAATAATGGGAATGGGTATGCGAACCTGAAGAACAGGAATCATCAAGTTCATCGGGTGACAATATTCTCTTATATATAATGTAGCGTCGAGTTTTGCTACAGTTTTTGTAGCAGTGTTGGGCCCGCATTTGGGTTGCAGGCTCTTGCTTTTTGCCTTTTGTTTGTTGTATCTCTTCTTTTAGCCTTTGCCAGACCGCTAATCATGTGGCATACAGTTCATTTTTTTCATTCAAAAGTTTAGTTAAATTTTCTAAATCCCCTTACAGTTCCATTTGTTGTTTCACCTTCCTTTGTGCAACTGCTTGCACCAAGCGAGCTGCTAGGTTGTTGAAAGAACAAAAGGAACTGTATGGGAATTTAGAATGAGTAACTATGTTTAAGTTCAGAATTTAACCATAAGAAACAAAGGGCATCTATTAGTTCTTTTTTTTTGGTGATAGTAAAAGTCGATGCCATGTGAAAAGATGGTGATCAGCAGTATGGGTCAATTATCGAAGAAAGATGGGAAACAAAAGAGGATAGTGTATAGAAGTAATTTGTGCCAAAGTATATGGCACACTATCCTCTCCGGTTTCCCACCTTTCTTCAAGAATTGTAAACATATGACATGTATTGTTACTATCAGCAAAAAAAAAAAGTAGCAAATAGTCTTTGTTTCTTAGGTTTTTTTTTTTTTTTTTTTATTTTAATCGACATACAGGTGGAAAATCTGATCTCCACCTCAAACCCCTTTTGTTATTGAAATAGTCTTGAGACAATAGTCTGCACCAGACATATTGATAGACGATTAAAATAGCAAAAGGAATTCGAGGTGAAGGTCAGATTAATAATCTTGATTGTATTAATCTGGTGTGCGTAGCGTTGCTGCTGAATACATGACCTGTTACAGATATTCATAGATGAAAAAATCTGGGTAAAATGTATATAAAGTTACGATTGATGGACAGCAAATGGTTACTTTTAGATAAATAAATTCAATATACCTCAGATCAGGAGTCGTAGCCGACCGAAGTGCCACATGTTTCAATGTTAGCAAGGCTCAGATATGTACGTTTGTAATCAGCTTGTAATGTACGCTGTGGCTGCAACTGATACCGTAGTTGCCCTGCCAACGAACGCACAGCTGGAAAAATGAGAATGGACAAAGTTATCATCATTGCCTAAACACTGCGGCTGCATACCATTCAGAAAAAGGCATTTTAGAAAGGCACAAAAAGCAATAAGCTGTATTGAGGAAAAATTAGTGCTCGAAGCAAGAGATAGGAGGAAACATTTTCTTTACCTGGTAAAGGACGGATACAAAAGGTTTATGTTATGTGCCAGTAAAAGGTAACATTTATTTTTTGCATAGGTAGACGTGTAGTGACAGAATTGGTTCTGGCCAAGAATATGTTTCAAGTCTAAAAGAAAGATGGGAAACGGAGAGAGAATGCTGCGAAGAAGCAATTTGGATCAAACTACTTATCACACCATTCTCTTCCGCTTCTCATCCTTCTTTCCAAATTGAAGTATATTTTTGACCAGAAGCATTTATGTCACTACAGTTATGAGTATGCAAAAAAGAACAATGTATGGTTGCTGCGTAAGCTCAATTGTTAATATCTGCAAATAGAAAAAGACGGCATATTAATAGGTGGTAGTATCCCTGAAGCGAAAATTGATGGTAAACCATAATGAATATTAACTGTTGTTGTTTTCTTAACTTAATAAATGATATTAGGATCGAGTACTTCGAGCTTGATTGAGCTTGGTATAAACAAGAACCTCTGTATGCAATACAAGCGTTTATGCGGAAACTAAACAGCAAGTATTATAAAGAAGAAAACTCTAAACGAACAATGATCCTCTATGGATCAAACTATGAACTAAGAATTGTGTTCTTGAATATTAAAAACGTTAAAGGTGTTAAAGGCGTTCATAAACTCATAGACGGGTTTATCTTTTATACTAACAAGATCACCTAACCCTAACCCGTTCTACAAGTAAACGTGTGAAGAGATAAACAACAATCTCTTCTAAAAATAAATCTTAACAAACATTCTAAATATGCGGATAACAAATAACACTATCCGCAGGAACACTACTATCGGTAGAAACAAAATAACACTGTCGGCAGCAATGAGCTTTCAGCAGGAACCAAAGCTATCGGCAGGAACCAACTTTACACTATCGGCAGCAACAATGAAACTCTTATTTCCCAGAGATCCTAACAATCCTCCCCTAATCTTGAGGTTGACTAGGTTAACCTGCAAGATTCCAATGTGATAGAGCTTGCAACTCTCAGGCTTGAGGACTGCGACTTAGCAGCAACAATTTTAAGTAACCAGCAGCAACATCCATAACTTGCAAGATTCCAGCTTCTATAGCATCCAGCAGCAACTTCAATAGTTCAGCAGGAACAAGAAATCTTCTTCAAAACATGTATACTGGTCACCATTACTTTCACTTGAACTTGGCTGCTACTATGACAATATGTACATCAAATCACTTGAAGTTTCATACTATTCTCATCACATCCAGGTGTGTTAACTCCTGTGAGAGGTGAATCATTGAAAATTAATGGATTTGATGTCTCTTTACCAATAGCCATCACTACTGGAGTAGCCAATGTTTAGGTGTGTTAGACCATGGTACATTGATAACCATCTGATTTATTAGCAAATCAGCAACTATAAACGGATTTGACTTGTCTTTACCTGTAGCCGTTTGCTCAGGACTAGCCAATGCTTAGGTTACAGCAAAACCTTGGTGAATTGAATACCAAATATGGATACCAAGTGTCTTTACCACAAACCATACTTTTGTGGACTAGCCAATCCTTTGGATCCCATAAGGGTTACATCCATGGTGAATTGAGAACCATTTTCAACTCTCAGAAATGAATCATGGGTGAGTTGAAAGACCCTATAGCTTTGAGCAAGCTATTACAGCTATCAACGGATTTGATTATCACACCAGAGCCGTACCCTCATGGTGAGTCAACTCTTTCTTGTCTGCAAGACATGGTGAGTTGAGCACCATTTATTGTGCAGGTGTAAACACCAACACTGTACCTGCAAGGTGTTGCTCAAAACCACTTATTAGCACACAAAATATACACAATTTTTTTTTTTTTTTTTTTTTTTTTTTTTTTTAAACTAAGAATCACACCAAAATAAAAGAAAATAAGAAAAGAAACAAAAGAAAGAAAGAAAGATAGAAAATATACAACAACAACAAGAATTATCCTCCCCTTAAGCTTTATCCTCCCCTTAAGCTGATGATCCCTTAGCTGCAATTTGATCCTTGATGAATTTAACCAATTGTTCAGCTGTGGTTAGATCATTTCCTATAGTATGCTTAGGAACTCTGACCTTCTGAGTTAGCATTCTCTTTAACACTCCTTCAGTCAAAGGATAAGCAATATCCACAAACATAGTTAGGAACTTGCCAGAGGTGAGTTCCACAACATGAACATTGGAATAAGGATATAATCTCCAAGAAAATACTCTCCATGATGATTGATTACCCCACACTAGTTTAGCCTTGTCTCCATCCAGTTTATTCATCAAGACTTGTAAATCTCCCCAAAGCAGCAAACCAATTCCAGTTGGAGTAGTAGATTGATAATGATTATCCACTATCCTATAAAGATGCTCCAAATCTTTTCTTTCAACCCTATCCAAGATCTCCCTCAGAAATGTAAAGAATTTGACTGTCCCATCAAGAGAAAACCAAACATTAACATCACCATCTGAAGTAGATCTAATCTCCCAATGAGCAATATGACCCCAAGACTGAATGGAGTCACCCTCTGAATCACTTTCAGAATCAACCTCAATCAAATCATGATCATCCACTTCAAGAATATCCACAGAAGAAGAGTGAAAAGATTGACTCTTCTGCCTTGTTCTTAGACCATATTGAAGGATAGGAACAGATACAGAAGGCTCAGCAGAGACAGAAGCATTAGCAGTAGGAAGATCAGCAGGAACAAGACCTTCTTGTGGTACCTCAGATGCATCAACATAAGAACTTGGAGCACTGAAAGAATCATCCTTAGAACCTTCTCCAGACTTCATTTTCTTTGCAACATCAGACTCCAAAGATGAAGATGCTCTTTTCCTGCTTTGTGGAATATCAGTGTCTACTATAGAGTTGAGCTTTGCATAAGTATCAAGGAACAATTTTTGAATTGCACCATCATTCCAACCCTTGAAGTCACTGATCTTGTAGTTAGCTTCATTCTTCAGATACACCTTCATAAAATTGATATTATCTCTGTTTGTGGGCATCTTATATCCTAACCTTTGTCTTTCCTTGATCCTGTGCATCAATTCATTCCAAGTGGTTGCTCTTTGTTTCTTTAAGATGAATGCCTTGAGCAGTTCTGACCTTTCATCTGGATCCAATTCTGACATTTGAAGAACCATAAACCCATGAGCTCTAATAATCATGTCAGTGTTCAATAAATATTCAACTTGTGCACTAAACACTTCTGAAGAAGGATCATCTGAACTTGGGTTATTTATAATCTCAGCAACATTCTTCTCATCAACAGACAATTGTCTTGCAATCTCTTCATCTTGAGCAAGCTGAACTAATCTAGCTTCTTCAGCAGCAATTTCCTGTTCCTGCACCTTTGCAGCTATCTCTTCATCATTTTCAGTTGCTTCAGGAGGAATGATGTTACTTTCAGCAGCAACAGATGAACTTCCAACAGTAGTAACAGGAGCCTTAGATGCAGAAGAAATATTTTCAACATTGGCAGTAACAGCAGAGACATCAGCAGCAATGGAGACATCATCAGCTGTGGTCCTTGCTTCAGTGGAGACCTGTACTTGAGGAGTGATGTTGTGCTCAGAAGTTGTAGGTACTTCAGTATTTGCACCATCAAGAGAAACAGATGCTAGAACATTGAGCCCATCAAATATCATATCATCCTGATCTTCCTCAGACTCAGAAAGAATAACCCTTCTTTTCTTTTGCACATGACTACCCTCCAATATGCTGATCTTTTCATTTAGTTCTTGGATAGTTCTACTAAAAGCTTCATTAGAATCCCTGAGCTCCTTTTCCAAATTCTTCACTTTCTCACTAAAAATCCTTTTTGTCTCATTAAGTTCTGACTCCAATGCCTCGATTTTCTTCACAGATCTGTCAAGTAACTGGGACAGATCAACAGCATCCTCAGTTCCACCAGCAGGAACACTTGAAGTATTAGGAGCTTCACTGACTTTGGGTGGAGAAACATTAAATCCCTCCCCTGCATTGGTGTCATAACTAAATGGCTGCCTAGTAGGACTGGGTGATGAAAGCCTTGAAGAAGAGGGTAATTCCACAGAAGGAGATGGCTGGATAATAGGTGTATCAGCTGAGATGGTCTGATCATTAGATTCAACATTTTCATTAGGCTCAGGTGTAGGTGTTACTGGTCTGGGTGATGGTGGTAAAGGATCATCAGCAGCAATAGATGCAGATGCATCAGCAGCAACTGAAGTCTCTTGCTCAGTTGCATTAGGTGATTGTGGGATATTGACATTCTCAGCAGGATCAGGATTTCCGGCAGGATCAGGGATATCAGCAGGATCAGGGTTGTGTAACATATGAGGCAACAAAGGCAAATGTTGGCCAGTAAAGTTCATCTTCATCAGGGCAAACATTTTGGCAGTCAACCTATTTATAATCTTAGGGGATGTATTAATGGTCTGTATACCTAAGATGATTTGAAGAAATCTAGGGTACATCAAAAAGCTGTTTTTACCATTACTGAGATTCTCAATCATTCCCTCAAAAATATATTTTGCCCAATTAAAGATCCTACCCTGAGATAAACAGACTAGACCAGATGCAATAGGACTTGGACATTGATCCCAACCACCTGACTTAACACTAAGACACTGGAGTAAAGTGTGAATCAGAAACCTCCATTGAGGAGACAACCTATTTTTCAAGAAGGTGCAACTTCCAGTAACAGGATACCCTATAGCTGCCATACCATCAGAAATATCTTGCCTTGAAAGATCAAATTCCCCTTGCTCCTCAGGAAATTGAAGCTGAACTCTAATCAACTCCTCAGTAACAATCACTTCTTGGTCATCAATGGTAGCAACAATATCAGCTTCCCTTCCCACGATGTGTCTTGCCTTAGCTGTCCTCCAAAATTGTTTGACCAATGAATCATATACCGTCACTGGACAATAAGTGAGGGCATAACGAATAGATGACCCACGAAGAAATGTCAGAACATCATCATAACCAACACTTCTTGAAGAAGATTCCAAATAAGCAACCTTGTTATGATCATCCTTGTAACGAAGAGTTGTCATTGTGTTGAAGGAATGATTTAAGGTTTGAAAAGGGAAAATTAGGGTTCGAGAGGTTTTAGAGAATTTGAGATGAGAGATGTGCAATTATGCGTTGTGTTGCCAAAAATAACACTTTAAATTGCTGCAATTCATTGCACGTAACATTGACCAATTAACTTAAGAAAGTTTGACCTTTCGGCAGAAACATTTGGTCATTCGGCAGCAATAGGAGGTTTGACCAATCGGCAGGAATGAGGTGGTTTGACCGAAGTCAACCTACCGAACATAGTCATTAAGAACAACTTACCCAAATTAATTCTCAATACCAACCATCAATAAATTTTGCACTAATCTCCATATCGTTATATAACCCTCAGATCACATAACTTTATCATCACAAAACCCTTTATTACCACAAATCAAACAAAATCTCCAAAACAAGCCACATTATGAGTTCATCCAAACATCCAATCATCGAAATCTCATCAGATTCTTCCTCCTCTAGAGACTCAGGATGGAACAACTACTTCCCCAAAACAGCATCATCCTCTAGAACCAAAGCTAAGCCCAAGGTTGAGGAGGATTCATCTGATCCTCTTCCATCTACCCCTTCTTCTTTTGAGTACTTTAGCTCTGATGACGAAGATTCATCAGAGTTGAAGTCTTTGGTGTATTACCAGGGTGAATGGGAGACTTTCCCTCCCAATTTTCCTTTAACAGATGAGGACAGAAGACAGATGAAGGAAACTGAAGCTCTGCTCGCTGAAGAGATGGAGAGAACAACTGCAGCTTTCTATAAAGTACCGGTACCAAAAGGCAAGGCTAAGCATCAAGAAGGTACTAGTCGAGAAAAACCAAACCCTAGAAGTCGACACCATCGACAACGTGAAGGCAAAGATCCAAGACAAAGGAAGATTCTCACCAGAACCACTCCCAAGCCAACCCAGCCAGCTTCACAATCAAGCAACCCAAAACCACAACCAACCAATCCAACTCCTCAATCAAGAATCCCTACTTCACAACCAATCCAACCAACTTCAAGGACACGATCCAGAAGTCATCAGAGGCCAACTACCTCAAGCTCTTCAAAGCCACCCCCTGAACAAAGACAACCACGGCCAGTCATCTTGGCACTTGCAGTCCCCCATGTTTATGAAGAGATCATTCGCCAGAGAGGAAAGAGGTTCATGCCTGACAATTTGGGTAAGGGTAAAGAGAAGATGGAATAGGTGATAGGGATTAGGTAGATTGATGTTAGAAGGTTGGAATGATGATATGAATGTTGTTGATTAGTAGCTTTTGAAACTCATAATCTTTTGTAACCAGCAACTGAATGTACTTAACTCTCTTATGAATGAATGAAAATTGCTGAATTTAGCTATAAGGCCAAGCATTAATAAGCTGCAAAACAAAGTTAACTAACAAAAGATACTGAAAAACCTGCAAAACAAATTTAGAAAAACACAAACAAAACATGAATGAATGAAAAGCAGGACAAAAATGCAAGCAATAGCCTCCCCTTGGGCTAAGACTGCTCTTCAAGCCAGCAAACACAATTACAACAACATGAAAAACCAAACAGAACAATTACCAAAAAAAACCATGGAGAATAAACCATTCCCCCTCCAAAGATGTGATTATTATAGCCAGGTCTGAGATCCCTTTGAATGTATGAAGAGGAACCAACAGAAATGGTTCTCTGAATATCAGCAGGAACAGAGGTACCAGCAGGAACAGGTCTATCAGCAGGAATGGGACCTCTATAAAAGTTCATTCCTGCTGCTTGTGGAACATATGGTGGTATCTGTTTAACATTTTTCCACAATGGTCTGGTTTGATGTTGCCCACCTTTCTTTCTTTTCTCATGATAATCACAATCTTTAATTAGATGATATTGACTACCACACACAAAACATGTCTTTTTCTGAGCAGCCTTGTTTTTACTACAACTTTTCTTAATATGGACACCATTATCACTAGTGGAACTAGGAACAAAGTTGTTTTTAAAAGAATTAATTGAGCTGTTATCTGAAAAGGCTGATTTAGGAACAGATTTATTATTAGTTGAACTTGAGGACATGTGATATTTGGGTGTGTTTGACTTTTCACTTGAGTCACATGAAACAAAGTCTTCAGACTCTGCTTCTGAGGATTTGTCACTTGTGTGACAAGGGACACAATTATTAGATTCAGGTAAGTCTTTGGACTTTTTACCATAAACCATTTGTGACTCATCTGAGTCAAGATCAGAGAGAGAGAGGACAGGATTAGGCATAAAAACTCCTCTTATAGGTGGAGAAACAGCATTCATTCCACCTTCTTTCACATACTTAACAGGTTTTTGGTAGTCTGCAGGTTCAGGGTCAAAAACACTATACTCATTAGGGTCATAAAATTGATTTGGCCCTATCAGGTTACCATACCCTAAACCTCTTTTCGTTTTCGTAGACATAGAACTATCAACTAACTTGTTTAGGTTTTTAGATGAATCTTTCCATTTATTAAACCTAGCCAAGGTATTGTCTAGTTTAGTCTGCATATCTTGTTTTTCTAACACCATCTCAGCCTTTTGAGACTCAGAATGTTTAAGCTCATTAGTGGTGTTTTTCAAGTCCCTCTCTAAAACTTTTATCTTTTCCTCATAAGCTAACTGATTCTTTTGAAACCAAACTTTTTGCTTTTCTAATGTTTTAACTGCTTTGTCATAAGCTTGAACCTTAATAAAGTATTCATTATACTTAGATTTCATTTCATCATATTCATTATTAAGTGTTGAGTACAATTCTTGACAAGCAGAATTACATCGTTGTACCTGAGATGGGAACCCCAACAAAGCATATTCTTCCATATTCTCTTTTGTATTAAAGGATTCACCTTTATCAGTCAGCTTTTCCACAGACTTATTTTGAAACAAATTCCTAATCTTCATTGCAAACATTTCAAATTTATCACCCGACAACAGCGACATTGTAAAAAGATTCAAGAAAGACAACTCAACAATGTTTCCTTCTTTATCAGAGATCCTTACCAGGCTCTGATACCACTTGTAGGATCGAGTACTTCGAGCTTGATTGAGCTTGGTATAAACAAGAACCTCTGTATGCAATACAAGCGTTTATGCGGAAACTAAACAGCAAGTATTATAAAGAAGAAAACTCTAAACGAACAATGATCCTCTATGGATCAAACTATGAACTAAGAATTGTGTTCTTGAATATTAAAAACGTTAAAGGTGTTAAAGGCGTACATAAACTCATAGACGGGTTTATCTTTTATACTAACAAGATCACCTAACCCTAACCCGTTCTACAAGTAAACGTGTGAAGAGATAAACAACAATCTCTTCTAAAAATAAATCTTAACAAACATTCTAAATATGCGGATAACAAATAACACTATCCGCAGGAACACTACTATCGGTAGAAACAAAATAACACTGTCGGCAACAATGAGCTTTCAGCAGGAACCAAAGCTATCGGCAGGAACCAACTTTACACTATCGGCAGCAACAATGAAACTCTTATTTCCCAGAGATCCTAACAATAAAGGATATTAGCAATCAATTGATGGATAGTAAATGGTTACCGTCAGATTAATCAAGCCAACATACGTCAGATCAGGGGCCGCAGTTGACTAAGGAGGATCTAGACATTTTGACAGGCTCAGATATGCACGTTTGTGATCACCATGAATTGTACATTGTGGCTGCAACTGATATCATCGTTGCCCTGCCAACGAATGCATAGGTGGAAAAATGGGAATGTGCAAACCTATCATCATCGCCTAAATACTGTGGCTGCAAACCATTGACAAAAAGGCATTTTAGAAAGACAGAAAAAGGAATAGCTTCTATCGAAGAAAAATTACTGGTCGAACCAAGACATAGGAGGGAACGTACAGTGTTGGAGTCAGTGTTGGGCTGCGGGTTTGTTTTTTACCCGTTACTTGTGTTTTGGTTTTTTTTGTACTCTGGCCGAGATATGCATTCCTCTGATCAAAATTGATGGGTAATAATATGGACGAATTTTAGAAGATCAGTTAGAAGCAAAATAGCATAGTGTAAAGAAGTAATCTGGACCAAATCATTTCTAAGACTATACTATTTTGGTTCGCATTGATCTTTTATAATTGTACTCAATTATCAGTGACCGTTTTTTGATATATATAACATGTATTAAATAGATGCAAACTTTTTTTTGGCACATATCTTTGTTATTAATTCTTCTAGTAAAAAGTATATATATTTATATATATATATATATATATATATATATATATATATATATATATATATATATATATATATATATATATATATATATATATATAGTGTTAGTGTAAACCTTTTAATAGAATAATGAATAACAAAGATATGCACCCAAAAAAAAGTGTGTATGTATTTATGTATTTTACATGTTATATATATAGTAACCTGAAGAATAGAAAAACCTGGTCAAAATATGTACATGAATACAGTGAATATAAAAACAGGTTGTGAAATATAAGTTGCCCTTAACTTCTGGTCATCGCCATATGCAAGAACAGAAACCTGAAGAATAAAAAAATCTAAATAAATTATGCATACGAAGACAATGACTACGCAAAGATTTAAAAAGTATGAATGTTGAGTGTAAATACCATGTAAATATAGTGGTAGCTGAAAGGAGGCAATCATATGCAGTGAGACAGTTCAGTGTAAGAAAAATGTTCAGTACAAAAAACAACAACAAAGTATCAACGATGGATGTATACACCATATGAAACTGGGTATAGCTGCATATGTGCAGTAACCGTGACTGGTTGCCATACATCCATCGCTGATATTCTGTCTGTTTTTTTTACAATCTTTAGTTTTACATTATCTGAGTTTGACCTGTAGATAAATTCAGAAATCGATATCAGTGGATTGATATTAAAAACTGATTGCAAGAAATAACTATACCTGGCACAGGTGCAAATCTAAGAGATTGGGTTACCAAAAGCTACATATTAACTTCTTTAAGCAGAGTAACAGGTTCATGACAGCCTATGACAACCAATAAGTAACAAAGTTAAACATTTTAGCCGAGGTCTGCGAAGAAGGTATCAGTTTAATATCATTGGGTTGATATTAATAAGCGATTGCAAGAAGTAAACATACCTGGTACGGTTGCAAATCTAAAAGTTTGCCCTGCCAAGTGGCAGAACTCATCAGAGGCTATTGTGCAAACATGTACGTGCGATCATCATTTGATATGAAAATCACAACATTTGTACAGCAGGCATAAAGAGTTTACAACCAATAAGCGACAAAATGAAACACTTTAGCTCAGATCTGTGAAGAAGTTATGAATTTCATATCATTGGACTGATATTAATAAGCGATCAGAAGAAATGAATATACCTGGCACGGCTGCAAATCTGAAAGTTTGGCCTGCCAAGTGCCAGGGATTCATTTCTTAAATCAGGGTCACAGACTCATCACAGCCTATTGTGCAAACATCCATGTATGGTAATTATCTCATATGAAAATGACAACATTTCTACAGCAGGTGTCAAAAGTTTACAACCAATAAGTGAAAAACTCAAACAATTTAGCTCAGGTCTGTGAAGAAATTATGAGTTTTACATCATCAGAAATAAATACACGTGGCACGGCTGCAAATCTGAAAGATTGCCCTGCCAAGTGCCAGAGATTCACTTCTTAAATCAGACTCACAGACTCATCACAGCCTATTGCGCAGCCATTCATGGATGTTAATTATTTCATATGAAAATGACAACATTTCAACAGCAGGCAACAAAAGTTCACAAAGAACATGTGCACAACTACCAACAAAATCACAGGGAAGAGACATGTATAAATCTTCAGCGAATTCTATCATTTGTTAGCGATCGGAAAAAGGCTAAAAAAATCGAGGCCAACACTGGTACAACAACTGTAACCAAACTCCACAGTCCATTATATATAGGAGAGTGCAAGAGCAAAGGAGGTGGTCATCACATTCTCCACTGCATTCTCTCATTTGGTAGCAACACCAGCCACTCTAAATCAAGGGCAGTTGCAAAACGGATCCGGTTAGATAGGCAGTAGTCATACCATGATATTTAAGAACTCTATTGCTGAAACCTTTGCAAGGAACACTAAACAGACAGCATGGCTGCAACCGCAATCTTAGTTACCTTGCCAAGCAACATGTGTTCAGAGAATGTAAGGTGACAAAATTATCCCAGCTGCTGCACAGAGACAGCTGAAAAGAGGTGGTGGCTGCAAAATAAGACCGGTTGCTTAGCTATTGTTTAGACCATGCCGCCCGGTAATTGCCTTGCCACCACCTGATTATATAATAGCCGAAGTAAGCTGCTGATTGCCTTGCCACCAGCTAATTATATAATAGCCAAAGCAAGGTGAAAAAATCTGAGACGTCGGTTACACCACTTGATATGGCACTCATATCTGCCATTTCAGGTAATAACAGGTATAGGTAACATATCAAGTGAGCTAACAAACGCATCACAAACATGAAGATAATATTTTTTAGCCACACAAAACATCGAAAAGGCAGCTACATAGACCTTAAAGAAACAAAATACCGGTAGACTACGGCAAAAGCAGCAGCCACATAAGTAAAAGATGAACATAACCAAAAGACATGTAAAACAGCAGGTACCATAACGGTCGCGCACGCAAGAAGCAAAAAAAAAACACGGTGACTGAAACAATGAACAAATAACGCACAACAAAAAAAAACACCAACCACCACAAAGGAGAGCTACATAAGCAAAAGAAATCTAAATGATCATAACCGATCCGCAAGTAGACAACACTGGCAACCAAGCAAACATAACGAAGCGGTGAACAGATAAACTATCAAAAAAAAAAAAAACAGTAACTACCACAAAGAACAGCCATACAAAAAAAAAAAAAAAAAAAAAACGCTAACCACCACAAAGAACAGCTACGTAAGGAAAAGAAAATGTAAAAGGCCATAACCGATCCGGCAAGCGCACATAACCAAACGGTGAACAAATAAGGTACCACATAGAAAAAACAGCAACCATTAGAAAGAACAGGCACATAAGCAAAAGAAATCTAAAAGACCATAACCGATCCGCAAGTAAAATGATGAACAAATAAGGTACTACAAAAAAAAAAAGTAACCACCACAAAGAACAGCTGCATAAGCAAAAGAAATCTAAAAGATCATAACCGATCCGCAAGTAAACGACGACGTCAGGCAAGCACACATAACAAACAGTGAACAAATAATCTACCACAAAAAAAAAATTAACCACCACAAAGAACAGGCACATAAGCAAAAGGAATCTAAAAGACCATAACCGATCCGCAAGTAAACACCACCGGCAGCCAATTAGGGTTTCGTTAGAAGGCAGTAGAACGTGCAAGAGTAAGTGAAGTGGTAGGTACCCGGATTGTGGTAGCTAAAGAAGCGAAGGAACAAACCAAAGGAGAAAACCGGGAGCCCACAGCCCAAAACGGAGCCCAACACTGCTACAACAACTGTAGCAAAGGTCGACGCCAAATTATATATATGGTAATATTCATAAGTCAAGTGGGTGTATTAAAATTGTTCTTGCCAAATTTATAACTAAGTGTTTATTTTTGTGAGAATTGGACTAACTGTGCAAAATCTTATGTTAAAGGACCAAATGTGACAAGTTTGAAACCAATTTTTTTTTAACAAAAACAAAATTCACAGTGCATTTACTGCACCTGAAATTTGTATTTACTTTCACATTAAATCCTCACCAAACAAGATCAACGACCCACATCAAATCTTCAAATCCGTTCGTGTTTTCAATAATCTGTAAGTGGAATCATGTTTATCATACAAATATAAGAAATGTTTTTTGATTTCACAAAGATTCAACGGCTAAATTTTTCTAAATCGAATGAAATAGATTTAGGGTTTGGTCGAATTGGAGGATTTTGGTTCTGAGTGTTTTTGATTAAATTCTATGGTGGGTTTTGTTCCTAATCAAGTTATTAACATGTTTCTATAACCCAATCGTATCCAGAAACACGTATTGATGATTTTTAAAATTATGGTTTATACGCATGATTTGGGGAAAAATGTTTGGATATGTTTGAGTTTAATTTGTGTGGTGGGATATAGTCGGAACGTTGTCCTAAACATGTTACTAACCTCGAAATGCTCTCAGTAACATAATTTATCAAATTTCGATGAGTAGGGTTTATGAAGAACTTGACCAGGTTCAATCTTATTGATTCATGGCTAAAAATTGTTAAAATTCAGACCATTGAGCTTAGAATCATCATAGGAACCTAAGGGAATCATTCACATAAACATCTAATCAATTAACTTGAATTTTGACAAGATTGAAATGAGGGTTCATCGAAATTGTAAATTGTTGTTCTCAAATTATATAAACTGTTTTTAGATGTGTTTAAATGAGCTTAAAGATCATATTGTAACTTGTGATTTGATCTCATTTGGATAGGAAACCAATTTAGATAAAGATTCACAAAATGTACGTCTACAGTGTTCATCGGAATTTCTTGTATAAGAAATTGTTGAAATTGCAAAATCTATCGGAATTGGATAACCTTGTCAGAATTGAAAAAATTTGTCGCAATTGCACAAAATTTATAGAAATTCAAAATTTTCATCGCAATTGGACATGATTTATCGCAATTCAAAATTTTCATCACAATTGGACATGGTTTATCGCAATTAAGATTTTTCATCGCAATTGCACAAATTTCATCGAAATTCAAAATCCATCGGAATTAGATAAAACCTGTCGGAATTCAAAATTCATCGGAATTGGCCAATTTCATCGCAATTGACTAAGTCCATCTTAATTCAAATTAATTGTCGCAATTGGGTCTAATTATATCGAAATTCAAATAAAGTCACATGTTGTCGTAATTGAATGATAGTCAACAAAAGTGAATATGTTTTAATTGGAAATTCACACAATGTCCAAAGATTATAATTGCAATGTTCATAATCTTAAGACATGTAAAATCAATGATACAACAAAATGGTCACATGAATGATAATAAGTTTAACAATGTGTTAACTTTCATGTATCCTGCATATTTGTGTCTTTGATTGATGTTTCAGAATTTACTAATGGCTGCTCAACAACCACTTCCCATGCTCACAAAAGAAAACACCTTTCCACAAGAATATGATGTGGAAATTGACAAGAACAACGCACGTGTAGAATTTCACAAAATCATGTGTGCTGAACCATCATGTCAAATTGCAATTGAAATTCTTAAACTACACAAGTGTAGGAGTATGTTAGACAAGTCTGCATCCATTTCCGAGTTCTACATTCACCAGATGTGGCACACAATCAAGTTGGATATGGGAGAAGATTCATTCACCTGCACATTGGACAGAAAAGAAGTCATTTTTTATGTTAACTATCTTCGTAAAACCTTACTTCTGCCGGAAGCTCCTGCACCAACCAAGAAGTTTCATCATACTCCATTAGAAGAAGTCGTTTGCAACTTCCTTTTGGAAATTGGATATGATGTACAACCAAACAAGCCACTGAAATCATTTTTCAAGGTCGAAGCCAATTTCATTCCCCAACCATGGAGAACCATTTACTACATCTTGGCTAGATCAGTCTCCGGAAGAGACAGTGGCCATGAAAATCCTCGTCTTTCTCACTTGCAAATCTTCTGGGGAATAGTGAATCAGAAACGAATCGACTACGCTCAACTAATCTGGGATGACATAGTCTTTCAGATTCAGAGTCACTACCTAAAACCATTCACCAAAATACCTTTTGTCAGATACACCAAGTTACTCATCTACCATCTTCTTGATGACAATGAAGACATTCCTCGACGTCTAGAAGACCTAGAGAAGCATTTATTTGCTATGGACAAAACAGTTAATCAAGTCTACATCCCTAAAGGAAGCACTTGCAAACAAGGGATGAGACTTCCCGACTCTCTTCTGACAAACAAGATAAAGAAAACACAAGCATACCTGAAGTATGATAAAGCTTTCAATGAAGGGTATGTCGGATTTAGCAAATACGATGATGAACCTACTCCAGCTAAGACTCGAGCAAAAGGAGGTAGGAAGACAGGAAGCACATCCAACACCTCAAAGAAAATTAAACCAGGTCCTCCTAAATACACCAAGAGGAGAGTACCTGTCAAAATTGCTAAGCCTGAGCCTGAAGATGAACAAATTGTTGAAGAAGAGGAATCTGGTTCAGAAACGGAAACCGATGAAGAACCAACAATCTACAAAGAATAAATTGCTACCAAGATTGCTCAGGACGAAAGTCTTGTATCACTAAAAGCTGATGAAGAAAGGAGAAAGAAGAAAATACTTGAGGAACAGATGAGAATAGATGAAGAAATTGAAAAAGATTTTGGTGAAGATCAGACCCTCATCAATCCGGTTAATCAACCCAGTGGGTCTGGAGGTGCAGGAGGAGTCACTCAACCTCGATCAGATCCGGTTAATCAACCCGGTAATGACGAGGAACGGGATGAAGAAGGAAATCTCATCATGAAGGAGGTCCATCAGGAAGAACGAATTGATGACTTTGACATGAATGATGATGATGACACGGAGAATGTGATTATTGATGATGAAGTAATAAGAAAAGATGCTGAAGAATTGGAATTGGAAAAGAAGGCAAAGGAGGAGGAAGAAAGGTTGGCTAGGAAAACTGCTGAGGAGAAGGAAGCTGACGATTACATTCAAACACCTCCAACTACTCCTCCACACTCTCTTCCAATTAACCGCGATACACCTCGAGTCTCTCAGCAAGCATCTCCTCCAAAAGACAAACAACATCATGAATCATCAACACATTCTTCACCACCACCACCACAAACAACGTCAACAAGCAAATCAATCAAGAAACCCATCAATCCGTTGGTCTCTCAAGCATCGAAAAAGGTGAAACAGGCCGTGAAGCTTGCAAGAGTAAAAAAACATGACAAGCTTCTTAACCAGATCGAAACATTAACAAATATGGTCACCGGCCTTGCTGGACAAGTGAACGAGCTCCAAAACACAAAAGCTCAAGTTGATGAATTCCTTTCCGATGACATTCAGGAAAAGATGTTCACTGCGATCAAGGGCAACACTGAAGAATACTTGAAAAAGTACTTGCCTAGAATCACATCAAAGAAAGTCAAAGAATATCTTGAACCAAACATCGAAGGTCTTCTCAAAAATATTGTTGCTACAGTTCCACTTGTCCTACAAACCCAACCAACGAAGCTAAAGGAACCAACACTTGAAGAGCTCCAGCTTCAAGTGTTTGAAAGATTGACAAGTCTTACATCACCGACTCCTGAACAAATTGCAATTTCTGAGGCTATTCAGGCTGATATCTTGAAGGAGTCATGCAAAGCCGATGCTGACAAAGGAAAACGACCAAGAGAAGATAAAGACCCTGACCCGAACTCACAAGCTAAGAAACCAAAGAATGTCGACGGCTCATCTTCTCAACATCAAGAAACTGTCAAACCGTCAGCAACCACAACAACAGCCAACCAACCGCCAAAGGCTTCTGGCTCCGGGCCAACAGCAATGGAACATCATTTTGAGTTAACTGAAGACGATGAGTTTCAACAACAACAAGATCAACCGGACTCTCCACCAAAGTCGAAAGCAAAAATGTCTAAGCAAGGAAATAAGTCAACGAGCAAAAAGACAACGGTTGTCTCATGGCTTGACGAAGACACGACTGAAGGGAACGAGTGGTTTGATAAACTCGTTAGTGCTCAACCATATGTCGACGATGACTCCATGATCGAAGGACGCACACTTGAGTTCACACAAAAACTCAAACATGATCAACGAGTCAAGAAGCTTACAAAAGGAGAACTTCGTCGCATAAAGAATGATGCATTTAACTTGCTGAAAGATCGGTCCTCTAGTACAGCTGAGCTCGGATATCACTTGAAAAACATTGCACGAGCAATGTCTATTGATATCAGCTGGACAAATCCGGACACGTATGTGATTGATAATACTTCTCAACACAAACAACTATACATTACGGATTAGACAAAGCCTCTACCAGTAATTGGAACTTCTGATCAACCTGCTATTCCATACAACTTTTTCTTCAACAACGATCTGGAACTTCTTGTACACGGCAACAAGTGTCAACCTAAGTATGCAACGTCAATAACCTTGATTCCTGCTGCAAGCTATCCACAACCGGCCATTGAAGAAACAGCAACAAGACTCTTCGTTACCAACAGAGTGTTGTACGATCAAGATGCACAACTGGGAATATACCATTGGTATGAGAAAAGGAGAACCTGGTACAAAAGAAAACTTACGAAGAAGTCTCCAACTCCAGTGATGAGCGATCTCAGAATAATTGGTGTGGTTAACATTGAAGCAGAAAAGAGGTATGATTATACCTTTCTACATAAAATCAGGGTTAAAAGACAAGATAAGAAGATTTACTCATTTTCAGAAGCAGACTTCCCAAATTTGAACCTCAACGATCTTGAAGATATGTATCTCATCAAAGTTTAAGGGAACATGCATCATTTCTCAACTGATCTTACATACGCATTCAGCACTTCATTGCTATACTACATCAGAAGAAAGATCATTCAGGAACGCGTTGAAGACTTGCAACTTGGGGTCAAGAGCTATCAAAGGAAGCTTAACTTAACTGTACCACTTCTACACCTTCCTAAGATCAACCAAGAATCCCAGTACACCATGAAGAAAGACCCAACCTTTGGGGTTTGTCTACAAAAGTGATCTCTCCATCAACTGTTTCATGGGATATAAGGAGGTTCATAAGTTCTGCGACCGCACGCTCAAGAAAGTTCGAGATGGGTTAGTGATTCGGGTGAGAGAACGGGAGTTGTACAAGACTAGATGGTGGACAGCTCCTCAACTACGAGAAGTTCGTCAATTTATACTAAAGATTGAAAAAAGGCTTGTTCTCAGAGATTAGATGAGGAGACTTGAAAGCTACGTTGGAGGCAGACCATCATTTCCAATCATGAATTTTCAACGACCTGATCCTGTATTCACGGTTTTTAGAAACACTGATTGATGTAAGATTTGGGTATTCTTATGATTATATTTGCTTGTGAAACATTATGGCTTGTGCACATATAACAGTGCAAAACCCGATCTTTGTAAAGAAAGGACCCTAAGGTACGTTTCAGTGCCTCAATCCTAATATAAGGAGCGAAAGCTTCTTACTTTTGAGTAGAATTAATCAAATTTTGTGTTTTTTTTTTCTTAATTCTGCTCAAAAGAACAAGTATTCCCTCTTATGATCAAAACCTTAAAAAGTTATTTCACTTATTAAGGGGGAGTACTTGAAATCATCTTTGTTCAAAACGAAAAGTTCTTGTTGAATTCTTCCCATAAACCTCAAAAAACATATTTTAATCTAACGTTTTTCAAAAACAACATCAATATGCTATTTTTGAGGGGGAGAAAAGAAAATATGTGATTAAAATATATGTGTGAAGAATGGAATCTTGTATGAGCTCGACTCAGATTTTACCCAAGAATTGACGAAACTTAACTGTCATTAATCGAAAGGACTTGTCCTGGACGGGTAATAACTTCAAGTTGGTCTAACCAGTGATGTAAGCGTGTCTCGAATAGGACTTGTCTGAGTAGAGTGTACCGTTTCGAGAGATTTTCTTTGAATGTGACTAGGACGGGTAATAATTTCAAGCTAGTCTAACTAGTGATGTAAGCGTGTCTTGAATCAATTATATTCACTGAAAATCAATCAATTCAAAAAGTGCGAACTCCACTCGACATGTGCAAATTTATCTTAAAAACTTATGAGCACATGTGAAGGGGGAGTATTTCAGACAAAGTAAAACTCTCAAGGTGTTAACAAAATATGTTTTATTATCATAAACACTTTTAGAGATTTTTCAACTGAATGGTTTATGGCAACATAGGATAGTCATGGAGTTATAAGATGCCTAAGGTTAGGAAATACGTCCTATGATCCACCAGAACCGGAGGGATCTACCCATGGACAATACCAATAGTTTAGTACTAGAAGTCCTTAGGTATGATTGAAAAAAGGAGTAAAGAAATGAAAGGAGAAAGAAGGGGTTGAAGAATTAAAAAGAAAAGTAAAAGAAAAAGGGTGAAAAGAAAAAGGGTGAAAAGAAATAGCCCTCCAAATATTCAACTTTAGGGCAGAAACCGGGTTCAATTCATATGCTACTGGTAGTTACTAAGGTGACACCGGTATTGAAGACAAGCCGTCATGGACCTAGTGACGCACTGCACTAAACCTTCTAGCCACTCAAGTGTCTCTCAAAAGATGCTTGTTTCATTTCTCACGGAGAACCTCGCATAATCTATCGACCTCTCACTCCGAGATGTGTTGATATTGAAAAGGAGGCACTCTGCTCCATGCCTCCGACTACTAAAACCAAAATGCACTAAATCGAGTCTAGAGCCGCGAGATACATCAAAAGATCTCTTAGGAACACTTAATATTTCTACACTGGTTGTTCAACATTTAGGACACCAGTTGTAAATAACAAGAGTCCTACGCATATCTTAGCAATCTGCCAAGAACATTCATGAGGAAATTCACAATTGTGATTCTTAGTGATTGAATGGAAATTCCTGCCAGGGTCTACATCAAACAGCCCTGACAGTAGGTTACTTCGGTAATCCCTTGTGGGTTACGCTTAGTGTTCACGGTGGTTTCAAACGGTCTACAGTCGTGAAGTGATACTTCGGTATACTTCAACGGCTCACCTGAATCGTTGATACATTTCGGTGTATCTATGTAAGCCCTCTTGGGGCATCCGATTCAGGAACGGCCTTGGCAAGGATTAGAGAAAGTTTTCACACTATGTTGTTAACGATTTCGAAGTCCGAACCTGTAAGTGCCAGATGCTTTATTGCTAACTATTTTCATGCAGGTACTTATGGAGACCGGGAGTTCCACTACCACCATTATTATCAACTACATTCCATCTCCACATACTCATACCTACATTAGAAAGTCATTCAAAGTTCAAAGACAATTCTCATCAAAGATCGAAGCAAACGTTCAAAAGTCAAAGATCAAAGCTAAAGAATGAGTATCACTTGAAGTATAAAGATCAAAGTCAAAAGAAGTATGAACATGGTGGAGAAGACATAAAGACACCAGAGACTAAGACGTTGATGAAAGGTAGACCACAACATTATCATATCACACATAACAAGAACAAAGAACAAAGATACGAAAGACGTCAAAGCCAAAGAAGTAAAGAAGACATCAAACAACATTTGATGACCAACCCTTAGGGGGAGATTCTTGGGAATACGTTTAATTAATTTCAAGTGTCGGTCATTGTTATATGTAATAGGTTGCTATTCATAATAGGCTTGTATGTTAATTATAGTCTATGGCCCTTGTAGCAAGCCCATGCGCCTAGGCTTAAGTTTAAACGTATGGATGGAAGGACTATGAGTGTTGCCCTAGCCTTCTACTCCTATAAATACTACATGTAAACATACTCTTATTTTGTTGGTTATTTCCTATGTTAAGCAAACCTTTGTCAATTCATATGTGTGAAGTAATCGACCATATATTTCTCTCTTTCTCTTATCTCTTTCGTTTACCATACTTGTGTTATATCATTAAGGTGACCTAACAGTCTTGGTGTAGTCTTATTACTATCAGCCTAATCACTACACTTTCTATCAATTATCTATCATTTCTAATCACTAATTTATTTATTATTTTTTTATTTTTTATTTTTATTAATTGAAACCTAAAGTGAACATTTATTTTTATACAACCTAAAATATCAATGTGAAACTCATTTTTGGACACAAGAAGTAGTACACAATTAATATATAACAAATTGAAAAAATAGAAAGTGAACAAAAAATTAAGCACGAATTAAACGGGTTTTTGCTTTTTGTAGCCTTAAGGGTTGCGTTTAAAAGTTAAAATACATTTAGTTGGTTGAAAGTAGTTAAATTCAAATGATAAATAGTTATTTTAAAATTACAAATAATTTATGCATGTTAGAATTTTTGTAAATTTTTTTAGCATTTTCCGGTTAAGTAATAATGTATTTGTTATAAATAATAGGGAATGTGTCACCTAATCATAAAAACAATCAAAGTTTCAAAAATGTTTAATTCTTATGTAATTTTTTAAAATTAACGTGCTTAAATTATTCATCTATGCATTAACATGTTGTAAATTAACTTTAAACACCCACTTCTTGAATTTAACTAATTCCAACCAACTCTATATGCAACACATTAATGCACGATTAAATATAAATAATAATCAAGTTTGAGAAGTGTTTTATTTAAATTACTCTAGCATAAAAATTACATAAGAATGTAAATATAAATAATAATCAAGTTTGAGAAGTGTTCTATTCAAATTACTCTAGCATAAAAATTACATAAGAATGTAACAGTTTTGAAACTTTGATTATTTTTAAAATTAATATAAAGTTTGAATTATCAAATTAAAACAAATCTCAAACTTAGTTATTTTAAAGAAATCAAAGTGGTTGTGGTCCACTGGGTAAACCTTATTCAGTTAAGCGTGCCCGGGTGAGAGTAGTACCGATATGGGTGACCACAAGCTCTGTTGATATTAGGCAATGAAGAGGAGAGCTTGTAAGCCATTAGTTGCGCAGGTTCGAATTCGAGCCGGCCCCGGTTTTCATCCGGCCGTTACTCCAGCGAATTATACTTGTGTGGAGGCGGTACGGTTTTCGGGCGGACACCGTTAAAAATCCCCACTACGCCAGCGTGGACTCGGTTAAGACAACATAGTCTGGGTATGTGAAGGATGAGGGTCTGCCGAAATAACGAGTGCGACTCTAATCCAAAAAATGAAAGTCATCGTTAAAAAAAAAAAGAAGTTATTTTAAAGAAATAATAATAATACCATGCATGTCTCGGCACGGCCATTAAATTAAAACATGACACAAAGGACACTTTCGTCAATTCCACAATCCCACACCTCATACCACATCAATACAAACTACGTTACTTTTTTCATCAATAATTTAAGTATCATTTCCATATATTCCACCAAACCCATCTTAAAATCCAAACAAATCTCACCCGTCGAAAAATATCATCGGCCAATCAAACGGTCGAGAAAAAAGATACTAGAACGTTCGCTTTTATATCATCCAACGAGGGTGCTTATAAATTGATAGTGCTTGTGGCTACCTCGGGCTCACTCATTCATCACTCTCTCTTGTTCCTAGGGTTTCAGATTTTTCATCTCGTTTCATTTTTTTAAAAAGGTTAGTTAGTTAAATCACACTTTGATCTATCGTTTATTAAGTAATTGATTGTTAATTTTGATAAGATTTGTATGTGTTAGTTTATGTATGTGTTGACTTTTTGACTTAGTGTTATTTTGATTTTGATTGTTTTTTGGATTATGTTTGAATGTGATTTGATTTTTGTTGATGATCGGTTAATTTTTGAGGGCTTTTTGTGGTAGTGTATGCATGCGTTGACTTTTTGACTTGGGGTTTGGTAGGTGTAATGGTTATATATTTGTTTCGACTTGATCGATGTTTAGGTTTTGTATTATGTAAGTGATTGTTTAGTTTATGAAAGTTTTTAGGGGGTGTTTGTTTAAGCTTATTTGATTTTGGCTTATATTTCATAAGCCTCAATTTTCCGGCTTATTTTGAGATTTATGGGCTTATATAAGTTTATCATATCATAATAAACTTATGTAAGCCCACAAGTCTTAAAATAAGCCGGAAATTTGGGGCTTATGAAATATAAGCTGAAACACAAATAAGCTTAAACAAACACCCCCTTAATATGTAGAAATGAAAGAATTTCATTTATTAGGATGATCGGTTAGTTTTGGGGAGGTTTTTGTGGTGGTTTAAGTAAGGTTTGACTTTTTAAAGTATGATTTTAGGTGTTTGTGAAAGTAGGTATGTTTGTTTTGTAATGATTGATAATTTATTAATTTGTGCTTTTTGGGTATGATATATGTCAAAAGGATGATTGTTTCTTTGATCGTCTTTGTAGTTTTGTGCATCTGTTTGCTAAGGAAGCAGCTATTCTTCTCGCATACGAAAGTTTGAATATTTGAAAATGTTTGAATTTGCTAAGGGCACTAGGAGTCATGATTCCGAAACTATCATACCTCCCAAATTCAACCAATAAGCTTCGGCCAACTCATTCCCATAAATTCCCATACCTCCCAACCTAATTCACTGGCGCCCGATAAATTCTCATACCTCCCATAAATTCTCATCCCTCCCATAAATTCTCATCCAATAAACACACACACATCAATTCTCATCCAATAAAAACACACATATACAATTTATGGCCAACGGTATCAAATACCTCCCACCATAAATTTTTTGCATAAATTCACTACCGGCGGCGGTGTTACCGCCGGTATGGCCATAAATTTTGCCCATAAATTCTTCCACTCCGAGTGCCCTAAGTGCTGTTATTAGTTATACGATGTTTGGATATTAGGATATGTTGATGTAGGTGTAAGAGTTACGTTAATAGGTTGATTGATTTGTGATTGTTTGTATTTGTTATGGTAGGATTATTTTAATTAATTAATTACCATATGTAACTTATTTTTATGTTGAATGTTGGTTCAGCTTTTGATACTATGGGAAAGTGCTACCCAACCGTTAGTGACGAGTACGCCAAGGCTGTTGACAAAGCCAAGAGGAAGCTCAGAGGATTCATTGCTGACAAGAAATGTGCTCCTTTGATGCTCCGTCTCGCGTAAGACTTGATTTCCCTTACCTTTGCATGATTTAGTATTGTCTATATGTTTCTGTTTTAGTATTAGATCAAGTGCTTTTAAGAAACTGTATATCACAGATTTTTTTTTTTTTTTTTTTATGTTAATTTTCTTTTTTTATCACAGATTTTTTTATTTTTTATTTTATTTTAACTTTATGATGGTATAATAGAGATTTTGTTGATTTTAATCAGTTTGGTAATTTTTGTTGATAGCTGTAATTAATGTGTTTTGATTTGGTAGTACAATAGTTAGTGGCTAACGTAACGAGGAAATCAGTTTTGTCTTTGTTTGGTAAAAACAATTCATCTAACTTTCAAGTATAATTGGCTATGGTCTTAGTTCGGACTAATTGTTTATGTGACTAGTTGTTTAATACAGTTGGTATCCCTGACCCCTTGTTTTGAATCATAATTATATTTTTTAGTTTCTCGAACAATATTTGAATATCTAACTTTGTGCACATGTAATGAAGTTTAATTCATATATCTTGTGTTATAGATGGCACTCTGCTGGTACTTATGATGTGAAAACCAAAACCGGTGGACCTTTTGGTACCATGAGGCACAAGGCTGAGCTAAGCCATGGTGCCAACAACGGTCTTGACATTGCTGTCAGACTATTGGAACCTATCAAGGAACAATTCCCCATCCTCTCATACGGCGACTTTTATCAGGTATGATGATAATGTTGCAGTGTTTGTAGAAGTGTTTTATACCTTTTTTAGTTTGGGGCTGATATGTTCACATTTTTGTTGTAGTTGGCTGGTGTTGTTGCTGTTGAAGTCACTGGAGGACCTGATGTTCCATTCCACCCCGGAAGGGAGGTTAGTCTTACATACTTGAAACTGTCACTATATTTGGTTTAATAACTGAAATGTTTAGCGCTTGTTTTTATTTGTAAAATTGTTTTATGTTTGCTTGCTTTTTATAAGGACATGTGTTACTATGTTTTGGTTTTGCATCTTCTATACCTAATTGGTAAACTGTACATTGTCTCAGGACAAAGAAGAGCCACCAGTTGAAGGCCGTCTTCCTGACGCAACTAAGGGTAAGATTTTGAACTTTTGGATATTTATGACGTCTTTGCATGTTTTAATATGTTCTGGTTGAATTCATTATCAGACATGTTACTAAACCGTCTTGTTTGATTTACTTTAGGAAACGACCATCTGAGAGAGGTGTTTGTTAACACCATGGGTCTTGAGGACATTGACATTGTAACCCTATCTGGTGGCCACACTTTGGTTAGTGTCATTGCGTTCATCATTTTTGTTTTTATTTTCTTGTTTGACAACCAGATTTTTTTAGTTAATTGGGAATTTGATTGTTAATATTTTGTCATGTTTATAGGGAGCTGCCCACAAGGAGAGATCTGGATTTGAAGGTCCATGGACTCCCAACCCTCTTATCTTCGACAACAGCTACTTCACGTGAGTTTTTTTTTTTTTTTTTCCGTATCTTTTTAGCTTCATTGTTTTAAATCTCCTTCTAACTATCCTATATTCATGTTTTTTTAACAGAGAACTTCTTGCTGGTGAGAAGGAGGGGCTCTTGAAGCTGCCTACTGACA
Organism: Artemisia tridentata subsp. tridentata; assembly: GCA_021014915.2. Classification (NCBI taxonomy): domain Eukaryota; kingdom Viridiplantae; phylum Streptophyta; class Magnoliopsida; order Asterales; family Asteraceae; genus Artemisia; species Artemisia tridentata. The sequence goes on from CP139507.1 coordinate 177,315,553, forward strand.
AGGCTCTTCTTGAAGACCCTGTATTCCGACCCTTGGTTGAGAAATATGCTGCTGTGAGTACATTCAAACTACCTCTGTGTATGGATATTTCCTGACAATCGTGTGGCTACATACTTAGATGCTCAGTTCTGTTTTTCTTTTGAATCAGGATGAGGATGCTTTCTTTGCCGACTATGCTGTATCACACATGAAACTCTCTGAATTGGGGTAAACTTTTGAAACTTATCCATAACATAGTGTTTGTGCTCACATAGTAAGGGTGATTGATTTGTTCTTTATCTGTAATGATTGCAGATTTGCTGAGGCCTAAGGATTGTGATGGGAGTGAAAAGGCGTAGGGAAGGATGACCTGATGGCTGCTTGCATCGTCTTTTGCTTTAAAACTTTTAGTGGTTTTTGTTTTGTTTTCAAGAGATATTTATGGGTTAAAAAAACACATTGTGGTGCAAGGAAACCCCTCTTGAGGAGTGGTTGTATTGGTGCAGTTTTATTAATATGATCTCATCCTGCTTTTGTTAGATTTGTTCCATTACTTGGTGTGCCTTCTATCTGTTTGTTTTATAACTTGTTCGGCTACTTTGCGATTGTCCTGATTGCAAACAGGAGTTTTGGATTGCTGGCAAAGAGGTGCATATATTTGCCCATTTTAGCATTTCTAGCTGAACATATAAAATTTACTGTCTAAACCCGTGCCTATTAGTTCCATGGCCAACTAAGGGCCCGTTTGGTTTGTGGGTTAACAATGGGTTTTGGGTTATAAACCTAAAATTAGTTGTTTGGTTGTTTTTTTGGTAGTGGGGTTTAGAATAGTATTTTAAATATTAGGGGATGGAGAGGTTTAGGGGTGTTGTAAAAGCGGACTTGAAACCGAATATGCCTTTTCGGGTTGTGTTAATCGGGTTAAATTATATTCGGGTTAATCAGATCAACCCGAATTGACTTGAGTTTTAAATAAGGTCGGGTTCGAGTATGTTTTTATTACTCTCTACTAACCTGGCTCAATTAATCCTTTTACATTGCAAAAATACTGGGGTTGACTCGAACCCGAGTTGACCCGACCCGAATTGACCTGAACTCGAATTGACCTGAACCCGAGTTTTAAACAAGGTCGGGTTCGGGTATGTTTTTCTTGAGTCTTGACCCGAATTGATCCAACCCGATTAATTCGAACCTGATCGGGTCGACCCAAATAACACTCCATGAGAGGTTTTATGACACGTGGTGCCACTTTTTTTTTTTTTTTTTTTTTTTTTTTTTTTTTTTTTTTTTTTTTTTTTATCTCACATCTCTTTTTTATTAGTATAGTAAATTACACTGTTGGCCCTTAAACTTATGCCGGATTTCATACGACATCTAAAAATGCTAATCGTTGCTTTTTTTTATCCACGATCAAGAATATATTACGTCGCGAGTCTAAAAATCTAACGCTCTTTAGTTTTGCCAGTTATCTCGGTCCTCACATGTGCTGCACATGAGGGCAGTTTGGACCGAATCTTTTGTTTTGGCATTTCGCTCTGTCCTTGCAACTGCACATGTCACTGTTGGTGATGTACTCTACGTACTTTAATTCATTTTTTTTTTGTCAAAAGTCTTTATTTCGTTTGTATTTTATTTATTTGACTTTTTAAACTAAATATAATTCACTCTATATACGAGTAATGTCACACACACACACATATACTTTGTTTTTTCAATTAATCCCAAGAACTCAAACCTACATTAATCCGTCTCAAATGTCTAAAGGTAAACGAATTTCTTATGTTTCTATACTTGATTTTAAGTTAAGTTAGTTACAAATCTAATAATTTGTTTAAACCTTTTATGCAACCAGAATCGTCAAAAGATGTGGTGGTGATAGAGTAAACAGAATCTTTAAAAGATGTGCTGGTAGAGGCAACAATTGATGAAACACAAGAGCAAGATATTTATCAACAAATATATTATGAATATGACACTGAACTTTATGGAAATGCCAATGTTGAAGGATTTTTTACTGAGGAACATAAATATCAACTAAAATTAGATGAAGAGGCATTAAGAGAAACACTAGCAGAAGAGGCATGGGCTAAAAAAGAGTTGGAGGAAAAATTGAAGAAATAACGAGAGTATGACTTGATGTTGTGGCTGGAATTTGGTGTCATTCCATATGATTCAGATTCAGATTATTATTCAGATTAATATGTAATTTGGTTTTTTGAATAACAATTATTGTTCTTAAGTTTCATTTATGTTGTACAGCTTGTGTCTTGAATACTTTAGTATGCAGATTTAAAACAGTAAATGGTTATAAGAAATTGAGTGTTAACTGAAACTTAGTTTGACACCAAAAAATTACACCGTTGGTCCCTAGTAGCCTTTGTCCAACTTGTTAACATAGAAAGGAAAAAAAAAAGAAAAAAGAAAAACAAAATAAATAGTTGAGTTTCAAGAAATCTTAAAAAAAAAAGCAGTTTCTTTCTTCACTTGGATTGTTAGAAAAGCTTAAATAAAGTAGGTAGTACAAGTTGCAAGTTGCATTATGTGACAAGACATGGTCACCAAAAATCCCATACGTATTCAAAAAAGAAAAATAAATTAATACAATATACAACTTGTACAAACTCTATTATGTGACAAGACGTGCACGTGGTTATCTCGAAGATGTGTATGGCTTCCATGATAAGTTTCTCCAAGTATCAGTAAGTCAACATTACGCATTAAAGAAAGACCACCAGTTGGCCACATGTACACTACTCTAATTTGTTTGCGACTAGATTTGTTCAATGGCAACTGTGGAAACTTGATAGTTTATGCAAATTACACCACTAGTCCAAAGAGTTTCACACACAAAACTGTTAAAATTTGAGCAACATACACGTGTCAGTTGGATACTTTAGTTGTAAAATTATAGTTTCAATGTAACTTTGGGGACTAAAGAGGAAATAGTTCATAGAGTGTAATGATCTACAATGGTCATATCGAATAAGCATAGCCGTATATGTCAAGTTCGTATCTCAATTTAATGTCAGAAGATTTAGTGTAATCGGCAAGCATTAAGACGGATTTCCTTTTTCCTTTATATAACCCTTTTCATTTCCCACATACTTCACACAAGCACACACACTTCAGTAAAAAAATTCTCTCATTAATCTTTTTTAAAGCTAACTAACCAAACCCTATATCCAATCATCAAGAATCAAGAAAATGGCACAAAAAAGGGTAAGAGCATGCAATCTACTTGACGAGCTGGCACTGCATCTGGTTCTTTCCGAGTGAAAGACCAAATGATGCTCAAAGTGCAGAGGGACATCGACCATGTAACACCCCAACCCGACAAGGGTAAAGATATCACAATAATGGTTTCATAACAGATCAAACAAAGCATGCTTCAATAGTAATACAATAAATTTCAAGGTTACAAATGAAATACTAAAATTACAAGGTTACAATGGAATAAAACTAAATACTAAGTCTGTAGTTGCAAATCCTCCTAATAATCTCTACTTCAGAATACTATCAAGTCTTCTAAGTCCAAGGTATTCTCCACTCATCCCCAGCTTCCTACTAAAACCTGCCGCAGGATAAAGAAAATGCGGCTGAGCTACGAGAGCTCAGTGAACAGATACATATACAAAGCAGAGAATAACGAAACAGAAATATAATATAGGCAATGGGAATGTCATAAGGTATAAGCAAGCAAAAGATTAGTAAGGGAAATATAGGATAGTCATCTACCACGAGCCCAGAAACTCAAAGTCATAATCTCAACATCATAGTCTCAAAGTCATAATCTCACAATCAGAGGGGATACCTCTCAGGCAACCAGATAATATGAGGGGTGTCCTCATGTATCAAAAGGGTGGAGTAATCAGCTCCCAGAAATGTGAAAGGCATGTATTGCACACAGTACCAGTCACCTCAAAGTCATAACTCAAAGTCATAGTTAAATCCACTAAACATACAAATCTAGGATTGCAATCCATACGCCCCCAAACTCAAAGTCATCTCAAAATCATAATCTCAAAGTCATAATGGCCATATCATAATATATAAGGGACGGTGTGAGAAATCACTCACCCACACATGAGTCATGCCAGTGGTGCATCACAGACATGGCCAGGTTACCTTCCTGGCTAGGTAACATAAAATGGCTCGGGTACCAAACTAAGAGTCAGGTCTCAATGTCATGTCAAGGTGCATCTCAAGGTCATAATCAGAAGGTATATCTCAAGGTCATATCAAAAGGTTCATGTCAAAAGGATCATGGCAAAGGTTTAAATCATAGCTCAACATCAATGCATAGGTGAAAAGACACCCTTACTAAAAAGGGTAAAGTATCCGTACCTTATGACGAAAGCACAAACAGAAATAAAGCACAAAATATGGGAAACGGCTCAGAGTCTCTCCTTCTTCACACCTAAAGGAGTAGAAGAGAATTACAATTCATTCTTAATTAATTGCCTTTCCATTTTAAGTAACTTTCCATTTTTAGCAGGTTTCCAAATTTAGTAAGTTTCCATATTTAGCAATATTTAAATCATACGAATTAAGTTAAGTCATTAATTAGCTTATTGTGGAAATACTATTCATTTTAACAAGTTATACCAATTTAGGGTTAAACATGACAAGTTTTCATAGTTTAGGGTTATAAGTGTTATTATAGTAAGGTTTGGGGTCAAAATGTAAATTATCAAATTTAAATATTAAGAATGTCAAATAAAATTATTTTAAAGTTTATGCTATAATTTTATATTACGATGATAATTTTAGACCTCGTCGTTCATAATTTATTAATGCATTCTTGACATTAATCTTAGACCGTGACGACCAAAATATGTCATTATCACATGCATAAACACACGACTCGCATACTTACATATGATTTTATACACTTAGCTAGAATGAAGAAAATGTTACATTAAATATTGAATATAAAAGGGTGCATGAAAAAAATCAATGTAACGTTTCAAATATAGGGGACCTGTTAGCTACTAACTTTACTCACATACCCCATGCATGCCAACGTATGTAAAAGCTCAACTAGTATCTATCTGATTCAAGATTTTAAAACTCTATTACACATCTTTTGTTCATGTGGCGAATTTCACACCAGTTTACATGCTAAATATGTGTACTACGTTTACCAATGAGTTTATATGTTTAAGCAGTTCATGCGACCTAAGTATCTCGATACGTATCCTCATTTTAACGAACAAAGGTTAAGTTTCAAAGTTTACTAGTCGTATATCATGAAATGTATAACAAGAAGGACTTGTAGGGGATACCTTAGTCGGATTAACAAATGCAACAAGAGACACAGCACCACAATCAGAACCCACGATCAAAGCGGACTAAATGTCACCCCAAACACGGAACAGATTCGAGAGATTGTGTGCTATGTTGTACGAATGAGACCTCCAAGAAAATGTGACTAGAGTGAGATCAAAGTTGAACCCTACCGACTCGATCTCCCACGCCTGAGCCAAACCCATTAGTTGAACATGAACAAAGCACTAGCCACCACCTTCTTCCATGCTCAACCGAAACTGATCTTTACACAACCGCGACCCGAAGCCAACTCAGCACTAACCACATCGCGAACCGATCTTGGGGCTACTCACGTACACAAACAAATGTTCAAACACAAACGTAGCCACGATCACAGCCTTCGACTCACCTTCGACTCATGTCTCTTGTAGGGATAACCACACATTTGGAACTCATTTAGGGTCGTATGGGAGGCTGGATCAAAGGTGCTTGACAAGGAAAAGAAAAACTACACTAGGACATGATTCACACGCACACACGACCTGTTACGTCTGGAGCACCGCGAACCAGGAACAACCCTTCCAAAGGTCACACGAAAAGCCTCCTTGCTGTTGTGTTTAAGATCGAACAGGAGGGAAAATGGAGGAACAAGAAAGTAGCAGCCGATTGGTATGGTGTAGGGTTTGTTTGAGAGGGTTTTTGGCAATAAATAAAAAAAAATGTGTGTGATACGGTTTTAATAAAAACCGTGTGATGGAGTCCAAAAAAATGGTAACATGCTAACTTATAGGATATTGATTGGGAAACAATAATATGTTGAATTCTTTTACAAATTCCACACGATTTGATAAAAATAAAATAAAATCGGTTATGGCATTATTTGGGGCGTGAGAATGTATTTTATAATATGTACCATTCGTTAATCACAAGTCTCATTATCGTGTTACTTTTATTCGTTCTATTATTAACGGTTAGTTACTTAGGTTGTATTCATAATTAAATGTATTAATGTTTCGAACATCTTTTATGACTTTGAGATCAAAGGGTATTCTGGGTATTTTACATGTTCGAAATTTTGGGTTTTACAACTCTTCCCCTCTAAAAGAAAATTTTCGTCCTCGAAAATTGAAGTGAAACGAAACGGAAACACAAGAATAACGAACAGAAATGTGAAAGACTTATTTCTCATGACTCGATCTTTCTGATCAAAATGGCTTCGGTTTCTTCAGAAAGGGCATACCATACTGAATCCAGATCAAAAGGATAATATACCAAACGTAATAGATGATAATCATATCCCCTCAGAAGAGATACTAGGAAGATGTAGGGTTGACGGATATCTCATCCATGTATACGAGAAAGAAGGGACACAACGGAAGAAATCGTATTGAATCGCAAAAGCTATGAGAGTGATATAAATGCTTAACACTTCAGATCACATGTATCCTCATAAACAGACAGAATCTTGATTTCCTCAGAATCCAAAATCTCACATCTTAACTCATAGCAGGTCGTAGCTGAACAGATCAACGAATGTGAAACGTACCTATGGCAACGCATAGGTGTACTTCTTTATAGTAGCAGGTTGAGTCCATGCAGACAAAAAACAGATTATCAGACGGCAGAAAGCTCTACAACAGGACTAGAGATTCTCATCAGAAGTACGGATGTCAGCAAACGCGTGTTGAGCATCCCAACGTATCAAATCATATAACAGTGAAGGCAGATTTACGCGCATAGGCGGAACAAACCAAAAGTCTCAATCAGATATCAGAAATCTTAAGGTTTCTAAGGCACTCCTCGAAATATCCTATGATCACAATAAGTGCACGTTATATGATGTAAGTATTATCACGTTGGCCAGACATCATAATACTGACATCACATAAATATGCCCTCACGATGGTCATACTTTATCTCAAGTCGTGAAATTCAACTTATCTAACCACCTAACAGTCCTTCTATATCTTAAGGTTGGTCCGAATCGGTCATCATTACGAATTCAAAATCAGAGAAACAGAACGTACAATTAACGTAATGGAATTAGTAAGCATCAATGAAGTACGTCGTCCAAAGTGTCAGGTCTTCCACAATACATCAAAATTCTCATGACAAAACCGTCATCCAACATACGCAGAAGGAACACTAAACGGAAATACTAATGGAGAACCCGAATCATTCAAAGGATCTTATTATCAGGTAACGGGAACTTAAATAGGTTAAGAGGAAGTGAAATACGTCATCGATAGCTTCATCCTTCACAGAACTAACTCTTCCAAACCCAAACGTTTGCTTCAAAATCTCATCCATTCAAATACATGATTTCAAATCTCTTCCAATTCCAAGTAGTCTGTCTACGTCTGTCCTTATGATCATAGGGTGGAAAGGAACTGCAAACTTGAGTCTGGTCCCTCAAGCCTTCAGCGCCTCTTCTGGACACTGTGGTGTGGTAACTTGAATCTCTGACATGATCTTCGTGTATTCTTCCATTCGCGAGTCTGCTTCTGCTCTCAATTCATCTTAGTACAACTAAAATGAATAGAGAAGCAAGACTGCATGTCTTTGACAGGTCTTCTAGCACAGTTCAAAATTCGCCAACTCAACTGCTGTCGTCGCCGGGTGCGTGGTAGTGTTGTCTGCTACAATCTCGGGACGCCAATCAAATCTACTTCTTCCAGAATAAAGGGTCATTCTCCAAGATGGTCTACATGTTCCTCTTCATGCCTGACACTGAAATGCTTCCCAGGGTTACTCTCAAATAGTCATCTCCCTTCTTAGAAGTTCTTGTGGTTGCTTCTTCAGTCCTTTAATCATCCACAGAGGTCGTTTGGTACGGAGTTTGCAAAGATAGAATCAATCATTGATACGCTGAATTGAAAGATGGTCATGGTAGTGATACAATTTGGTTTACGATAGGTTAATACTCCAAAGTTTTTCTCGTTCTTCTTCTCAAGCTGACAGGGTATCCAAAATGAAACACTGAGGTGAACAAAATCATTTTCCATCATCTTCTCCAATTTCTCAACTTCTATGGCATCATGGTCCGTCAACTGAGATTGGTTCAAATTTCGTTTTACTTCACAAACATGAGGAAAATTCCAAAGTCCCATCGGAGAACACCAGAAAATTTGTACAACAAAACTTCCAATGCCAAAGTTTTTAAGGATGGATAATAGGTGTTAGGAGACAATCGACAATCAATGAGATTGAGGTAAAGGTTTCTATAGCGGCGTTAAGCTTAACAGATTTGAGTGGTTAAAGGTTATCATAACGAAAGTGGGATGAAACATATTACTAAAGGTCACAATCAGATACAGTAGTCCCTGGCAGCGTATGGGGGCCAGCCAATCCACAACTTAAAACCTCATAATCGAATATGTCAAAAGTGAACGGATTCGTAGGATGAGTACGGTCGCTAAGCCAGACGGATAGTTCATAACTCAGGGTTAAGTACACGGTTCATCAAAGTGTCGAGGCAGATGAGCGAACAGTTCAAGGTGTTGAAGTCTTGTTTGGCTAGTTAGCAGGTAGGTTATGAGTTATCGGTAGTACGAACATAGTATAACTGTCAAAAGTGAGGCGTATGAAATATCGGTAATCAACATCATCATGCTCAGTTAACAATTTCACATTGAGACAAAATTATCGTCACAGTCCATGGCTAATAATCACCAGAGTCCTCATAGGAGTAGTAATGGACTCGCAAGGACAGAGTACATATTTATCCAACACAGAAATCAATTAATAGAAGGTGTCAAACACATTAGGATTAAATGACCGTCTGAACGGTCAGAGGAGTATCAAACTGCTTATCCAACAGGTCGGAAGTGAAGAACCAAAATCAAGTAGAATTAGCAAAAGTTTAGTAGTCGAAAATCATGGTAGGGAGTTCAGAATCGTCTTCAAACACCGAAAATGAAACATAGGAGGGTAGTCGTCAATGACCAATCCACTTATCCTTTATCAGAATAAAAATCAAAGTTAACTATTCAGTGAAAGCAGATCGGCAACGCAAAACTTATCGTTCAAAAGTGAGAGAAAAGCATTCTTATATTTGTGGTTAAAACACCACCAGGCTTCTCATGGTAACATAGATATTCAAGATGAACTCAAATAGGGTCAGGAGGTTCATAGATTATCAAAAGCAATTAACAAAATGTATCAAGTAGGTCATTATCATGGAAATTCTCAGAATACTCGAAGAGGCATCAAAATGATCAACGAAGGAATCAGAGATCGGAATCGGAATCTTAGGTGGCGTTAAGCATAAATTTTCAACCTCCAAAAGTGATCTCAACAAGCAGAACACGAATCAGAGTGATGCGGAAGCAATGATACTTAAACAAAAGCCTTATAGTCTACCCATTCCTCACTGGTCAAAACTTAAGTTCCTATAGGGAAATCCTAAAGCAATTCTTAAAGGTTATCTTATGAGCGCATACAGTGGAAACTTAGTGGTCCTAACTTCACAGGTCAAGGGTAAATGTATTACGAGTCGCAGCCTGTCTCTCTGATACCATAAATTGTAACACCCCAACCTGACAAGGGTAAAGATATCACAATAATGGTTTCATAACAGATCAAACAAAGCATGCTTCAATAGTAATACAATAAATTTCAAGGTTACAAATGAAATACTAAAATTACAAGGTTACAATGGAATAAAACTAAATACTAAGTCTGTAGTTGCAAATCCTTCTAATAATCTCTACTTCAGAATACTATCAAGTCTTCTAAGTCCAAGGTATTCTCCACTCATCCCCAGCTTCCTACTAAAACCTGCCGCAGGATAAAGAAAATGCGGCTGAGCTACGAGAGCTCAGTGAACAGATACATATACAAAGCAGAGAATAACGAAACAGAAATATAATATAGGCAATGGGAATGTCATAAGGTATAAGCAAGCAAAAGATTAGTAAGGGAAATATAGGATAGTCATCTACCACGAGCCCAGAAACTCAAAGTCATAATCTCAACATCATAGTCTCAAAGTCATAATCTCACAATCAGAGGGGATACCTCTCAGGCAACCAGATAATATGAGGGGTGTCCTCATGTATCAAAAGGGTGGAGTGATCAGCTCCCAGAAATGTGAAAGGCATGTATTGCACACAGTACCAGTCACCTCAAAGTCATAACTCAAAGTCATAGTTAAATCCACTAAACATACAAATCTAGGATTGCAATCCATACGCCCCCAAACTCAAAGTCATCTCAAAATCATAATCTCAAAGTCATAATGGCCATATCATAATATATAAGGGACGGTGTGAGAAATCACTCACCCACACATGAGTCATGCCAGTGGTGCATCACAGACATGGCCAGGTTACCTTCCTGGCTAGGTAACATAAAATGGCTCGGGTATCAAACTAAGAGTCAGGTCTCAATGTCATATCAAGGTGCATCTCAAGGTCATAATCAGAAGGTATATCTCAAGGTCATATCAAAAGGTTCATGTCAAAAGGATTATGGTAAAGGTTTAAATCATAGCTCAACATCAATGCATAGGTGAAAAGACACCCTTACTAAAAAGGGTAGAGTATCCGTACCTTATGACGAAAGCACAAACAGAAATAAAGCACAAAATATGGGAAACGGCTCAGAGTCTCTCCTTCTTCACACCTAAAGGAGTAGAAGGGAATTACAATTCATTCTTAATTAATTGCCTTTCCATTTTAAGTAACTTTCCATTTTTAGCAGGTTTCCAAATTTAGTAAGTTTCCATATTTAGCAATATTCAAATCATAACGAATTAAGTTAAGTCATTAATTAGCTTATTGTGGAAATACTATTCATTTTAACAAGTTATACCAATTTAGGGTTAAACATGACAAGTTTTCATAGTTTAGGGTTATAAGTGTTATTATAGTAAGGTTTGGGGTCAAAATGTAAATTATCAAATTTAAATATTAAAAATGTCAAATAAAATTATTTTAAAGTTTATGCTATAATTTTATATTACGATGATAATTTTAGACCCCGTCGTTCATAATTTATTAATGCATTCTTGACATTAATCTTAGACCGTGACGACCAAAATATGTCATTATCACATGCATAAACACACGACTCGCATACTTACATATGATTTTATACACTTAGCTAGAATGAAGAAAATGTTACATTAAATATTGAATATAAAAGGGTGCATGAAAAAAATCAATGTAACGTTTCAAATATAGGGGACCTGTTAGCTACTAACTTTACTCACATACCCCATGCATGCCAACGTATGTAAAAGCTCAACTAGTATCTATCTGATTCAAGATTTTAAAACTCTATTACACATCTTTTGTTCATGTGGCGAATTTCACACCAGTTTACATGCTAAATATGTGTACTACGTTTACCAATGAGTTTATATGTTTAAGCAGTTCATGCGACCTAAGTATCTCGATACGTATCCTCATTTTAACGAACAAAGGTTAAGTTTCAAAGTTTACTAGTCGTATATCATGAAATGTATAACAAGAAGGACTTGTAGGGGATACCTTAGTTGGATTAACAAATGCAACAAGAGACACAACACCACAATCAGAACCCACAATCAAAGCGGACTAAATGTCACCCCAAACACGGAACAGATTCGAGAGATTGTGTGCTATGTTGTACGAATGAGACCTCCAAGAAAATGTGACTAGAGTGAGATCAAAGTTGAACCCTACCGACTCGATCTCCCACGCCTGAGCCAAACCCATTAGTTGAACATGAACAAAGCACTAGCCACCACCTTCTTCCATGCTCAACCGAAACTGATCTTTACACAACCGCGACCCGAAGCCAACTCAGCACTAACCACATCGCGAACCGATCTTGGGGCTACTCACGTACACAAAAAAATGTTCAAACACAAACGTAGCCACGATCACAGCCTTCGACTCACCTTCGACTCATGTCTCTTGTAGGGATAACCACACATTTGGAACTCATTTAGGGTCGTATGGGAGGCTGGATCAAAGGTGCTTGACAAGGAAAATAAAAACTACACTAGGACATGATTCACATGCACACACGACCTGTTACGTCTGGAGCACCGCGAACCAGGAACAACCCTTCCAAAGGTCACACGAAAAGCCTCCTTGCTGTTGTGTTTAAGATCGAATAGGAGGGAAAATGGAGGAACAAGAAAGTAGCAGCCGATTGGTATGGTGTAGGGTTTGTTTGAGAGGGTTTTTGGCAATAAATAAAAAAAAAATGTGTGTGATACGGTTTTAATAAAAACCGTGTGATGGAGTCCAAAAAAATGGTAACATGCTAACTTATAGGATATTGATTGGGAAACAATAATATGTTGAATTCTTTTACAAATTCCACACGATTTGATAAAAATAAAATAAAATCGGTTATGGCATTATTTGGGGCGTGAGAATGTATTTTATAATATGTACCATTCGTTAATCACAAGTCTCATAATCGTGTTACTTTTATTCGTTCTATTATTAACGGTTAGTTACTTAGGTTGTATTCAGAATTAAATGTATTAATGTTTCGAACATCTTTTATGACTTTGAGATCAAAGGGTATTCTGGGTATTTTACATGTTCGAAATTTTGGGTTTTACATCGACCATGCATGGATGCGTCAAGCAGATCTGCTGCACCAGTGTTCTGAGCTCTTAGCAGACTCTGGCAAATGTCAAGAGTATATAGATGAAATGGAACTGCTGCCAATATCAGAGACCGCTGACTTGAGGATTGCATTTGAGCGGTTGATGGTGAGAGAAGAGCTGCAACGCTGCCGGGCTCTGATGGAACAGGTCGACACAACCAGGTTATCCATCGAGAAAATGCAAACATTCTTGTCGATGCTCCAAAGAATGTAGCTTTTCGGTTGTGGTTCAACAGTTTTTTTTGAAGCTATTAGTTATCTTTTATGTTTTCAGCTTATCATTCTCAGTCTTTTGTGTAGCTATTATTATCTAACTTTGATGTACTTTTTTTTTTGCTAATGAAATATAATGTATATGTTTAGTTTTAGTTATTTTAGCCGTTTATTTTGTTTGATTTAGGGCTTATTATGGTATTTAGGTCTGATATAAATTTAGGACTAACCATGCAACAAGTCAGCATGCAAACGTGATAAGTGTACAGTCTTCTAGATAGATACGGACTAAAGGCGAAATGACAAAAAAAGTATTAAACTTGACTTATTCTTCAAAAGGTTGAATAAAGTGTTTAAAAAAAGAACACAACCCCAACCACAAATATGGATCTCACGTGTCTATATATTTGCATCATTTTCCCTCACCTATCTCATTTCACTCCTCATTTGTATCACTTTGTTCACCGTCTTTGCATCACATTTAAGCGAAATATGTTGAAGGGTAAAAGAGTTAATTTGGAAATTAATGTTGATTGGGAATGGTCAAACAAGGTACTAAGAGAGGTCATATTTCCAGAGATTTATGAGAGATATGGCCCAAATGCTGAACCGAAGGACCAAATGCCAAAGTCGCAAGTTGAGGGTATGGCCCAAATGTTAAACCAAGTGGTAGTGGTAAAGTTAAGGTACCAAAGTCGCAAGTTGAGGGTCCTAGTAGCATTAGAAAACAGTCAACCATATGGCAAGACTACTATGGTGAACCAAACAAACAATGAAAAAGAAAGAACTTGTTATAGGCTTTTTTTTATGGGTTATGATTTTAGACAAGTTGGTTTATGTACATCGTTTCATCTTTTTTATCGATATAGTTACTTTTTTTTTTTTTTTTTTGTGGTTTGTAAATTTTTTTCCCAAATAATAGTTGTATAACTTTCAGGGACCAATGGTGTAAATTGATCATTTTTTGTCATATTGATATGATAGGTTGCATGGGGAAGGTAATGAAATGATTACTCACTTTTCATTTTTAGCGTCTTGATGACTAGTTGCTCATTTACCGCCATTATTCATCTTCTATTTAAGTAACACTTGACTTGATAATAACTGTTGATCCCAGTAATGCACTTGATCGAATTCTTTAAGCTTATATAAGGTTTAGTTATTTTAGATAAATCCAAAACAACTAGAATAGAAACTGTGTTTGAGTTTATCAAATACTATGCGGAATCTAATACTTGATATTAAGAAGAATTTTGTATCAATGTAACAGTAAACTAAAAACACAATTTGATAAACAAAACGCTTCAATATTATTAACTATAATACGAATACTCAACAGTATTAGGGTTTTACAACTTTGAAGCTATAACTCTATGACTCAATAAATACGTATCTATCTCATTGCCCTAGGACCTCCTTTTATAGACTAAGGAGTCCTAGTCGGCTTACAATGACTTTCTATACAAGATAAATCTTTTCTATATTTATCTAAACGTGTTACATGGTATTACTATACTTATCTTACACATAAACCGACTTAATCTCTTTAGCAGCACTAATAAATAACCAGCAGCACTAATCTTCACTCTAGCAGCATTAATTCTTCAACAGTAGTAAGTTAGTTCTAGCAGCACTAACTTTTCTTCTAGCAGCATTAACTACTTAGTGTATTTCCTTGAAGTTTTTCAACATTTCCAGCAGTAGTAAATTACACCAGCAATCTTAACATTTATACCAGCAGTAAAAACATACTTGGAAGATTTTCATTTGAGTAACTGAGCAGTCTTAATCATATTGGCAGCAGTAATCATCAACAGAAGTAACTGGTCTTTGAATCCCAACAATCCTCCCCTAAACTTGATATTTTCTCCTAAAATCATCAAGTTTCATTCAAAGCTTCAACCATCACCAGGAGGATGCTTCCAAACACTTTACCAGTCATTCTTCAAACATCTGATAAACCAAATAAGTTCATCTGCCATGCTTTCATTCATGCCAATTTCCATCTGAAGTCTACTTTCCAACATCATTCCCAGTGTAGTCTTCGTGAGTGGATATTTCTTTTCAACCAACATGTAGATATGCATAGCATCCATTGTTAGCTCATGAACCCCACATGAATCTATCAACCTCCAGCTTATCACTTTCTGGTTATAGACAGGTCTTCTCCACATTTCATCTTCAACATGAGGTTCAAACATGGTCTTCAAGTCACCCCACAAGACATAATCATGATCTGACACTGGTTGCTTCAATGGTTTTGTTGGTCCATACTTTTCTTTTACAAGCTTCCACAGAGTCTGCAAGTCTTCTCTGTCAAAGCTCTTAAGCATCTGATTAAACATTGAGAATACATAAGTCTGTCCATTAGCTCTTGTAATTTTATAAATTACTTTCCTTGGGCTCTCATTGTATATTCTCCAACCAACAATATCAGGCAGTTTTGTAGCCAAAGGTTCACAGTCTATTGGAATTTCTTCCTCATC
Source organism: Artemisia tridentata subsp. tridentata (assembly GCA_021014915.2). Lineage (NCBI taxonomy): Eukaryota > Viridiplantae > Streptophyta > Magnoliopsida > Asterales > Asteraceae > Artemisia > Artemisia tridentata. The sequence continues at coordinate 177,331,110 of CP139507.1, forward strand.
TGAAACAATCACTATGTATTGTTTAATCTCTTCTGAACCTCTGTCATCACCTTTCTTCTGCTTACCTTCCTTCTGCTCTTGCTCTGACCGCTCATCAATCTTCTGCTTTTTAGTGTTCTCTTTTTCTATCTCATCACCAGCTCTTTTTGAACTCCTTTCTAGTTCTTTCTCTGCTTCCTTAGCATCTCCCACCACCTCCTCTGTATTCATAGCAATAAAAGTGTTCACCCTCTTGAAAACTTTGTCAAACTGCTCTTCAACCCTTTCATAACTCATGCCTTTGAATTGAGCAGGCTTCCATCCATCCATATTTCTCAAGTAGGTTTGCATTATTTGCTTTTGCTGTGCTTTGGTAGGTGGTTTATTTCTCTTAGATTCAACCCTCTTTTGTGCAAAGATTTCTTCTGCTGAGCTAAGAACTTCATGAAGAGTTTATATTTTTCTTCTAATGATAGCTCTTCTTGTTCATCTTGCCACATTCTCTGAGCTAACATATGATCTGCATCACATTTGGCTTGTATGTCATCCCATGAGTTTATTTCAGCAAGACTAGCTTTTTCTTCTTCCCTGGCTCTTTCTTCCCTAATTCTTTGATCTTCAGCATCAAACTCTTCTTGTTGCTTTCTTGCTATTTCTTCATCTAAGAGCATCTGCTTTGACAGTGAAAGAGGTTTTTCCAGAGGTCCTTCTATCATTATACTTTTGCCTTTATCAGTTGATGATGTTGTAGTGATTGTTGGTTTTGGTGTTGATGTTGGTTCTCTAATCACAACTCCTTTTACTGGTGGTCTTGAACTCTCTTTGACTGGTGTTTTTGCTTTCTTCAGATCGATTATAGCCTGAGTCAAAGTGAGCTCTTCATCATCAATAGATGTTGTTGCAGCAGCAGTAACTTCATACTCAGCAGCATTAAGTTTTTCACTAGCAACACTAACTGGCTCACTAGCAGCACTAAGTTCAGCAACATCAACCATCAAGTTAGCAACTTCTACAATCTTTTCAACATTCAACCCAGCAGTACTAACAAACTTAGCAACATCAACATCCTCTTCAACCACTAATTCAATATCAACCCCTTCATTTACCAACTTATCATCCTTTATCCCAGTTTCCTCATCAGCCATCACTTGATCCTCCCCTGAAGCAATGCTTTCATTTCTCCACTATTTTGGAGCATCCTCCTCCAAACCTTTAACTTCACTTGAGGACTCTACCCTAGCAGTTGAACCTACTTTAAATAATTTTTTCAGCTTTTGAGCCCTTGACCTTTTTCTCCCTTCAAGCTTACTCTCTTCTTCAAATATGTGATTTCATCTTGTTGAGAAGAAGTAGTCTGTTTAAGATCAAGAACCTCCTTGGACAGTTTGGTACAGGTTGCCATCAATTCATTTAAAAGTTCCATACTACCCTCATTACTTCGGAGTGTGTTACCTCTCCCGAGTGGTGAATCATAGGGTGTGTTAGGCATAGCCTCAAACCCAATTTGAGCATCCATACCCCCCATAGTTTTCGGTTGGATGGGACCACTACCTGAGCTAGTTCCAGAGGAACTTGACTCATTAAGTGTTACCTTGGTTCGGGTCTTACTTATTTTATCACTGGCCTACTCTACATCTAAGCTAGCAGCAGTAGTGGCAGCCCTTTCCAAACTAACTCCCAACTCCTTATGGGTAGCCTTATCTGCATCTATACCAGCACTAGCCTGAGGTAGATCAGTGCCCTTTTGTGTGTTCCTACGTTTATAGGTGTTTTGCATTATTGAGGAAATAGATAAAAAGGTGGGTGTGTGTTGGGTCACAGTTGGGATTACTGAACCTTCACCCTGATTTTGACCTAGTTACAACATTGTTTGAAACAATGGTGTTACTATGCCTGAAAAATCTTTTCCCTCCCTCTTCATGTTAGCAAAATTTTTTCTAGTATGAGAGGGAGCCTCATAAACCTTTTTGTGAGTTTTCTTTTCAGACAATTGTCTGTTAATTAGAAGTTGTAAAAACCTTGGATATAAGAAAAATTTGTTTGATGAACTATCCAAGCCCTTAACCACACTATCAAAAATTAATTTTGAAAATTGAAATTTTGAATTGTAGCCAAGCAGATTATAGCAGAAGCCATATTACTGCTAAACTCATTCCAACCAGTTGTCTTTGGACCAAGACACTGCAAGATAGTGTGGATTAAAAATTTCCAGTGTGGGGAGAAGCAGGATTTGAAATTTTTTAAAGAAACATTTTTCCTTACATACCCCATTAGTGCAAGGTTTTCAAAAATTATAGAATTAGGAAGATTCTCAATTCTTTTAGCATCTGCTTGGTTAAGAACTCTCCTAACAGATGTCTCAGTAATGAGTATCTCCTGCCCATCTATAAGGGCATGGATCTGTTCTTTCTCATTAATAGTTTTGATCTTAGCAGTAAACCAAAACTGTTTAATTTGGTAAATATATATAGTAGGGTTTACTGTTAATGCATACCTTATATAGGTTGCATTAAGAAAATCAATGATTTCAGTAAAACCTTCAGACTCTTTAGGTTTTTGCAAGAATGCAATCATGTTGTGTGAGTCGGAAAAAGAAAGATTCGACATTGTTATGATTTTGTTGTAATTTATGTGGGTTTTTGCAAATTGATGATAAAAAGAGAGTTAGTGTTTGTATTTGAGAGAATTATGTGCGGGTGAAACTGATTAAGTGATTTAATTGGGAATTTAAACCCTTAAGTGAAGAAGTTACATAATCGTCCCCTGCACTCTCAAACCCAGCAGTAGAAACCTAGCAGCAGTAAGTTAAGCTTGGCAGCATTAACTTATGTCTAGCAGTTGTAACTTTGAGACACCAGTACTAACTCCAATTCCTCACCAATCTAACACTTTTCTTTTGCTTTACCTGCGAAATATTAGTCCAAAAACCACAAAAACAAAAGCAATAACATTTCACAACAAACATAACATCTAATTACACTTAGCAGATTTAAGTATAACTAGCAGCATTAAATAGCAGTTCTAAGTATAACTAGCAGTACTAATTATACTTAACAGCATAAACTCTTATTGATTTGAATAACAGTACCAATCCATACAAAACTTTACAAAAACACAAAGAGATAATAAATTTTAAAGATTTAACATTCCAATACTGGCAATAAAAAAATGAAATCTACCCACATCAAAAGCTTTTGTGAGAAAATCTGCAATTTTATTATCAGTATGAATTTTAAACATTTGAATTACCTTCTTTTCATGACAATCTCTAATAAAATGGTGTCTTATCTCAATATGCTTTGTTTTTGAGTGATAAACAGGATTTTTAATTATGCATATAGTACTGCTATTATCAATAAATATTTGGGTATGCATAAAATTGTACCCATAATCCAGCAATTGATTCTAAATCCAAAGCACTTGTCCACAACAACTTGAAGTAGCCACATATTCAGCTTCTATTGTGGAGTTTGCAACCACAGTCTGTTTCTTGCACTGCCATGAGATCAATCTACACCCAAGAAATTGACATCCACCTGTTGAAGATTTCATATACAGGCTTGCACCAGCATAATCACTATCAGTGTATGCTACCAAGTCAAAAGGTGAATCTTTTGGATACTAAAGGCCCAATTTAGGTTGACCCTTTAAGTACCTAAAAATTCTTTTCACAGCATGAAGATGTGAAACTTTAGGACTGACTTGGTATCTAGCACAAGCACACACTGCAAACATGATGTCAGGTCTTGAAGAAGTAAGGTACATCAATGATCCAATCATTGATCTATACAAATGAACATCCACTTTTTCACCATCTTCATCCTTGAGCAAAGGCTTATGAGTGACCATGGGTATGCTTGCTGCCTTGACATCTGTATTCCCAAAGTTCTTTAAGATCTTAGCTACATACTTATCTTGACTGATAAATATGCCATCTTTCTTCTGCTTCACTTGCAATCCTAAAAAGAAAGTAAGTTCTCCCATAGAACTCATCTGAAACCTTTCATGCATTAATTTCTCAAACTCAATGCATAATTCCTTCTTTGTTGAACCAAAAATAATATCATGTACATAAACTTGTACTAGCAGGATATCATTTTTGTATCTTCTGATAAACAAATTCTTGTCAATCTTGCCTCTATGAAATCCATTGTCTAACAGGTATGTTGACAATGTTTCATACCAAACTCTGGGAGCTTGATGTAAACCATAAAGTGCTTTTTCCACCTTGTATACTTTGTCAGGAAAGTTAGGATCTTCAAACCCTGGTGGTTGACAAACATGAACTTCTTCTTCAATTGTCCTATAAAGAAAAGCACTCTTCACATCCATCTGATACACCACAAAGTCTTATATGAAGCATAAGCCAGAAACAGTCTTGTAGCTTCATCATAATCAATCCCTTCTTCTTGTGTGTATCCCAGAGCAACTAATCTTGCTTTATTCCTTACCACAATACCTCTTTCATCTTTCTTACATCTGAAAACCCATTTAGTACCAATAGCCCTTTTTCCATTAGGCAAATCCACCAAAGTCCAAACTTCTTGTAGCTTGAATTGTAAAAGCTCTTCCTGCATAGCTTCTACCCAACTTGGATCATTCAGTGCTTGAATTGTCTTCTTGGGTTCTACTTGTGATAAGAAACAAGTAAACAAACAATTTTGAAGGTCTTTGTGACTGTTTCTTTGTTTAAGGGATCTAGCAAAGAAACCTTGGTCCTTCAAATCCTTTGTCATTCTTCTTGTTTGAACAACAGACTTTACATTTCCAATGATTTATTCTTGAGGATGATTCTTGTGAATTCTGGTTGTTGGAATAGGACTGACAGGGATAGTATCATCCATGTTGGTTATGTCAGCCTCTGCACCAACTCCTTCATCATCAGTATCAATATAGATATTTTCCAAGGGAGGCATGTTTGGATCTAAAGGATATTCATCCTCATTAACAACAATGCCTTCCTTATCAGCAGTATTAACAGTTTTCTCTTTGTTAGTGCTGTTAGTGCTATTACCATCACTAGCAGCATTAAAATCATTAGAACTGCTAACATTATCATCCTTCTTTTGATCAACATTTTCTTGTTCTTTTCTTGGCTCTTGATCATCCTGCTGTTCATCATCAAATGAAGATTTCTTGAGTTACTGCTGCTCATAATGTTAAGACTGCTCATGTAATTACAACTGCTTGGGTATTACAAGAAAAATAATGCAAGTCATTACTGCGGCTAGCTATAAAGGTTAATGCTGCGTATGGAAGTTAAGACTGCTAGAGTACATTAAGACTGCTGACAGACTTCAAAAAAAAAAAATACTCTAAGTAGTTAATGCTGCTAGAAGGAAACTTAGTGCTGCTAGCTATAAGTTACTACTGCTGAAGACTTAATGCTGCCAGAGTAAAGTATTAGTACTACTGAGTGTTTGTTAGTACTACTAGAGTATTAGAGTCAGTTTATGTTTATAGAATATCTTGTAACGAAAGTTTAGTAATAGATAAATATAGAAAAGATATTTATCTTGTATAGAAAGTTATTGTAAGCTGAATAGGACTCCTTAGTCTATAAAAGGAGGTCCTAGGGCATAGAGATAGATAGATCTTAATACGTTTTTCATAGAACTTAAAGGTTGTAAACCCTAATACTTTTGAGTATTCGTATTATATCAATAATATTGAAGTGTTTAGTTTGATATACTTGTGTTCTTGTTTACTGTTTTATACAATACAAAGTTCTTCTTAAGATCAAATACAAGATTCCGCATTGTATTTGATAAACTTCAAGGCAGTTTCTATACTTAGTTGTTTTAGATTTATCTAAGATAACTAACCCTTACAAGCTAAGGAATTTGATCAAGTGCATAACTGGGATCAACAAGTGGTATCAGAGCTTGTGATCTAGAAGCTGTGATCAAGAAGAACCTATTTAGACTTAAGGTTGTTCTGATCTTATTGAAGACATGGATTCAGAATCTACACACATGATTACTGCATCAAATGTACCAATGCTCAAGTATGGAGAGTAAGAGCTATGGAGAATGAGAATAGAGCAGTATATTTAGATGGTTGATTATTCTATATGGGAGGTAATAGAGACTGGCAATACTTTACCTAAAATAGAAACTTCTGATGCTGGTGTTGTCACTATCTTGCCTATTAAAACTGCTGAAGACAAGGAACAAAGAAGACCGAAAGTTAAGGCAAGAAGCACTCTCATGATGGGCATTCCTAATGACCATCAGTTGACTTTCAATCAAATCAAGGATGCTAAATTGTTGTTAGAAGCAATTGAGAAAAGGTTTGGAGGGAATGCTGCTACCTAGAAGACAAGGAAGAACCTTTTGAAGCAACAATATGAGAATTTTGCTGCTCCTAGTTTTGAGAATCTTGATCAGACCTTTGACAGACTTCAGAAACTTATTAGTCAACTAGCACTTGTGGAAGTAACAATTCCTCAAGAAGATATAAATCAAAAGTTTCTGAGAAGTTTGTCACCAGAGTGGAATACACATACTGTGGTGTGGAGAAACAAGGCTGATCTTGATACAATGAGTTTAGATGATCTGTATAACAATCTAAAAGTGTATGAACCTGAAGTCAAAGGGTCATTGTTAGCATTAAAGAAACATGGCGGTCATTTTAGTCATAGGAACTTTGTAAACGAGTTATAGATAATATTGTAGAATAGTCAAAGAGCTCGTGGACTAAGCTAATAGGCTAGAAGTTATGTATAAGTTAGTCCAATCCTAAGTCCAAACGAAGCCCATAAGTAAGCCCATGAGGCGTCTAATCTCTTGTATAAAAGCCACCACACACCTCATTTGTGTGGTGTGCTTGAGTGTGTATTGTATGTGTTTTATATAAGATATTCTCTCTTCATCTCTCTACTATTCTCTCTATTATATACGACATATACATACTCTCGTGCCATCCATAAGTGCTTAATAAGATTCATATATTGTGTGATAGAGTTGATATATCTTAGGTCCTGCAAGTGGTATCAATTGCCCAACAACGATTTAGGATTGTTTGTGTCTCGTTTTTTGATCAAAGATTAGCAAAAAGTTGCGTTTTTCTCTATAAAAACGTTAGCTTTTTGTCCAAAAGCTTTGATTTTTACGTTTTTTAGGTTAAAGTTATTGTCTTTCTTATAGATCTACTTCTTAATAGTGAGTTTTGGCATAAAAATCGAATCAAAATAATCAAAAACGTGTTTCTTATCGAACAAAAAAGTTTTGGAATCTTATCGAAATTTGTCAAATTTTGTTATAAACGTTAAAGGTCGAAACTTTATTGTTATTTAAGTGTTTTTGAAGGTTTTTGATAGATAAAAACTGTTTAGAAGTTTGATCTTAGTCGTAATATTGATCTTTAAAGAATCAGTTAATCCATCGGAATTGAAGTTTTTGAGTGTTTATCGGAAATGGTTTTTAGGGTTTTTCGGAATTGGTTCATCGGAATTGGTCATCGGAATTCATCAAGAACTCGTTTACTTCACGATCCAAAGATTACTCAGTATTCCCTTGCTTGTATAAGTGTGTGGAATATTTCGACTAAGGAAAAATCTTCTGATTTGTATAAATTAGATAGATTCTATCGAAATTACTAATTTCATTGAAATTGCAGAATTTCATCGAAAGTGCAATATCGAAATTATAAATTTCATCGGAATTGCAAAGTTCATCGAAATTGCATTTTCATCGGAATTGTAATTTTTGTTGGGAATTATCACAAGGTACGAGGAAGACCAAGTGAAGACAGACTTAAGTCTGGTAGTTACATTATTAAGTCTGGTCATGGTTAAGTCTGGTAATGTAAATGTTAAGTCTGGTAATTGTTATAAGTCTGGTTGACTTGTTAGTTAAGTCTGGTCAGTGAAAATAGGAAAGTTTGTTAGTATTAAGTTAGGAAAAGATATGTACGAGTTAGGTATCTTTATAGAAGATACGTGATATCTTTTCACACGGTTTTGTAATTAGGGTTTCCTTCAAGTATAAAAGGAACCCTAAGGGATCAATATATAGGTACGTACGAATTGTGTGTGTTAGTAATATATACAAAGTTAGTGATAACTCAGTGTTCTTTATTGTTCTTGTTAATATTCCGCGTTAACATTAACAAATTGTTAAGAGTTTCTCACTTGGATTGATTTGGATTTATTCAAGTCATCCACTAAGTAATCAAAGGCTACTTAGAGATCCATACAAATCGTGGACCTACAAGTGGTATCAGAGCCTTTAGAGAGACTCTGTGTTCGAAGAATACAACACCACAAACAAACTCTCAATCAATTCACCCTACACAATGTCTGATATTGAAAAACCTATCAACACTGAAACCTTTTCAATCCATAACAGTGAGGATGAGAACTCAAACCATGAGGAAGAAAACCCTGAAACCAACACCTCTAAATCACAACCAATCATCCCTACAACCACCACCATATCCAACATTAAACTTCCAATACTGAAGAGAGAAGAGTACGACATATGGGCCATGGAGATGGAACATTACTTGGAGTACATTGACAGTGATGTGTGGAAGGTTATTCAGAAGGGACATTCTAAGAAAAGGGTTTCAGTTGGTAATGATGGGCAAATCAGAATATTACCACTATTGACTGCTGAGGAGGTACGGGCTGTGGAAAAAGAAAAGAAGGCTAGAACCTTGCTGCTTATGGCTATTCCAAAGGAGCATCTACAAAGGTTTCATGGGATGATAGATGCCAAGGAGATTTGGGATGCAATTAAGAAACGTTTTGGTGGGAATGCAAACTCTAAAAAGATGCAGAAGGCTGTTCTTAAACAGCAATTTGAAACTTTCAGTGTGTCAAAGGCTGAAGGATTAGAAAAGGGTTATGACAGATTTCAACATCTTCTGTCACAACTAGAAGTACATGGTGCTGCTGTATCTAATGAGGATGCCAATCACAAGTTTCTTAGGTCTCTACCACCAGAATGGGTAAACGTGTCTATGACTATGAGGATGAAGGATGAAGTTGACTCAATGACCCCAGATGACCTGTACAACAATCTTAGGATTTTTGAAAGGGACATCAATGAAACCACTCAGACAACTACTAGTTCTTCAAATGTTGCTTTTGTGTCTCAAAGCAAAGGCAGTACTTACAAGGTTAAGTCTGGCAGTGTTAAGTCTGGTGTTCATGAAGCTTCTACAAGGGAAAGAACTGCTCCTACAGACTTTGCAGATGAGGTGATTCACTCATTCTTCGCCAATCAACAAGAAGATGAGAGCTTTATCAGTGAAGATTTGGAGCAGATAAATGATGCTGAGGTAGAAGAGATGGACATCAAATGGCACATTGCCATGATTGCTCTGAGGGTAAAAAGGTTTCAAAAGCAGTATGGGAGGTCCATTAAGTTCAACAACAAGTATCCAGTTGGATACACTAGGAGGACAGTTGAATGCTACAATTGTCATAAGCATGGACATTTTTCTAGAGACTGCCCAGAGAAGAAGTCTACTGATGGGTATAGGAAGAATGATGCAGCGGATGACAAGCTAGAAAGAAACCAGATGAGTATGGTGACATTGGAGGCTGGAGCTATTAACTGGAATGAGCACACAAAGGAGAATGAAGAGTCCAGTCATGCACTCATGGCCATTGGTTCTAGTAATGAGGTACCATTATGTTCTAAGTTATGTACTGATTCCTATAATCATATTAAGGCTTTGTGTGATGAGCAGTTGACACTGATAGGTGACCAAGAAGCACAAATTTTAGCTTATAAAAGTGCTCTAAAAACATTAGAAGCACAAAAAGGAACCCTTCAGAAACAACATGCTGATTTAAATGAAAAACTATTCTTTCAGGCTAATAAAATATATGAGCAAGATGAAAAACTTAAAAAATATAGAAGAATTGGCCTAAATTTACAAAAGGAAAAGGATGATTTGCAAAAACGTGTAGACCAGTGGAATAAGTCAAATAATAATCTGTTTAAATGCTGGGATGCACAAATAAAGTCAAGTAAGAAACATGGCTTAGGGTATGAGGAGGATGAGAAAAAGGCTATATTTAAGAATAGAGAGGAGGACTATGCTGATAAGCCTTTATATAATCGATTTGTTAAGGCTGATGATTTCAAGGGAGTTCCACATCCATTGAGTGGAGACTACACTCCTCTTGAAAAAGAGGAGTTAGATGACTCTCTATTTTTGTATGGAAAAAGAGGTCCTCAAACACCTGAGTCAACCACCTCAGAGGACAAAACTAGTGAGTATTCTACTTGTCAATCTAATGACAATGAAGGATCCATTGGTGATGTCTCTGACCACTCTAAGTCTGATTCAAAAAGTAAAGTAAAAGAGAGTCCTGAACCTGAGATTGTTAAGGAAAGTGAACTAGTTGTGACTAAGTCTGAATCACAAACAGTTAAACCTAGTTGTGTCAACCACATAAAAACTCCTAGGGAATCTGTTAATATGAATGAGTCACCTAAAAGTAATAGTGTTCACAGAGAAGTTAGGAGTAGCTACACTTACACTCGTAAGAGATGTTTTGTTTGTGGAAGTCTAAGTCACTTGATTAGAGATTGTGACTTTCATGAGAAGAGAATGAAAAGAGAGGCTGAGCTTAAAAGGAATGTGAATATGGGTCATGTTAATAATAAACCAATGTGGAATAATGCTAACAGAATAAATCATGCCAACCAATTTGCCCCCAGACCAGCCTAACATGTTAACTCTACCCGACCAAACATTAATTCTGGTAGACAACAAGTTAATACTGGTAGACCAAACTTTAATGTTAATTCTGGTAGACCAAATATTAAGTCTGGTTTAAGGAACTTTAATTTGGGTAGGCAAAACTTTAATTCTGTGAGACCTAATGAAAATTCTGGTTATGTTCATCAAGTGAGACCCAGACAGCCTTTCCAAAAACCACAGGTGAATCAAAGAAATCAATTTTATAAACCTCATTCACCTGTAAGGAGACCAATTGCTAAGAATACAGCAAGACCTTCAACTTCAAATGCTGTAAAGGGTAATGGGGGTTCTGCTATTAAGCCCTCAGCATGTTGGTCTTGGGATCCATTCAAAAATGAATATACCTATAAATCCCAAAGCAACAGTGGATCAGTTTCATATAATACTTTTAAATATGTTGATCCACAAGGCAGACCCAAACCTACTCAAGCCTGGGTTGTTAAGAGAAATTGATTTCTCTTCTTATGTTTTGTAAAGTTTGTATACTTTTTGTCCTTGAAATTGTTTTTAAGTCTTGAAGTTATTTTTTTTTGTGTTTGTTCTTCTTAGTTTAAATGGTTTTCAACTTTTCTAGTACGATTGTTTCTTTGTGTTTTGTGCTTAACTTTGTTTTGCAGTTGTCAACTCCTTATTGTTGCTAAACATTCATATATGGCAAAATAATACAAAAGGACCATGGAGTTTTTATTCATAACCATCAAGTTACATTCAAGGATGCAGCCTACAACACAAAATAAGATAAAAGCCTAAACATAAACAAGCTAAACGCCAACACCTACTTCTTCCTTTTTCCCTTGTCCTTCAAATCAGGCATGGTTTTCTTGGTCCCTTTCTCCCCAAGTAGATCTCTCACTTTTGGGCTTAAGAGTCCTAGAACCTACTTGTTTGGATTTGGATGAGGCAACACAATGTTTTTCTTAGAAGACACATCTTTTGAAGTCTCTGCTGCTTCATCCTCTGGTTCTTTTGCAGTAAGATCATAAGCAGCTAGCCAACGTTTAAGCATTGTCTTCTTTGATAACTTGTTTCTTAGACGTGAGGTGTAACCTGGTGGAAAATAGCCTTCCCATCCTCCATCAGATGACTCAGAAGATGAGTCGGATGAAATCTCCATGATGTTTGTTGGGGAAGAATCCATTATGATGAACAAGTTTTCTTTTTGATAATAAGATGGTTTGGTGTTGACTATAAGAGGCCTTTTATAGAGAATATCAAGGTTTAAGGCTCTTAAATGCTCGGTTGGTATATGAATTAACTCCTTGCAGGCATTGAGTTAATTATGGTTCTTTTGGAAAGTTGACCAAAGTTTAATTTTTTAAAGTTAAGTATCGTTTTTAGTTATGGTATTTAGAAAAAAAAAACAATTTTTTTTATGTCTACACTTAAGGGGAGGTAATGTACATTTAAGGGGAGGTTAAATGTAAAATTACTAGGATCTTTCTTTAAAAGTCGGGTAGCCTTAAGTGTTAAATCTGGTTGTTTCTTGATTGCAATTTTGCTTGCTTTGTCTCTTTTTCTTGCTGTTGGGACTAACATTTGCAGAGAATCATGGATTGGGATTGGATCGAAGCCTTTTTGTTACTTATTAAAGTGTGTAAGTCAGCATCTTTGGTAAAGTCTGGTAGGTGAGTGATTAAGTCGGGTTGACCAATTTTAAGTCTTGTAGTGTAAACAGAGTAATAAAATATTACCGTTAGGTCTGGTCTGTCAGACTAACGCGTTTTTATATAAAATATTATCGTTAAAGATTTTTCGAGGCTAAGAAGTATATAAGGGTAAAATTGATCAATTTTTCTCACTTTTATCTTTATTTACTTCCAAATTTAAATTACAATATTTTCGGTAACTACTCTGCTTCTCAACTACAACTTAGTCAAATATCTAACTTAATTCAACCCGAATTATCTCATTCTCTCATCCATGGCTGCCCTAAAGTTTGTTGACAAACACAATCAAGTTGGATATTTGAAGTAACCAACTCAAAGTGCCGGCTTTGAAGAAATTGTGGACTTTATGCGTGGCTCGTACATTCGGTATGCTTTACTTCATAATCCCACCATTTATGCATCCCTTGTCAGGCAGTTTTGGGGGTCGGTTACCTCTGATACTCTTGATGATGGGACACCATGCTTAAGAGCTACTATTGATACCATTGAGTTTACTGTTACTGAAGCATCCATAAGGAGTAGTCTTCAAATGGATGATGCTTCAGGGGAACTTGATATGTCGCGTGAGGATGTTTTAGAAGGATTGCAAAACATAGGTTATCCCACTGATGGTTCTTTTACTTTTTGGAAAAACTATTTTACACCACAGTGGAGGTTTTTAGTCCATCATCTACTCCAATGCCTAAGTTCCAAAAGTGGTGGATGGGATCAGTTTGGTAGCAAAATTGCTGCTGCATTGGTCTGTCTATCCACTGGAAGGACTTTTAATTTCTCAAAACTTATTTTTGAAGGCATGGAGTCAAATGTTAAAAAGACTAAGTTTTTGATGTATCCAAGATTTTTGCAAATGATTCTCAACTTTGAAACAACAAATAAAGTGCAAACATATGAATGTGTGGCTTTCACAGCCAAATTATTTGCTAACATGAAGAGAAATTTCAAAGGGGCCCATAGGCCTTTACTTCCTTCTATGCTTGTTGGTACTAACAATGCAGGTACATCTGAGGATATACAAGAGTCATCTGATGAGGAGCAATCTCAGGAACAACCAAGATCCCCAACTCCCACACCCATACCAACACCTTCACCACAACCCAGTCCTTCATCTGCTGAAAGCCAACCTACTCCTATCCCAAAGTCACCTACATCACATGTTCCAAGTCCTGCACAGGAGGAGGAATGTGCCTCAATGTCTGTGGAAGAGATTCAAACATTGGTTCCAACTTTGCTTAAGAAGGTGACTACTTTGGAGAAGTCAAATAAGGCACTCAGTACAGCTGTTATCACTTTGGTGAAGAAAGTGAAGAAAATGGAAAAGGCTATGAAGGATCAGGGTGTTCAATTTGATGACCAGGAAGGAGAAGCTGAAAATTCTTCCAAACAGGGGAGGAATTTAGAAGCAGAGCACATATTTCAAACGCCAGTTCAAGAGAAAGTCACAAATTTTAGTCCAGAAGCAATGGAAGTAGCAGAGACATTGGCTCAATCCTTAGGCAAGATCAAAGAGAAGAAAAAGGGGAGAAAACTAATTCTAACTGACAAGGATTCTGCTGAGGAAGGAGTTGATAAGTCTGCTGCAAAGTCTAGCAGAGTTGGGTCTGAAAATGAAATTAGTTCTGGTTGGGATAAGTCTGGTAATGATGTTGAGTCTAGTCAAGGGATTGCTGGTACTAAAAGAAAAGGGAAGGAGATTCTTGTTGAAGCTCCTCAAACTAAGAAAAAGAAAAGTCAAATACTTGAGGAACAAGCAAGCTTGGCTGAAATAGAAAGAATTAAGGCTAAAGATCTGGAAGAAAAGGAAAAAGAAGAAGCACAGATAAGACAAGATGCTCTGTTGGCTAGAGAAGTGGCACTTCAAGATACAGATGATGTGATGAGTTTAATTGAAAATGATGCTGAAGTAAAAGCAAAGTATGAAGAACTCAAAACTATTCCAGGATTGTCTACTGGAGAAAGAGCTAGGCAGCTAGTAGAGTTCATAAATTCTAAAGGGGATAATGAAATCATAGGGGACTTCATAGCAAAAGTGAGATCAAAGAAGCAAGTTCCCAAGAAGCTTGGAAAGAATGACATCAGACACTGTATGAGAACATACCTGAAGAACATGATGCATCTTTCAATCGAAAATATGAAGGGAATGTCATTTGAAGATATTCAAGAAAGGTATATAAGAGCTTTTGAAAGAGATCATGGATTCAGACCTTTGGATTATTAAGATGCACAAAGATGGTGTTTCAAGCAAAGGCATATTCCAAAGGAACAGGGTGAACAGCCAAGAATCAGATTGAGTAGTCATGATACAGTATCTGAACCTGTGCAAGAAGCTGAGCAGCAAATTGAAAAGGAGTTAGAAGTTGAGAAGGCTTCAACTGAACCTGTGAATGAGCCTAAAATTGTGACATGAAAAAGAAGAAAAAGCATGTCAAGAAAAAGGAAACCTAAGAAGGTGGGTGAAGATGATGAATCAGAAGAAGAACCTTCATCTGAAGGAGCAACTATGGGTATAATTGAGAGTTCAAAGGAACCAGCCAAAGTAGTTGCTTATCGAATTATTAAGAATGGGAGAAAGGCTGCATATAGCATACACTACAAGAATTCACGCAAATACCCACGGACTAATTTTGTGGGTAAAAGGGCCAAATGCGTGGGTAATTGATGAATACCCACAGATTATCCATGGATCTATTTAAATGGGGAAAACCTTCGAGGGTAAATGACTAGCCACGATTTTTTTTGTTTTGTTATGTGGGTAATGTTAACCACGACATTGTTTGTGGGCATTTTCGCTTAATCTGTGGGTAAATGTTGCTCGGGATTTTCTAAGTTAACACGAAAATACCCACAATTGTCATGTGGGTAATCTATGGGTGTATTTAGCCAGTACATCATCCGTGGGTGTGTTCATTAAATCCGTGGTAAAATGTTTTATGGGATTTCTTACATTACCACAAAAATACTCATAAAAAGTTTTGAGGGTAATTCATGGGTACACATAACCCACGATATAGTCGTGTGTAACCATCCGATGGTAAACATTTCCGTTTTACCCATGATAATTCATGGGTACACTTAACCATGGATATATAAGCGTGTGGAAAAGCAGAGGGTAATATTAGAAATTTTTCCCACAATAATTCGTAGGTAATATTAACCACAAAAAGTACTGGGTAAAAACTTGTGGAATTTGTCGCTAGGCGATTTGATTGAAATTTTTTACGAAATATCTATATAATTGTAAATGTCACAAATTTTCAAAGTACTGCACCACATATTTTCTGATAACATAACAAACATAAACAAACTTTATTAAACTTAACATAAACCTGAAATATCCAGTATGAAAGAAACCAACAACCTAAATCATTTAAAATAAAACAAGCAGCAACCTAAGATATCCAAAGCTAAAATAGGCATGAACCTAAAATACTAGACAAGCTGAAAATAAATTAACTCATGTTTCTTGATGTCTTGCCAAGGCTGTGATGATCATCTTACTAGATTTCGTGTTCCTCGGAGTTGCTAGTGTTTGGGTTTTGAATCCCCCCCCCATAGTATCTTCTTCATTGCTTTCTTGAGTGTCACTCTCAGTACTTAGAACAGGAATATCATGGTGATTAGACAAGAGCTCAAGAATTTTTTTGTTGTTTACCGATCTTACGAGTCAACTTTCTCCCCATTGCCTAATACGAGAGACCTACTCTTCTTGTGATCCCTCCCCTTCCTCTCGGCATATCATCATTGAAAGTTAGATCAGTTAGAGACTCATCCGCCATTTTAGGACGAGCATATGAGAGAAGTACTCTTCTTGTGATCCCTCCCCTTCCTCTCGGCATATCTGCACCTAGTAAAATTTCATGTACAAGGACACTTATTAGATACTATACAAAAAGTGAGTAGATTAAGCAGTTAACAAACAATGAGGCCATCACACAAGTCTCAGTTTGTAACATCAATAGTACATGTGACAAAGGATAAACCTTCACTTATGTGAACAAATTCTTATTAACAGTTAATCTTTATCGACCATCATTTTCAATGTAGATCATGGATCAACCCTAAGACAAACATATAAAAGAAATAGTATCGTATCTTTAATTGTTTAAGTGCTGCAACATTCTTCCAAACACACCAACAAAACAACAAAACACTTATTCAATAAAACTAAACAACATAGCACTTATTCAATAAAAGTACAATTTGGAACATAAAAAATTTCCATTGGAACATGTAAGAGACAACAATAAGGTGCAAAATACCAGCAAAATATTTACGAAATGGGCATCAGAAGACTCCAATTACAGATATTGAAACCTTTAATATAAACAAACTGTAAGCTAATTTGGTACTGTACTTGTTAAAACTTGTTATCTTTGTGATACTGCTCCTCAATTCTCTAGTATCTCCTATTGAACTGAAGCCACAAAAGTTTATAAGAGATAGGTAGTGATACTTATTCAACAACTGCTACCCACTTTTTATGGATTTATTTATTATTTGAATTTGATTTTTTTAAGAGCCGCCTTAAAATCCCGCTAAACCCTTTTCATCTGCCGCTTAATTTTTCTTTCACAAATCTAGAATGTATGTATACCGAAACTAATCCCATTCTTAATCAATGGGTATTTAATATGATACGGAACTATTGAGATATGGATGAATCAATATAAAATAACTTTCTTTCAAAAAAAAAAAATATAAAATAACTTAATATATAAATATGAGTGAGTTTACTGGTATCACTTTTTCTAGTTTGGATACGATAACTTATTTACATCTATAGAGAATTTTATATATCTAAACAATTTTGGAGTCATGTACATGGTTGCTATAAGATAATATTAATACTTAATAGTAGGGCTGAGCATTTGGACCGACCACCCGACCTGACCCGATTTTCGACCCGAAACCGTCCCGATTCGAAAAAAGTTGCGTATAAGTCGGGTTACACATTTTCGGAAATGTCGGATCGGGTCGGCTCGGTTCTGTTCGAAATCCAACAAACCCGACCGACCCGAACCGACCCGAGTATGTTTCGGTTCGGTCTCGGTTTAGGATTTGAGGGATTTTCGGTTTCGGGTTTAGTCGGGTTAGGTCGGGTTTGAGCCGATGCTCACCCTTACTTAATAGTATGAAACATGGGTTAGTACACAATGAGGCTATTATATTTTACATTCTTATACAATTTAATAAACTACTTTTCTTTTATATAATTGAATCATTGAACTTATAAAATTATATTTAGAAAACTATTCAAAAAAAAAACAAATATTAGTACGAGTGACATGAACACATATTTTTTGACAGCTAAGTAACATGAATACCGCGTGTTTATAAGTTTAATCATATGTAAGTATAGCTTTTATATGTCGACCCGAAACCGGCCAGAAATGTCAACCCAATTAATCACCGACTAATACCACCTAGACCCATTACAAGCTACAAGGGGGTCGACCAACCGACTACCGATTCGCAATTTTTGCAACCTTGGTTTATGTAATGGGGTTATACGGGTTGACCGTTTTTTACCCAAATATGTTTATCCTCAACGCAAAACTGTTTATCTACTTGGTGGTTATTGGGTTGTCGAAAATTGACATCTCTACTCAAAATGAGTTGGGCTCAAGCTCAAAATTCTCTTATAATAAACGAGCCTAGTTCGAACTCGGCTCGGCTCATTACACCTCTAATTTAATATATATCAAAAACACAAATAATAAAATTCGGCTCGACTCGGCTTGGCTCGTTACACCTCTAATTTAATATTTATCAGAAACACAAATAATAAATTTCATAACTTATCAACAACATTGTTAGCACTAGTGTCAAAAATAACTGTTGCTGGAACCGGAGATGAAGATGAAAATGGAGATTATAAAAAAAATATTATTTTTATAAGCTACATGAAGTAGCATTTGATTTTCAGAGATAAGATTATTTTTTTATAATCCCTCGCAAGTTTTGTCTAGCAAACGGAGCTTATATTTTAAGTAACTTATTTTTTCAAAAAATAAACATAATATCTCAATAATCTTATGTAACAAACATAACGTAAACAAATACAATTGACTAACTCCTAATTTCATCAAACTTATGTGCTGCCCTAAATCCTCAAATCCTCAAATAAAACCCTGCCCATTATTGATGTAGTTTTGAGCAATTCAACCGTGGATCAGCCGCCATCCTCATTGATCTTATTTTTACATTGTTAATTGAACGATGTGGTTTTCTGGTTTCATAGATTAAGCTTATTGTTGTATAATAACTAATGCCTGCAACTGCCTTATCATCATACTTGATTTCCGAAACTGTCAATATCATAATTTTTGTTTCAATGTATTTTTATTAAAGAAGTTTGATTCATATGCGTTTTTTTTTTTTTTCTTTTAATTTGTAGGCTGCTATTTTAGTTAAGACATCTACTACCATTCTACCAATTGAGTTTTAAATGAGAATGGATATAAAATAGGTTTTCTTAGTCGCGAATTCATTGATGGGGTTGTATCATTTGTGAAATGTGCTTGCCAACAATAAAAATGTGCACAAATAGCGGGTAACAAAAATTTACCTACATAAAAATGAACACAATAATTTAGGCACAAAAATTAACCATCGCCAAAATTACGGGCATATTTATACCCACAAATTACACACACCAAATTACCTACGAGCATAAAGGATGAGTCTAATAAATGGGTAATTTAAACTTAGCCACGGAAAATTACACGTGATATGTTAAACGAGAAAGCGGGTGTGTGAAAAACTATGTATAAATTTTACCCATAAATCACCCACAACTATTACCACGAATATAAAAGATGTGTGTAATCCGTGGGCAATAAAAATTTACCCACATAATTAACCATGACTTTACCCATGATAATAAATTTGTGTGTAATATGTGGGGAATTTTTTGGCGGGAATCATTTAGCCACAGACTACACACGGTATACTATTTAATGGCTAAATTTATGGGTAAAACTGTGGAAAAATCGAGGGAAAATTTTCATCGAGTTTGAATTCGCTAATTGTGGGTAAGTAATGGGTAATATGAGGGCAAATACCCACGTATCAATGTCCGTGGGTAATTTTCGTGGGTAATCGACCTGATTCTTGTAGTGATAATAAGGGAAGATCATTCTAACATTGTGTATGTTAATTTTTCTAGAATATTAAATGATGTAAACAGAGAGGATCTTCATGAACTTTATAAGTTGGTGAATATTAAACATGGAGATAATCCACCAGAAGATGATTTTGAAAGAGTGTTCTGGGGTGATCTAAAAATTATGTTTGAACCTCCAACTGAATCAGATGTGGTATGGCAGCTTCCTGAGCAGAAAAAGCTTATTAGTTGGAGATATTTTCACAACTGCAGAGTACATTGTTTGTCTGTGCAAGGAGCTGAAGTATATATGCTTGCAGAAGTGGAATATCCACTTTCACCTTCTATCTGCAAAGAAATGTTGAATAAGAAATTATCTACAAATAAGAAAGATGAAGTATATGAGCAGATTTTGGATTTAATCAAGACACAGTCTTTGAAGGAGACATTGTTGGATTAAGTGTTTGAAAGAATTTTCTTTAAGTTGTCAAGTGAGACTATTGGAACTTCTCACTTGGTGGAGGTGCATAGCACTAACACAACAAAAGGTTATCAGTCCACCTTGTCTGACCCACACAAGGACTGGCTAATCCTGAGCAAACGGCTACAGGTAAAGATAGCTCAAATCCGTTTATGGCTAACAATTTGCCAAAAATTGTATGGTATTCAACTCACCATATCTAAGATTAGTGAAGAGTTGACTAGCCCACAAGGTTATGGCTTGTGGTAAAGGCTGTGGAAAACCATAAATGGTAATCAATTCACCATGATGAGGTGCTTTCCATCAAAGAATTGGCTAGTCCAAAAGGGTACAGCTTTTGGTAAAGACATAACAAATCTGTTGATAGTTGATGATTTACTAAAAATCATATGGTTATCAATGTACCATGGTCTTACACACCAAAACATTTGGCTACTCCAGTAGTGATGGCTATTGGTAAAGAGATATCAAATCCATTAAATTTTCAATGATTCACCTCTCAAAGGAGTTAATACACCTGGAAGTGATGAGAATAGATATGAAACTTAATATGAATTGATGTACAAAATGTCATGGTTGCTGGAAAGATCAAGTGAAATGCATATCAGGATGCTGAGAAGATCAAGTTGCTGCACAAATACTCAAATTTGCAGATTTCAAGTGTTTTGAAGATCAAGATAATTCCAATCCTCATAAGCTTACTCAGAAGGAACTTGAAGTTCATGGAACATGAAGATCAAGTTAGGGGAGGATTGTTGGGAATTATCACAAGGTACGAGGAAGACCAAGTGAAGACAGACTTAAGTCTGGTAGTTACATTATTAAGTCTGGTCATGGTTAAGTCTGGTAATGTAAATGTTAAGTCTGGTAATTGTATTAAGTCTGGTTGACTTGTTAGTTAAGTCTGGTCAGTGAAAATAGGAAAGTTTGTTAGTATTAAGTTAGGAAAAGATATTTACGAGTTAGGTATCTTTATAGAAGATACGTGATATCTTTTCACACGGTTTTGTAATTAGGGTTTCCTTCAAGTATAAAAGGAACCCTAAGGGATCAATATATAAGTACGTACGAATTGTGTGTGTTAGTAATATATACAAAGTTAGTGATAACTCAGTGTTTTTCATTGTTCTTGTTAATATTCCGCGTTAACATTAACAAATTGTTAAGAGTTTCTCACTTGGATTGATTTGGATTTATTCAAGTCATCCACTAAGTAATCAAAGGCTACTTAGAGATCCATACAAATCGTGGACCTACAATTTTCATCGGAATTGCAACTTTTAACTTTCATCATAATTGCAAGGATTTATCGTAATTGGACTCAGTGAACAGTATTCATCGGAATTCAACTAAATCCATCGGAATTACACCTACTCCATCGGAATTCAGCCAAATCATCGGAATTCAACCAAATCCATCGGAATTCAACCATATCCATCGGAATTGAACCTTCAAAGTTGACTTCTTATGACAAAACTTCAAACGGCTATAACTTTTGAACCGTATCTCCGTTTTCAGTCCGTAACCTATCAAAACGACCGTGAGAATGAGAAAAAGGACACGTTGAATGAACTAATCCGACCTTCGAGGTCCAAATCCACTCCAAAAAGAAGTTATCGAGGTTTTTAAGTTTTTAAGACCAAAATTTCTCTACAACAAATGAATTTAACCTTCACCAAACACAACTCCTATATCGTTGCACCGATCCAAGATCAACTTTATCATACATACCTTCATCAATGGCAACTCAGCAAGACATTCATGCAACCGGTGCTGAAAACCGTCCTTCTATGC
The DNA here is from genome assembly GCA_021014915.2 of Artemisia tridentata subsp. tridentata. NCBI lineage: Eukaryota > Viridiplantae > Streptophyta > Magnoliopsida > Asterales > Asteraceae > Artemisia > Artemisia tridentata. The sequence continues at coordinate 177,352,858 of CP139507.1, forward strand.
TTGAAAAAGGTGGATATCTTCCATTGACAAGCCGTATGCTTCGTTACATCAAAATCAAGCCTGATGGTAAACTCCTGCTCCAATCTATTAAGAATGGACCCTTCAAGCCTCGACAGATTCAAGACCCCAGAGAGCCAAATGGAACACCTCCTATTCCACCATTCTTTCGTGAACAATCAAAAGCAGAATACACAGAAGAAGACAGGAAGCAGATCGCAGCTGATGATATGGCAATGCACTTAATCCAACTAGGATTACCACGAGAGATCTTTGCTGCTGTCGACAGTTGTGAAATGGCCTATGACATGTGGGAACAAGTTAGAAGGCTATGTCATGGCACAGAAATTGGGCAACAAGATATTGAAAACAAGCTACTAACTGAATGGGAGAAGTTTACATCCACTCCAGGAGAATCCATTGAATCCTACTATACCAGGTTCTGCACTCTAATGAATGAGCTAATTAGAAACAAGTTGACACCAAGACAAATCGTGAGCAACATCAAGTTCATCAACAATCTGGACGATATGTCACTATTGTCAACCAAACCAAGGATCTACATCAGGTGAATTATGATCAGCTATATGATTTTCTGAAGCAAAACCAAGCTGAGGCTAATGAAGTTAGGAAAGAAAGATTGGTAAAGAGTCATGATCCTCTTGCATTAATTGCTCAAACACCAACACCTTTACCAGTGAACTACCTTTACCAGTGAACACACAACATCAACCATCTGCATCTTCCACTCACAACTACATGCAACCACAATACATTCGACAACAACAAACTGTTGTAATTCCACAACAACAATTCTACCCACAACAACAACAATATCCATAATTCCAAGAACCAGAGATCACTGACAATGATGAGTCTACTGCTGCTTTGACACAATCAATTGCTTATTTGACAAAGGCATTCCAAGGACGCTATTCTACACCAATCAATAACAACCAAAGGATTTCATCGAATACTCGCAACAGGCAGATTGCACAGCCGAGTTTCAATATGGGTCAAGGAGGACAAATGGTTGGAGTTATTGGGAATCAACAAGGATATGCTACCAAATTTCAGATGGGTAATCAAGGGTAGTATGCAGGAAATCAGATGGGTCAGTATGCAGGGAATCAGATGGGTCAAGTTGTTGGAAATCAGGGGGGTCAGAATGTTGGGAATCAAACAGTGGGTAATCAGATTGGAAATGTTGCTGCTCTAGTTGTTGGGAATTATGGAAATATGAATCAGGGTAATCCGATAAAGTGTTTCAACTATCAGGGTGCCGGTCATATGGCAAGGAACTGTCCCACTAAGCCGAAAAAGAAAGATTCAGCTTATCTACAGAAAGCATTGCTGTTGGCGCAGAAGGAAGAAGCAGAGTTTTAGTTAAATGCAGAAGAAAATGATTTTATGGCTCTCATGGATGACATGGAAGACCGAGAGGACATCGATGCAAACTACATATTTATGGAAAATCTTCAGGAGGCTAAGTATGACACGTATTCTGACACACCTCCTATTTATGACACCAATGCAGTATCTGAGGTACCATTATTCAATACATGCCACAGTAATGATATATTTGATATGTCTCCTCATGAGGAACAACATTCTGAGACTCTGGTAACCACTTACGACACATTCCTGGATACGATGAGTAGTAGCAATATTGATTCGGAAACTTCAGATATGAATCATAGTGGAGGCTTAGCTTCCCAGCATGCTGAGAATGATGAGGAAACACGTGCTCTATTTGAATCATTATTGAACAATTGTAGTATTGAAATTGAGAAAGTAAAAAAGGTCAATCGCGATGTTAAGGCCGCGAATGAAAAAATGACCGCTGAGCTTGAGAGGTATAAGGAAAACGAAAAAGCTTTTGAGTTTCATAAAAAACGACAGTCAGAATTAGAAACTGGTTATCAAAATTCTATTTTAAGAGAAAAACAATTGCAAATCAAGTTTGACACACTTGATGTTAATTTAAACATGAAAATAAAATCCTTAAACGCGAAAATTTCTGAATTGAAAAACCAACTTTCTGAACAAACATCAACTTGTTCTGATCTTGATAAAGAAAAGAAAGAATTGAAAGCAGATTTTTCAAAACGAGAAAATGATCTTCTTGATGAAATCATTGAGAAACAAGAAACAATCAAAAAGTTGAAAGATTTGCTTGCGAAAACGGGTCACTCCGCTCAAACCATTCATATGCTAATTAAAGATCCAAACCCGCTTTTGCACACAATGAAGAAAATGGCTATCGGTTATGAAAATCCTTATACTCTCAAGAAAGCTCAGAAAGAATAGAATGTTTTGTACAATGAAAATGTGATATATGCTAAACATGATCCTCCCGCTGTTCGGGATTCTAACGAAACAATTGAGCTTGCTAAAGAGAGTCGAATTAAAATGAAACAAAAGAACCCAGAGATAAAACCAATTGATTATAACAAACTCAACATACTTTCTGGAGATAATTTTGTCCAACAAAAACAAACACCAAAGTTTTCCAAAAAACCAGTTGTTACGACACCAGTTGCAAAACAAAAAAGTTGTTTCTAAAACTCTTTCAAACTTGGAAGAAATGTCCTCAAACAATCCTTTTAACACAAGTGCTGCTAGAGGATATTTAGATGATCTTAAAAAGAGAATTGAAACACTTCAAAATATTGTTGCATCCAAAACTACTATCAGTATCAACAACTGGCATTCAAGTTTTCATGCAGAAATGAAAAAGGTGTTTGAAACAAAAATTACTACTCCACTAAATAGCATCCATGCGAGAGTAATTCATTTAGAACAAGCATTTTTGAAAGAAATAGCCGACTTTGTCAAGGACCACAAATCCCTTGTGAAGGAAGCTAATGAAAATATTGAAAACATCAAAGTTTTGGAAAACCTAAATGACTCTCTCTTCGAAGCAGTTATGTCGACCGATATTATGTCCATCATTTTACAAACATATTCTGTTGAAGACGATGAAAGACTACGAGCTGAGACCTTTGCAATTGTTTCAAAATATGAAAATGCTCTTACTAAACTTGAAAAAGAAAACGTGTCATATTTTAAACAACTTGATCGAAAAACCGAGGAATGCAAGTATGAAAAACTGTCGTATGAGCTTGTTTACAAGGACATGAAAGAGAAAAATGATCTTTTGAGGGCTCAGCTAGAAAGTCAAAAAAGGAAGGGTGTGGATACTAAGTTTGCAAAACCATCGACTTCGGACAAACCAAGTACTTCAAAACCGGTTGTTAAACCAAAAATGTCGATTTCTCAATTTGTTCCAAAAGTCGATGTGAAAAATGATTTGACAAAACCAGTCACTCCAACACCCTTGCCCAAGCAAAATGAAAAAGAAAATATTGTTGATAAAGGAAAAGCAGTTGTCGAAACACCAAAAGTTATAGCACCTGACCTTTATAGAATTAGTCCCACTATTGTGTCTGCCTCCACATCTCAAACATATAGGACAAATGAAAAGAGTGTAAAAGTTGATCCAAAAGAGTCTAGGAATGCTAAAACAACTTCAAAGGACAACAATATAAATCCTAATGCGTGTGCCTTATCTTCTACAGGATTAGAAAGCACCTCTAGGAGCAGCAGACTACAGCCTAGGAGCAATACAAGGAACAATAGAATCTCGCCTGTCTCTAAGAGTAGATGCCCGAATAAAGTTGAAGAAGTGGAAGAACACCCTAGGAATTTATCGCTTTGTAATAAGAGACATATATCATCTGAATGTAATGTCAAAAGTACTGTTTCTAATGCATGTAATGACTCTGTTTGCTCAATGTGCAAGAAATGTTTATCCAATGATGTTTATGATGATTATGTTTGTAAGAATGTGAATGTTACACCTGATTAGAAGAACGTTCCTAAAGGAACTAGTGCTAGATCTTGATATATAAAAAGACTAATTGCACAATTTAGGTCAACCACTAGTAGTCAAATGCCTAGGAACTATCTTAAGTATTGTGTATGGAAACCAACGGGTAGAAAGTTCACTCTCCAGAATAGAAAATTGACAGCTGTTCAAATTGAACCAGTAGAAACTTTCTATGAGTGTGATTCGGATGTTACCCCTAATCCCGTGGAACCAAATGTTAAACGGTTTCCAAATTCAAAATCTTCTGTTTTTTGCAGGTTATCGAAATATGTCTTTGGATCGTCGACTCGGGTTGCTCGAAGCACATGACCGGGAATCTAAAGCTGCTGATCAATTTTGTCTGGAAATTCATGGGAACTGTACGCTTTGGAAATGTTCATGTAGCAGCTATTATGGGTTATGGAGATCTTCAATTTGGAAATTACTTAATCACTCGAGTTTACTACGTCGAAGGGTTGGGACACAATTTGTTTTCAGTCGGGCGGTTTTGTGATGCAAATTTAGAGGTTGCATTTAGGAGAAATACATGCTTTGTTAGAAACTTGGTTGGTGATGATCTCTTAACTGGGAATCGTAGCACCAATCTATATGCTATCGACATCAACCAAATGGCCTCTTCATCAACAATTTGTCTTATGACAAGAGCATGCGAAACAAAGTCCTGGCTGTGGCATAGAAGATTATCCTATCTCAATTTCGACACCATTAACAAATTAGCCAAAGACAACATCGTCAATGGACTTCCTAAGTTCAAATACACCAAGGATCACTTATGTCCATCATGCGAACAAGGAAAAAGCAAAAGGCGTCATATAAACCTAAAACCGTACCCAGTTCGGAAGCAAAGTTACATATGTTGCACATGGACTTATGTGGCCCAATGAGAGTTGAAAATATAAATGGGAAGAAGTATATTCTAGTTATCGTCGATGACTATTCGAGATATATCTGGGTAAGGTTTCTGAGGTCAAAAGACGAAGCACCAGGCATCATCATCACCTTTCTGAAGCGTATTCAAGTCCTACTTCAAGCTCCAGTAAGGATTGTAAGAACAGAAAATGACACAGAATTCACAAAATCAGGAGTTAAGAACTTATTTTGAAGATGCTGAAATCACACATCAGACATCTGTTGTTAGAACTCCACAGCATAATGGAGTAGTTGAAAGAAGAAATAGAACTCTTGTGGAAGCTGGTCGCACAATGCTGATTTATTCTATTACACCGCTATTCTTATGGGCAAATGCTATTGCCACTGCTTGTTTCACTCAGAACCGTTCCCTAATCCATCCAAGATTCAATAAAACACCATGTGAACTAGTGAACAACAAAAAACCTCATATCTCTTACCTTCACGTGCTTGGCGCTTTGTGTTATCCAACGAACGACAGAAAAGATCTGGGGAAGCTGAAAGCTAAGGGTGATATTGGAATCTTCATTGGATACTTAAAAAACTAGAGGGCATTCAGGGTGTATAACAGAAGAACTAAAAAGATAATGGAGACGATGAATGTGAAGTTTGACGAGATTTCACAAATGGCTTCTGAGAGACTCGCTCTAGAACCCGCGCTTAACCCAATGGCTTCTAATCAAAACAGATTAGGACCCGCACCAAACCCGTAGACTTCTGGACACATTAGTTCAGGACTTGTACCTCAAGGAGCTCAATCAACAAACACTAAAAAACCATCAGAACAAGAACTGAAAAATTTCTTCGAGTTAATGTTTGATGAATACTATGGTGGAACTTCGACAAATGCATCACAACAACATTCCGCTACACCCGCTCAAAACCATCAACCACCACCACCACCATAAGATGCATCCACTACAATCGAAGCTGACGTACCAACTCCCTCAACCTCTTCTACATGTACTCTAGAAACTCTAATTCTTGAAATTGTCCTACCAAGAGTTGATGAGCAAAACCAAAATACACCATTTCAAGAAGTACAAAAACAGAACCAAGATGATGCTGCGTTAGAAGAAGAAGTGTTTGAAAGCCCGTTTGCAACAGACTCAGCTGAATCATCTTCAAGGTTACACGAACCATCTAACACACATACGTTATGTAACACCCCAACTCGATAAGGGTAGAAGTATTACGTTATGGTGACATATCAAAGCAAACACAAGCATATGACTAAATAATACAAAATAAATTTCAAAGGTTACAACGGAAGAATTTGAAAATACAAGGTTACAAAGGGAACAATAATAAATTCTAAGTACTACAATTTGTAAACGTTCTAATCATCTCTAATCCGGAATAACTAGTAGGGTCTTCTAAGTCCAAAGTACTCTTCACTCATAACCTAGCTTCCAACTAAAACCTGCCGCAGGAAAAGAAATGCGGCTGAGCTTAAAAAGCCCAGTGAACAGATATATATAACATAGCATAACGGTAAATAAGCATAAGCAACGAAGGAATAAGAATACAAAACGAAAAGTATAATCCTGAAAGTCATACGAAATTTTAAAGAGAACTAAGAATCAAGAGTGCATGAGAACTGAATAAGAAATGAAACAAGAGAAAATGAAAAGAAAACAAAGGAGGGTTCATATAAGGATGTGCCATAAGAACTCCATACATACATAATCCGTCAAATCATACCAAAGCAAAATAAGTATACGAAGAGGGGAGACCCCTAAGTAAGTAATAATAGTGTGAGAAGGAGTGTAAGGCACACACCACCTGGTCACCATAATCACATATACATAAAACCTAGGATGCATCCATACGCTCCCTAACAAAAGTATGTATGTCAGTACTAGACTAAGCACACATAAGGTTGGCCAATAGTAAACGCGTTATAATACATATACATAAGGGGGAACGCCGTAGATCTATCACACCTCTACGGGAGTGTCATGCCTAAGGTGCCATCAAAGACATGGTCCTGGTACCTCCAGAACTAGTTAAGCTCTGGGACGGATCTATCATATCATACAACAAATCATAATCTAGCATAGCAAGAGAAACAAGATAGTAACTCAAATAAGCATGGCAAACAAATAAGCATAGCATGGCAGAGACATTTAAATAAATGTCAGAAGGGATCATAGGAATAACAATCATACAATGAATGTCATGAATCAACAAAGGGAAACATAGCAGGCATAGGATCGATAGAAAATATCCCTACTAAGAAGGGAAAGAATATCTGTACCTTATCGAAGTGCACAAATCAAAGCAAATATATGAATGGAAGCAGGTGATCACTCCTTCTTCACCCGATCTACATTAATCATAAGTTTTCTTATAAGTTTCTCAGTTTCATAATCATAAAGGTTTCATTTTAGTTTTCTTTCCATTTTAGGTAACTTTTCATTTTTAGTAACTTTCCATATTTAGTAACTTTCCAGAAATAGCAACTTTTCATATTTAGTAACTTTCCAAAAATAACAACTTTTCATGTTTAGTAACTTGCCCGAATTAGTAAGTTTCCATAATTAGTCACATTAGTTATTAACATTCAAGTTTATCATTTAAATAAGTTAAAGTATTAAAGATGACCATATTGATAGCTTAAGGTTCATAATGCCATTTATGTAAGCTTAGGGTTCATAGGATAGTTTTCATAAGTTTAGGGTTTATTATGTAATTATAACAAATTTATGGATTAGTATGCAATTATTGTAAAATGAGGGTATAAAATGTAAATATTATGAAGTTACATGTTTTCACAAGTTAAGTCCTTTAGTTTAAAAGAATGACAATTTAAACCATTTAGTTTGGAAAATAAACACATAGCACCTTTTAGAATCCTTTTTAAACCTTAACAGTTTTTAAGTACGAATTTGTTATGTTTTCTCTAAGTTATGAATCATATAAGAACTCTGAAATAAAATTCCCAAAAATTCCCAGAGATACTTAAATGACTTAAGTACTTTTACATAATTTTTCCAGATTTTATTAAGTAGTACAACTATAGATTAAAAATCACTTAAGCCAACTCGTCCAGGTTTCTGATCAGTTTTAACATACGAAAAGTTTGTAATTTTTAACCCCTTCATAAAAATTCATAAAAATCTAAAAAAATTTCAGTTGTTACTAAACATACAGAATATGACTCCGATCAAAGGGAACCTTCTAATTCGACACGGTTTGAAAACTAAAAATAAAAAACACGGACTGATTTTCAAGACATACGAATTTAGTTTGACAACTAATTTTCTAAAAATCAAAAAGTTGCCTTCCCGACCTCTAAAAATTACAAGATTAATTTTCCCAGAAAGCTATTTCATTGAACTTAATTTTAGGCTCCAAAAACACTAAAAAATATGTTACCATCATTTAGATTCTATCAATTCAATTCGGCCTATTTTCCTGACAGCATCAAATGTTCATTATTTTATGTGATCAATTAGGGTTTTCATTCTTATGATTATATCTTGGTACAAAACAATTATATTAGACATCAAATCCAACCTAGGTCGATTCATATGTGTTCTTAACATGTTCATAACCGTCATTACAATAAATCATAGATCAATTCATATTAGGGTTTTCATTCTTAGTATTTCATGCCAATATATTATCATTTTATGTGATTCTTTTCTTTCCATGATTTTAAGCACTTATAACACGTAACATGGCGGATTCAAAGAGAGGAATAGAACAAGGATAGATACAAATACCCTTGATGCGTGATCAACGAACCAAGAACAAGAACAACAAGATCAAACATCAACACGCCTCTTCTCTCCTTGTGATGATCGAATGAAAGGAAACAAAAATAAAAATAAAATGATATGGATCGATTAGGTGTTTGCCCAAGAACACGACATAGAGATTGATGTATAAAACATTTAATTACCTTGATGATACGAATGGAACAATGAGAATAATGATCAAAGCTTTCTTCTTCTTCCTTGATGATGTCGGCTAGAACAAAATGCTAGGGTTTGTTTGTTTTGTTTTTTTTTTTTTTTTTAATTTTTTTCGTGAGATATGAGATGGGGAGGGAGGGTTTACACGTTTTCATGAGGAGAAATTGGGGGAAAGATTGGCCTAAAATTTGGAAGGGAATTAAGGTGATTGTGGTTTCCAACTTTAGCTAAAGGTTTACTTATCTTTTATTATAATGTTGTGTACGAATTTATTTAATTTTGGCCTACATAACTCTTTTAAACGTGCCATACTTTTAGTTATAAGGTTCACGAATCATCTCGTATTTTACTTTAGGTTATAAGTTCATATCGTATGGTCTCGAGTCATAACACGTTATATAACTCAAATTTTAATTTATAGCGTATTTTATAAGTTCTTAAAAGTTCAAAATTAGAGGGTATTTTAGTCATTTCGGATTGTGTTAATTTTGGGGTTTTACAATTCTTCACCTCTAAAAAAAAATTTTCGTCCTCGAAAATTGAAATAGGAAGTCGAAGTAGGAATACGAAATCGAAAGCAACATCGAAATGAATACGTACCAAGTCAAAAGTGAATTGTGGGTAACTGGATCGCATCGATTCTTCGGTCTCCCAAGTAGCCTCGCACTCAGGATGATTCTTCCAAAGAATCTTTATGAACGGAATTGTTTTAGTTCTCATGACTCTTTCCTGATGCTCCAAAACAGCCTCAGTTTTTTTTTTTTTTTTTTTTTTTTTTTTTTTTTTTTTTTTTTTTTTTTTTAAACTATACGAAAGATTTTCCCGAATCTGATCGAACGGGTAAGACACAAGATGAAGCGGATGATAATCATACTCACGAAGAAGTGACACATGGAATACATCGTATACGTGAGATATCTGGGAAGGTAACGCCAAGTGATGATATACCTCGCCATCCTGATCAAAATCATTGAAAAGCCCTAGGCTTTCATAGTTCACAACGAATTCGTTCCAAGGAATACGAAACAATAACGTAGCGGATAACGATTAAATCTCACACAGAGAAGCATGAAACATTCATGCTTGTAAGCAATAAGGAGGTAGCACTAAAGAGTAAAACCTCATCAACTCAGTCCAGATTCTTAACGAAAAGGGAACTAGTGCATCATTATAGAAGAACTCATCAATTTCAAACAGATACTGATCGAACTAAGGAACGTACCACCGGTCAATGAAGCACGTGACGAACCATCAAATGTATCAAGAGTTCTATAAGAGATAGATAGTATAATTGTACGGATGATCAATCGAGTACAACTCGAAATATCAACTTGTATCGAAACGCATAATGAGATGGGTAGCATATTTGTACCGACGATCAATAGAGTATAAATCGGAGTATCGAAATGCGTCAGGAAACAAAACAAAATAGGTCGAATAATCATATGGATAAAACACATCAAAGAGCTAACGTAGTCGTACAGACGATAAACTAAGCACATAACAGAGGATCAAAACGTATCGGAGAGCATAACGGAATAGGTCAGATAATTGTACGGAAAACAACAACTCAAAGGATTGACGCATCGTGAACCAGATCTTCTTCATACGCCCAAAACGTATAACTTTCCACAACGGGGACATCGTACGAAACATACAAATTTCATAGTCCACCATTCAAGGTTTCTCTTTCATAAGGATAACTAATCCACCAATCACAGTAATCAATCTCGGACCTTAAACCAGCAAATCTCCAACTTAATCCAATCCAAAAGCTGTTCTACATCTCCGTAGGCAAACTCAATCATGCCAATACACTTGTCAACTCTCCGTCCCATACATCTTCAATTTCAACCTAGTTGCTCTGTCCGTCCATCCATCTGAAGGTGAGTAGTCGCCATAAAATCTCGAGCCGGTCTTGAAGGTCTTCTGCATTTCTTCTGGAAGTGTGAAACAAAACTTGATTTTTCTGACACGATCACTGCAGGTGCGCCAAGGAGCTTGAATAATCTTCTGTTGAAATCAATCTCTGTCGATCTTCCAATAGAGCCACCAAGTTGAACGATTCACCACAACCCACATCGTTTTATCCTTCCCAACGTGCGCGTAAATCCCGTTACAAAGTTGCTGACCTTCTTCTTAAGTAGGAAAATATCCCTCTTAACTTTCCAAAAGTTCTCCAACTTATTCTTCATCCCTACCAAAATTATACCCTTCGAGAAACTTACATCGAGCTCTTCTGACGTAGAAATTTCAACACCAAAATACAAGGATGATTCCCGTGTTTCTCTTTCATCCCTGAATATGCTAAATCGTCATACTATGACAATTGTCCAAGCATTCATGAAATACACGATTCATCAAGCTCACAAGAATAGTCGGAGCAGTAGCCAATACGATTGGCATCACAATGCTCATAGAGATTATAACGGATACAAATCAATGCTAGGGACATCTTGCTCCTTCACATGAAAATGGACATAATCAGATTACAAATCGATCATAGAAAAAACTTCCCTCTGAAGTTGATTAGATAAGTCGTCGATAACGGTATCAGTCCTAATCACCATACTACTAAGATTCCAGAATTCCAAAGAACAACCTCATACCACCATCATTCTTCTTCATAACCAAACTGAAACACAACACAGAGACGCACACAAACGGATAAACCACTTCCTCGAAGTAGGTCCTTCAATACTCTTCATTCAACGTATGTCGTTCGTAAGGGATTTCGGAAATAGGCAAAACGTCGCTTACACATGAATGGCGTTCTGATTCCAATAACACACTGACCTCAGGCACTCCTCAAGACATTCTATGACTCCAATAAGTTCAAGGTATATGATGTAACTATTATCATGCTAGCCAGACGTCATAATACTTGCATCATATATACATGCCTTTATTGCAATCTCAGTCTACCTCAAGTCGTGACAGAACACATTCTAATAAACGGATCAAAACAATTACATTCGAGGGGAAATCTTGGTAGTCCATCAAAGAATACATCGCAAAATTCATCATCGAAAACTCTCGAGCGAGTTACATCAAACTGAATATCTTCACAAACGCGAGGGATTAATATACGAAATTTCAAAGCAAAGGTGATCGTAATAGTATGCCAGGTCAGAAACCTGGGCACGGAGTTTAAGTTTCATAAGTCGTCAGATATGACAAAATCATAACTGTTGTTAGCATCTCAATGCTCAGTCAACAATTACATGACCAGAATGAAATTGAATCGAACATTCCCAAGGAAATCAGATTAGCAGAATGAAATTGATCTTCAAACATCCTCAACCAAACAGGATTATCTACACTCGTGATGGATAGTCACAAGATTCTCATAGAGATAGAATTAGGAATAGCAATTCAAAAATGCGGAGGGGACTTAATGTGCTCAGTAAAAGCAAAAGACACCACAGGATATGCCGTTCTCGCATCAGATAAAACCACGCAGCACGATCGCATAAGTAAGGAATAACTGAAATGGTACTTGATGTGTCAGCAGCCTGGTCCCTGGTCAGAGCGAACACTCGACCCTCGGCAGATTGCTGTCAATCATTCTCATTCTTACGGTTGTTATCGGACACTCTTTCGTCCGACGTCCAATCACACTACAACTGAAGCCGGCATCTAACGCCTTATAACACGATCACCCAGATGAAACTTCTCACAGTCAACACATGGAGGAGATGGAACCTGGTCCCACAACTTCTTCTACTCAGACGAACCCGAACATAGGGATCAAAACGAACAATGAAGACAAATCAAACGTCAAGATCAAAATACGAAGGAAGAGATCGTGTCAAACGAGAAGCCTAATGTCTATCCAATATCCTCACAGGTCATTCTAAGGGAGGTAAACAAATCTTCCTATATCCGTGGTTAGTAATTACCAGAGTTCTCATATGATTAGCAATGGATTATGCAGATTCAAGTAGTATCGGATGATACATTCTATATCCAGCATAAGTAATGAATTCACAGAATGTGTCAAACACATGACGGTTGAATGACCTTCGGAATGGTCAGAAAGGTATCAAACTGTTTATCAAACAACTCGGAGATGGAGGTCAAAATCAGGAAGTGAAATCTAAATGGTGTAAGGTATCCATGCGGTTCTTAAGGCATTCCAATCTTACTTGGTTACTAAGCTTAGGTTACAAAACTTTCTAGCATCTGAAACAAATGTTCTTATAAGGCATAGCTAAGGCAAAGGCACGAATCAGAGTGATGCGGAAGCAATGCTACTTACATAGATGTACTAGTCTACCCATTCCTCACCGGTAATAACTTAAGTTCCTATGGGGAAATCCTAAAGCAATTTCTCAAAGGTTGTCTTAAGAGCGCCTATAGTAGAAACTTAGTGGTCCAAACTTCACAGGTCAAGGGTAAATGTATTACAAGTTGTAGCCTGTCGCTCTGATACTATAATTGTAACACCCCAACCCGATAAGGGTAGAAGTATTACGTTATGGTGACATATCAAAGCAAACACAAGCATATGACTAAATAATACAAAATAAATTTCAAAGGTTACAAAGGAAGAATTTGAAAATACAAGGTTACAAAGGGAACAATAATAAATTCTAAGTACTACAATTTGTAAACGCTCTAATCATCTCTAATCTGGAATAACTAGTAGGGTCTTCTAAGTCCAAAGTACTCTTCACTCATAACCCAGCTTCCAACTAAAACCTGCCGCAGGAAAAGAAATGCGGCTGAGCTTAAAAAGCCCAGTGAACAGATATATATAACATAGCATAACGATAAATAAGCATAAGCAACGAAGGAATAAGAATAAGAAACGAAAAGTATAATCTTGAAAGTCATACGAAATTTTAAAGAGAACTAAGAATCAAGAGTGCATGAGAACTGAATAAGAAATGAAACAAGAGAAAATGAAAAGAAAACAAAGGAGGGTTCATATAAGGCTGTGCCATAAGAAATTCATACATACATAATCCGTCAAATCATACCAAAGCAAAATAAGTATACGAAGAGGGGAGACCTCTAAGTAAGTAATAATAGTGTGAGAAGGAGTGTAAGACACACACCACATGGTCACCATAATCACATATACATAAAACCTAGGATGCATCCATACGCTCTCTAACATAAGTATGTATGTCAGTACTAGACTAAGCACACATAAGGTTGGTCAATAGTAAACGCATTATAATACATATACATAAGGGGGAATGCCGTAGATCTATCACACCTCTACGGGAGTGTCATGCCTAATGTGCCATCAAAGACATGATCCTGGTACCTCCAGAACTAGTTAAGCTTAGACACGGATCTATCATATCATACAACAAATCATAATCTAGCATAGCAAGAGAAACAAGATAGTAACTCAAATAAGCATGGCAAACAAATAAGCATAGCATGGCAGAGACATTTAAATAAATGTCAAAAGGGATCATAGGAATAACAATCATACAATGAATGTCATGAATCAACTAAGGGAAACATAGCAGGCATATGATCGATAGAAAATATCCCTACTGAGAAGGGAAAGAATATCTATACCTTATCAAAGCGCACAAATCAAAGAAAATAAATGAATGGAAGCAGGTGATAATTCCTTCTTCACCCGATCTACATTAATCATAAGTTTTCTTATAAGTTTCTCAGTTTCATAATCATAAAGGTTTCATTTTAGTTTTCTTTCCATTTTAGGTAACTTTTCATTTTTAGTAACTTTCCAAAATAGCAACTTTTCATATTTAGTAACTTTTCAGAAATAGCAACTTTTCATATTTAGTAACTTTCCAAAAATAACAACTTTCCATATTTAGTAACTTTCCCGAATTAGTAAGTTTCCATAATTAGTCACATTAGTTATTAACATTCAAGTTTATCATTTAAATAAGTTAAAGTATTAAAGATGACCATATTGATAGCTTAAGGTTCATAATGCCATTTATGTAAGCTTAGGGTTCATAGGATAGTTTTCATAAGTTTAGGGTTTATTATGTAATTATAACAAATTTATGGATTAGTATGCAATTATTGTAAAATGAGGGTATAAAATGTAAATATTTTGAAGTTACATGTTTTCACAAGTTAAGCCCTTTAGTTTAAAAGAATGACAATTTAAACCATTTAGTTTGGAAAATAAACACATAGCACCTTTTAGAATCCTTTTTAAACCTTAACAGTTTTTAAGTACGAATTTGTTATGTTTTCTCTAAGTTATGAATCATATAAGAACTCAGAAATAAAATTCCCAAAAATTCCTAGAGATACTTAAATGTCTTAAGTATTTTAGATAATGATTTTATTAAGTAGTACAACTATAGATTAAAAATCACTTAAGCCAACTCGTCCAGATTTCTGATCAGTTTTAACATACGAAAAGTTTGTAATTTTTATCCCCTACATAAAAATTCATAAAAATCTAAAAAAATTCCATTTGTTACTAAACATATAGAATATGACTCAGTTCAGAGGGCACCTTCTAATTCGACACTGTTTGAAAACTAAAAATTAAAAACACGGACTGATTTTCCAGACATACGAATTCAGTTTGACACTTAATTTTCTAAAAATCAAAAAGTAGCCTTCCCAAACTCTAAAAATTACAAGATTAATTTTACCAGAAAGCTATTTCATTGAACTTAATTTTAGGCTCCAAAAACACTCAAAAATATGTTACCATCATTTAGATTCAATCAATTCAATTCGGCCTATTTTCCTGACAGCATTAAATGTTCATTATTTTATGTGATCAATTAGGGTTTTCATTCTTATGATTATATCTTGGTACAAAACAATTATATTAGACATAAAATCCAACCTAGGTAGATTCATATGTGTTCTTAACATGTTCATAACCATCATTACAATAAATCATAGATCAATTCATATTAGGGTTTTCATTCTTAGTATTTCATGCCAATATATTATCATTTTATGTGATTCTTTTCTTTCCATGATTTTAAGCACTTATAACACGTAACATGGCGGATTCAAAGAGAGGAATAGAACAAGGATAGATACAAATACCCTTGATGCGTGATCAACGAACCAAGAACAAGAACAACAACATCAAACATCAACACGCCTCTTCTCTCCTTGTGATGATCGAATGAAAGGAAAAAAAATAAAAATAAAAATGATATGGATCGATTAGGTGTTTGCCCAAGAACACGACATAGAGATTGATGTATAAAACATTTAATTACCTTGATGATACGAATGGAACAATGAGAATAATGATCAAAGCTTTCTTCTTCTTCCTTGATGATGTCGGCTAGAACAAAATGCTAGGGTTTGTTTTTTTTGTTTTGTTTTTTTTTTTTTTTTTTTTTTTTTTTTGCCGTGAGATATGAGATGGGGAGGGAGGGTTTACACGTTTTCATGAGGAGAAAAATGGGGAAAGATTGGCCGAAAATTTGGAAGGGAATTAAGATGATTGTGGTTTCCAACTTTAGCTAAAGGTTTACTTATCTTTTATTATAATGTTGTGTACGAATTTATTTAATTTTGGCCTACATAACTCTTTTAAATTTGCCATACTTTTAATTATAAGGTTCACGAATCATCTCGTATTTTACTTTAGGTTATAAGTTCATATCGTATGGTCTCGAGTCATAACACGGTATATAACTCAAATTTTAATTTATAGCGTATTTTATAAGTTCTTAAAAGTTCAAAATTAGAGGGTATTTTAGTCATTTCGGATTGTGTTAATTTTGGGGTTTTACAATTCTTCCCCATTAAAAAAATTTTTTCGTAAGTTTAGGGTTTATTATGTAATTATAACAAATTTATGGATTAGTAAGCAATTATTGTAAAATGAGGGTATAAAATGTAAATATTATGAAGTTACATGTTTTCACAAGTTAAGTCCTTTAGTTTAAAAGAATGACAATTTAAACCATTTAGTTTGGAAAATAAACACATAGCACCTTTTTGAATCCTTTTTAAACCTTAACAGTTTTTAAGTACGAATTTGTTATGTTTTCTCTAAGTTATGAATCATATAAGAACTCAGAAATAAAATTCCCAAAAATTCCCAGAGATATTTATATGTCTTAAGTATTTTACATAATTTTTTCAGATTTTATTAAGTAGTACAACTATAGATTAAAAATCACTTAAGCCAACTCGTCCAGATTTCTGATCAGTTTTAACATACGAAAAGTTTGTAATTTTTAACCCCTTCATAAAAATTCATAAAAATCTAAAAAAATTTCAGTTGTTACTAAACATATAGAATATGACTCCGATCAAAGGGAACCTTCTAATTCGACACGGTTTGAAAACTAAAAATAAAAAACACGGACTGATTTTCCAGACATACGAATTCAGTTTGACACTTAATTTTATAAAAATCAAAAAGTTGCCTTCCCGACCTCTAAAAATTACAAGATTAATTTTACCAGAAAGCTATTTCATTGAAATTAATTTTAGGCTCCAAAAACACTCAAAAATATGTTACCATCATTTAGATTCAATCAATTCAATTCGGCCTATTTAACTGACAGCATCAAATGTTCATTATTTTATGTGATCAATTAGGGTTTTCATTCTTATGATTATATCTTGGTACAAAACAATTATATTAGACATCGAATCCAACCTAGGTCGATTCATATGTGTTCTTAACATGTTCATAACCGTCATTACAATAAATCATAGATCAATTCATATTAGGGTTTTCATTCTTAGTATTTCATGCCAATAATTATCATTTTATGTGATCTTTTCTTTCCATGATTTTAAGCACTTATAACACGTAACATGGCGGATTCAAAGAGAGAATAGAACAAGGATAGATACAAATACCCTTGATGCTGATCAACGAACCAAGAACAAGAACAACACGATCAAACACCAACACGCCTTTCTCTCCTTGTGATGATCGAATGAAAGGAATACTACAAAAAAAAATTGATATGGATCGGTTAGGTTTTGCCAAGAACACGACATAGAGATTGATGTATAAACATTTAATTACCTTGATGATACGAATGGAACAATGAGAATATGATCAAAGCTTTCTTCTTCTTCTTGATGATGTCGGCTAGAACAAAATGCTAGGGTTTGTTTTTTTTGTTTTTTTTTTTTTTTTTTTTTTTTTTTTTTGCGTGAGATATGAGATGGGGAGGAGGGTTACACGTTTTCATGAGGAGAAAAAGGGGGAAAGATTGGCCGAAAATTTGGAAGGGAATTAAGGTGATTGTGGTTTCCAACTTTAGCTAAAGGTTACTTATCTTTATTATATGTTGTGTACGAATTTATTAATTTTGGCCTACATAACTCTTTTAAACGTGCCATACTTTTAATTATATGGTTCACGAATCATCTCGTATTTTACTTTAGGTTATAAGTTCATATCGTATGGTCTCGAGTCATAACACGTTATATAACTCAAATTTTAATTTATAGCGTATTTTATAAGTTCTTAAAAGTTCAAAATTAGAGGGTATTTTAGTCATTTCGGATTGTGTTAATTTTGGGGTTTTACACGTTAAACCCAAGGTACCCTTCTACACTCAGATGGACAAAAGACCATCCAATAGAACAAGTTATTGGTGAACCTTCAAGGCCAGTTCAGACGAGAAGACAACTCGCCACCGACCCCGATATGTGCATCTACATTTGCTCAGTAAGCCTAAAAGAACCAAAGAACATTCGGGAGGCAATGGCAGACAACAGATGGATTGAAGCGATGCAGGAAGAACTTCTTCAATACAAATTACATGATAGCTGGGAATTAGTTCCAAGACCAATTGACAAACTTGTCATTGATCTTAAATGGTTGTGGAAGAACAAAAAGGATGAAGAAATGATTGTGATTCACAACAAAGCTCTTCTCGTGGCTAAAGGATTCAGACAGGAAGAAGGGACAGATTTCGAGAATATTCGCGCCAGTAGCAAGTCTTGAATCAGTCGGATTTTCTTGGCTTATGTAGCTCACAAAAACATAACTGTCTATCATATGGACTCAAGACGGCATTCTTAAATGGAACTCTGAAAGAAGAAGTGTATGTGAGTCAGCCAGAAGGATTCGTTGACAAAGAACATCAAGACTACGTTTTACAAGCTAAGGAAACCATTATGGTTTAAAAAAAGCCAAGAGCGGGTATGAGAACTATCATCTTTTCTGATCAAACACAATTTCACCAAAGGAACTAGTTGATTCTACCTTGTTAGAAGAAAATACAAAGTGACATTTGATTGTTCAGATTTGTGTGGACGACATTATCTTTGGGTCTACTAATCCGAAACTTCAAAACATTTGAAATCTCATGAAAAACAAATTGAAATGTCCATGATGGGGGAACTTAAATTCTTTCTTGGTTTACAATACACCAATCCTCGTGGTATTTTTATTAATCAGCTAAATACACAATTGAGATTTGAAAAATATATGGTATGGAAAACTGTGACTTTGTTGGTACACCAATGGCACTTCACCAAAATCGTGCTGATTTATTTTAACCCATCAATCCGAAATATCAGAGCATGATGGTTCTCTCAGTACCTTATGTAGTCGACCCGATATTCATTTTTCTGTCTGCTTATTAGCACGGTTTTAGGCAAGGCCTACCGAACTTTACCTCCAAGAGGTCAAACGGATCTTTCAAAACCTACGAAGAACCATTTACATGGGACTTTGGTATCCGAAGGATTCCGAGTTTAAACTAATAGCATTTTTAGATGCCAACCATGGAGGTTGTCAAGTTACTACAAAAAGTACATCAGGTGGAGCACAATTTTTGGGTGAAAAGCTAGTAGGCTGGTCATCAAGGAAACAAGATTGTACTGCATTATCAACCGCATAAGCCGAGTATGTGTCTCTATCTGCGTGTAGTGCCCAAGTTCTATGGATGAGGACACAACTCACAGATTATGGCTTTACTTTCGACAGAATACCTCTGTAACACCCCAACCCGACCTTGGTTAAGATGACACATTATGGTGTCTAATCAGAACATACAAAATAATGCAAGCGGAAGACTTCATAATAAAAGCAAAGTCAAGAACATCAGGACTTACAAATTACAAGCTCCCAAAAGTCAAATCACTTTCAAATGAAAATAAAATGAAGTAAAATCTCCAACATAAGTCCAAAACATATCAAGACAATGGGGAATCTAATAAGGTAGGTCTTCTACTCCTACTCACATCCCTCTTGCCCCGCATCCCGCTTATTACCTGCCGCATGGAAAAGAAAATGCGGCTGAGCTTAAAAAGCCCAGTGAACAGATATAAAAACAAAGCAGAAACGGTAAATAAGCATAATCAAACGAATATGAATCAAATGGACCAAATGCACAAATATAGCGAATGCGTCCAAATGAGCCATACGAATGGACCAAAGATACCTAACAGATAGCCACAAGCCTGTCTAAACGAGCCACTCGAATAGACCAAATAATCACATAATTCGTCAATTCATATTGTACAAGGAGGGGAGACCTCTCAAGTACCAGAAGTGAGAGGGGTGCATGGCACGCACAAACCAATCACTAAAATCACATCATGTCATTCCAATTATATACCTAGGATGCATCCATACGCTCCCTGCAAAACAGAATACATATGCAAGTACGAGACTATACATACATAAAGCAGAATAGCCACGTGCGCCATAATAATATAATCATAACAGAAGGGAACGCCGGGGATCAATTACACCTCACCAGGAAGTGTCATGCCATTGGTGCCTCAATGACATGGCCATGGTACCTCCATGGCTAGTTAGCTCGGGCAACAAAACAGAACATAACAGAATAAAACTATCCATAAAAAGCAATCATAATCAACAAAGGCATATCAACTGAACATAATCTCAATCAAGGAGATAATAAATAGATCATAACAGAATGGATAGCAACTGAATCATATCAACGGGATCATAGCAATGGCTTATATCAAATGGGATCACGACAAAGTAAACAAATCAATGTCAAGGATCGAAAAGTCATGAGATCAGAACCCTTACTGAGAAATGGTAGAATATCTGTACCTTATGCAATTCAACCAACGAAATAAGAAATCACACTGAAAACAGGGAATCACTCCTTCTTCGCCGAACCTATAAAATTTAATGATCATGTATTACTTAGAAGCTTATTTTAGAAGTTTATTAAGGTTTCCCATTTATGGTTTCTTTCCATTTCTAGAAACTTTCTATTTTTAGTAACCTGTCATATTTAGTAAGTTTCCCGATTTAGTAACTTTCTATTTTTAGTAAGTTTCTATAATTAGTAAAATTTTTGATTTAATGACTTTTAGGGTTAAAAATGCCAATTAAATAACTTTTAGACTTAATATGATCAACATTATAGTTTAAGGTTAAATATGCCAACTTTTAATAGTTTAGGGTTTATATGTCATTTTATTAAGTTTCAGGGCTAAAGAGTAAATTACATAATTATTAGAAATTCTCATATTCGTGTATTTTAATTTCTTCATTAAATATCCCATACACTAAATCCTACTCGAACCACCCTTTTCTCTTAACACATTTTAACGACACACACTCAACCTTGAACACTAATATTTTCGACTCAAATTATACAACCCATACTACATCACATTTACTTGTAATACATGCATGCATAAAATCACACAAGACCCCATTTGAACCCCTTTTTAACGTGACACAACTCACCCAATTTCTCCATTGTCGACCCATCATACTTGACCTACACAGACCCTTTTTAACTCACTTGAACATACCCCCAAATTGATAATATAAACATGCATGTAATCCATCTCGTAAACATGTAAATTATCTAAGTTTTTCATAGTACATACCTATTCTAACGACCCTAGTCTCGACCCACATTATGCAACCCTCGACACCAACACACACCCTGCACAACACTTATGATCACCAGCCTATATAACACACAACACACTATATTAACACCCTTGTACCTAGCCCCATCGACACACAACATCCAGACCAGACCCTCCATCATAAGTACATAAAATCACACCTTTGCACCCCCACACGACCTGCCCAAAACAACACACTCAACACACTCTATACACACCAGAACGTCCCACCATAACCACATAAAATCATGGCTTCACTTGCCCTAATCGACACTCCCAACACAGCCCACAACACACCCTTAAATCATACATCAGTTTTTTATTTCCATGCATATTTATCCAATTCTTTTCGCCATGTCGAGACCACAATTACCCTCATATATTCGACCCAACAACACATTTTTTTACACGTCCTGATCACCATGTTATAGGCCCTCTAGTATCTACCTTATAGTTTGTTATTTCATGCACAAAAATTGATCCAATTAACCAAGCAAAAACCCCGATTCGACACTCAGTTTTACCAATCACACAACACACCTTCGACCCCCTTATAACCACTCTATTTGACCACATATATTCACACTTTTTTCCAGGTTCTGAGCCACGTATTCTGATCATATTTTCATGTGCCATGATGAGCCAATATTCATATAAACAAAACAAATTTTTAAGGGCCATAAGACCTACTAGTCGACACATACATAGGTTCCAATATAACATGAAATTAATATCCAGGTTCTCATATTATATGTGATTGAATGCATGTTTTTTTATATTAGATTTATAAGCTTCATAACTGATTCTTAAAAGTAGTCTTAACCCATGTACATTGACCTATATTTCATGCAACCACACTGACTTGTAACAGATCATGTAACCCTTATTCGACCCTTGTTAGCATACATAAAAGCATACTTTTACAGGATCAGATGTCCAGATCATAAGACATACACTGGTTCGTCATTTTATGTGTGCTGTTGATGCAAACAACTGATTTTTAAAACAGACCACGGACCTCCTATACGACCCATATACTGGTTCTATATATCATACATTTAACTCCAACTTCTCATTGATTATATGTGATCCACATGTATGCTTTTATACCAGGTTAATAGGTTTCCAAAATTTGATTTTAAGAACAGTAGATATCGACCTATGTTTCATCATTTTATGTGATACATAACATACTATTTTATGGACATGTCGAGAGGAACAAAAGTTATAATGAAGATACCTTAAGTGTGTCGAATGGAAGGATAAAACAAGGATAGAAAAGACCAGAGATCAATCCACAAGAACCACCTTATTCGAACCAACTGAGACCTCTTCTAGATCACCACAGCTTCAAAACCTCATTCGTTCTTGATTTCAAGAGAGTTAAATGATGGGACTTTGACAAATTTAGGGTTCGGTTTAGGAGAAGCAAATATGGGTCGTATAATGTGAATGAGAGGAATGAGGCAACTGTGGGTTTTAAGTGGGGGAAGCCGTAGGTTTTGGGCTAAAAATCAGGAAGACCAAATCTTTAATTTTAGCAAAATATTTTATCAATCTCATTTGTTCTTATCACTTTATGTTTAGACGTGTGATATAGAGGGAAGGCACAAAATTTTCGGTTTCAAGAGAGGTACAAGAAAACATGGGGTGGCTAGGATTTAGGAGGTGAACCGAATTTTATTTTTATCTTAGGTTATATAGGTTTATTTCGTATTTAAGTTATAATGTATAGATTAGGATTTATATTAATCCAAGTGTATAACTTATAGTTTTAAAATGTAAATGACATAATATCAAACTTAGGTTATATTCAAATTATAAATTAAAATGTGATTACGGATTTTAGGGTTTTACAACCTCTGTATTGTGACTCGAAAAGCGCCATAGCCATCTTGTGCAATCCAGTACAACACTCGAAGACCAAGCATATTAGAGTCCGCTACCACTTCATCAAAGAGCACGTAGAAGAGGGCACTATTGAATTATTTTTCGTGAAGATAGATTACCAACTCGCCGATCTATTTACTAAAGCCCTTCCAAAAGAAAGGTTTGATGATTTAGTTCGACGAATTGGTATGCGAAGCCTAACTCCCGAGGAGCTAGAACGTCTTCTCGAATCTTCTTGAAAATATTTTCAAAATAGCTTCGCTGTAAATATTTTTGAAAAACAAAATACAAAATTTGAAAAACCAACAAAAACAAAATACAAAAATATAAAATTTCAAAAATCCAAAAACATTTGAAAATTTTCTAAAATACAAAAACAATATAAAATAAAAAAACCAAAAATATTCTTCTCACGACATGTCTCTTGTATAATCGATATTCTGTACGTATCTAGAAATGTCATTCAACAATGATACGGACATGTACAGATGCTTGAGCGAGAGTTCTCTAAAATGTTTACTAAAACATGTCATTTCTCAAAAATTTCTTCTCAATGGCTTTCGTATACTTCAGTACGAAACCCGGGCTAAAATGATGACTTCTGATTATTTCAGACTAGGACTCGTAATTTCAAAGATAACTCCCTCTATGTTTAAAAACATGCTTTATTTAAAGGGGAGTATAAAAATCAAAATCAAAATGTTCTGATTTCATGCAAAAACAAATCCGTCTATCTCTCCAAAAGCATTTCTCTTAATCAGTTGATATCAAAAATATCATGACATGCTATTTTTGAGAGGGAGAAGACGTGATTAAAATGTGATCAAAATGCGTAAAGATCATAGTTGAATCTTAAAAGAGCTCGAATCAGATAGTACCAACGAATTGACGAAGCTTAAATGTCTGTAATCGAAAAGACTAGTCCTGGACGGGAAATAATTTCAAGCTGGTTCATCCTGGGATGTAAGCGTGTCTCGCAAAGGACTTGTTTGAGTAGAGTGTACCATTTTCGAGAGATTCTCTTTGAATAAGACCTGGACGGGTAATAATTTCAAGTTAGTCTAACTAGTGATGTAAACGAGTCTCGCAGCAGTCATATTCAATGAAAATCAATCAATTCAAAAGTGTGAACTCTACCCAACATGTGCAAACATATCTTAAAAAATGAACAAGCACATGTGTAGGGGGAGTATTTCTGAAAATACAAAACTCTCTGATGATGTACCCTCCGAACGGGTCGAAGGACTCCCCTTCGAGCCTGTACGAAGCCTTCTCTTCAAAGGCCCAGGTCAATCTCCTTAAATTTTTCATTGGAGTAAAACCATTCATCCATGAAGTAGTTACCATGTGGGAATCCGCCGATCGAAGCCTTAAGCCCTTCGGGGTATCTCCTTCGAAGGAATTAGGACGGAAAACCATATTGACCTGGTCATACCCACGTCCCCTCTTCCCTTAGGCTTTCCCGCCAAGAAGGAGAACGTGGGTCAAAAAGCCCTAGCGGTTACCACAAATCATGGGACGCCCCCATGATCTCTGAATTATGTGCAAGAGCTCTCTAAGCCTATTTGCTCCCCTATAAATAGCTTAGAGGGGCAAGAACAATGGTACGCTAACTCGACTCTCTCAATTTACTACCAACTTATCATATCACATACTTATTTGCATGCCGGAGGTGGTTCGCAGGGTCCAACCCCTGCGCAATCACTTAACGTAGTGTCTTAGTATTTCTTATTTCAGGTTAAGAACAAGCTTGGCGCAACCTCAACAACCCATTTATCCTTTGATCATCATCGAAGGCCTGGTTGTGCAAATTATTGTACAATCTGTAGCGCCATCCGTGGGACCGCTACAATTGGTCTTGTTATTTTCAAGCTTATAACCAACCAACTACTTTCACTATATATCTGGCATGGATCAAGGGAGAGAAGATACTCCCCCTCCGGGTTTCTCGACCTTGGCGCCAATACCAATTAACGACTCCAACAACCTTCCCCCAATAACCGCTTCCACGTTCACAACACGTTCTCACCCAGAAATAACACCCAACCATCATGCTTCGACATTAGCCAATCCGGAGCCTGTCATTAGCCCAGCCTTTGTCGAAGCCAACCACGAAGCGTTGGAATCCCTCTTAAGGGCTCGCAGAAGGCAGGTTCAGAATACTGAGATGCGGAGGGAGTTAGAATACTCAAGTGATGACTATGAGGAAGAGATGGAAATGGAGCCTAGGCCTCTGATGCAAGGAGCAACACTCTCGGCCCTAAGGATAGGGTCAACAGTCAGTCGAAGGCCAAGTAGAAGGTCCGTTGGGTTTGAAGGAGTCCCGGAGAGAGCTCCGACTAGGAGAGAAGGAGCGGTTGCCGAAGGTAACAACGGGAGGAGCCAACGAAGGGTGGAGACGGGGGTAAATCTACCTCCATTGTTAGCAGCTCATCTTGGGAGAATTGAAGCAGGGTTTCTATTACAGCCTTCTCACACATCAGGCGTAGAAGGCAATCCACCTACAATTAATATGGGAGGAAATCTTCCTCCCAATGGTATGTACCCCTCGTTCCAAACTCAATCTTACCCTCAAGGTTTATATCCTACAGTAAATGGGCAGCCTAACAACCCTAGTCTCCCTCAACCTTATGGGAACATACCCTTCGGACATCCTATGGTGTACCCTCCGTACGCCATGGGAAACGGTTATCCGTTCGGCATGAACGCATCTTATCAGTCCTACCCTAGCCAAACTCCTATGGGAGTACCCCCAAACCATAATCCATATAATGCTGTTCCTATGTATGCACCACCCTATAATTGCCTATATTCGGACCCCATGGGTTCGGCTACACCCTTCGTTAGGTGGATCAAAGACTACCCATTGCCTGATGGGTTGAAAATGCCTTCGCATATTGGGACTTATGATGGAAAAGGGGATCCAGACAATTTCTTTCATTTGTTCGAAGGGGCCATTAAGATGCAAAAGTGGGTCATGCTTGTAGCCTGTCACATGTTCACATACACCCTAAGGGATTCTGCCCATATTTGGTGGAATAGGCAAAAGCCTGGCAGCATTGTCAACTTAGATGATCTCAAGGCTAAGTTTCGATCACACTACAGTCAGCAAAAGAAGTTCACAAGGACCCATCTGACGGTGCACAACATTAAACAAAAGGAAAACGAAAGCACAAGGGCTTTCGTCACCAGGTACACCGATGAAACTATGCATATTTTAGGTCTACATGAAGATCAATGAATCTCTGGCTTCGTACATGGTCTGCAAAATCGAAGTTTGGTGGAATTCTTATCCACTGACCTTCCGACAACTTACAAGGGGTTAATAGAAAAGACATATACTTGGATTGAAGCAAAGGAAGTGTCTACTAATGGTGCTCCGATCGATAAAGAAAAGTTTTCGAAGCATTCTACGTGGGAAGGGTCGAAGAACAAGAACAAAAACAGAGACAGGTTTTCTCCGTACAACAAAGGTCCTAACCACGGTTTGTTAGGAAGCCTAATTAAGTCTCTAAAGGAAATACTTGCAACGGAGAGGGCTGCTAAAGCTTTCGAAGCACCCCTTCGCATGACAAGCAAGGGTAAAAATAGGGATTCGAGCAAGTATTGTCATTTCCATGAAGATTATGGCCATGATATGAACAGTTGCAGGGAGCTAAAGAAGCAGATAGAAGAAGCCGTAAAGTTCGGGCAGTTAGCACATTTGGTGAAGGGAATAAAGAAGGGTATGGAAAAAATGTCCGACACTCAATTGGATAAAGACATTACTCCTCACGAAGCCCCAATACTCATGGTTCGTTGGGGCAAAACAAGCTTAAAAAGAAAGGTGAAAGAGCAGGAGATAAACAAAGTAAGGGAGGTAACATTTCCTCCTATTACAGGCCAAGTCCCTTTGAACGACCCAGTGGTCGTCAAAGTCTTAATTTCTAACCGAGAAGTGAACAGAGCCTACATGGACTGCGGAAGCTCATGCGAAATCATATACGAGCATTGTTTCCTTATGCTCAAGCCTTCGATCAGGTCGCAATGGGTTGATTCGAAGATACCTTTGGTAGGATTCTCCGGTGAGCATTTATGGCCTTTGGGAGAAGTACCATTGGAAATAACAATTGGAGAAGGCAAGCTCGCAAGGACAAAAACCCTCACATTCGCTATCATAAGGTCTGGATCTCCCTATAATTTGTTGATAGGAAGAACCGCCATGCAAAAGATGGGTATTGTAGTCTCTACCATACATGCAGCGGTAAAATTCCATACACCTTATGGGATAGGAACCATATTTCCTAGTTATAACCAGGGAAAGGCAGGAGACGTAAAAAGATCAAAGAAAGTCCAGAGGAGCCTCCGAAGGCCATTCTGAGTTGTACAGATGCCGAAGAACGCATTATGGTAAATGAGCTCTATCTATAGCAAACAGTGGTAATCGAAAAGCAACTCCCTGCCAACTTCAAGGCAGATCTGGAGAAGCTACTCAAAGCCAACAAAGATGTCTTCGCATGGACTTACTCAGACATGATAGGGGTCCCCAGAACTCTTATGATCGATGGCAAGCCCTTCGGCACAGAGCACAAGCTTAATGAGTTCAAGCACATTGAACCAATTAAGCAGAAGCGACGAAGCCTGGCACCTGAAAGGAACGCAGCCGCTTGCAAAGAGGTAGATGAACTCGTACGAGCAGGAATACTTAGAGAAGTAAAGTACCAAACCTGGGTAGCTAATCCAGTTATGGTAAAAAAGAGTGACGGAGGGTGGCAAATGTGTGTTGACTTCACCGACATCAACAAAGCTTGCCCGAAAGACTGCTACCCTCTACCAGAAATTGATTGGAAGGTCGAATCCCTCTCGGGGTTCCGATTGAAATGATTTTTGGATGCTTACAAAGGGTATCATCAAATACAAATGGCGGAGGAAGACGAGGAGAAGATAACCTTCTACACAGGAAAGGGTGTCTATTGCTACAAGAAAATGCCCTTCGGTCTGAAGAACGCAGGGGCCACCTACCAACGTTTGGTGGACAAAGACTTCCACAAGCAGATAGGTAGAAACTTGGAAGCCTATGTTGATGACATGGTAATCAAAAGCAGAACTGAAGAAGACTTACTCTCCGACATTCAAGAAACTTTTGATCAATTGAGGGCAATCAACATGAAGCTTAACCCTAAGAAGTGTTCCTTTGGCATGGAAGAAGGATAATTCTTGGGAAACCTTATAACGAAGCAAGGGATTAAGGCTAACCCTTCGAAGGTCAAAGCCATCACTGATCTACAAGCCCCGAAATTGTTGAAAGAGGTACAAAGCCTCAATGGGAAGCTCACAGCACTTAGCAGGTTCCTCTCGAAAGGCGCAAATCGATCTTTGCCATTTTTCAAGACACTCAAGGGGTGTACAGACAAGAAGACTTTCCAATGGAGTTGTGAGGCAGAAGCCGCTTTCCAAAAGTTAAAAGAGTTCATGGAAATCTTGTCAACACTTACAGCCCCAATCAAAGGCGAAGTGTTGTTCATGTACATTGTGGCATCCTTTTAAAGCATCAGTGCTGTTCTCTTAGCGGAAAGGAATAAGAAGCAAGTCCCGATCTACTTCGTTAGTAGGGTCCTGCAAGGGGCTGAATTAAACTATCCGGAGTTGGAAAAGCTGATCCTAGCCTTGGTTTTTGCTGCAAGTCACCTTCGAAGGTACTTTCAAGCTTATCCCATCACGGTATTGACTAACAAGCCAATTAAGCAGATACTATTGAAGCCTGAGAAATCAGGTAGAGTGGCCAAATGGGCTATCGAACTGGGAGAACATGAGATAGAGTACAAGGGTCAAAACTCCGTCAAAGGTCAAATACTTGCAGACTTTCTCGTTGAAACACCTTCCAGACCTAGTCAGGACAAGGAAATCCCAAAGAGAAAGCCCCCAAAGAAGAATGAGGGGTGGAAATTGTACACAGACGGTGCCTCAAGCTCCGATGATTCGGCAGCAGGTCTAATGCTGGTCAGTCCGGAGGGAAAGGAGTACACTTATGCATTATGTTTTGAGTTCGAAGCTACAAACAATGAAGCTGAGTATGAAGCTTTGCTAGCTGGCCTTCGACTTGCAAAGGACATGGAAGTTTTTGACCTCTCCATTTTTGTGGACTCGTAGCTAGTTGCCAACCAAATAAAGGGCTCTTACGAAGCAAGGCAGCCCACCATCAAACAATATTTGGATAAAGCTAAAGAAATTCTTCATAAGTTCGAGTCCTATGATATAGCACATGCTCGCAGAAACCAAAACAAGAAATCAGATGCCTTAAGCAAGCTGGCTTTGATAGAATTTGCTCACCTAACAAAGGAGGTTTTAGTAGAAGAATTGACCGACAGGTCAATCAAACGAGGCGAAGTGTCTGATGTCATACTTGAAGAAGGCCCCAATTGGATGACACCAATTAGGGAGTACTTGATCAGTGGTATTCTGCCAGATGATCCTAAGCTTGCACAAAAGGTCAGAGTCAAGGCTCCCCAATATAGACTTATTGGGGATAATCTCTATAGGAGGTCCTTCTTATCTCCATGGCTTTGTTGTGTGGGGCCAAAGCAAGCTTCAAACATCATTTGCGAGGTACATGAAGGATCCTGTGGTTTGCTGGTATGTGTTAAATTACACATACCTTTTACCTATTTAAACAGACCAAATAGACCAAAAACTGACCGAATATGCCAAATATATGTTGTTTTTGTGTTTGTGATTATGCAGGTACGGATATCCCGAAAAAAGGACAAAAACGAAGAAAAAAGACAAAGACGAGCACGGGAAATGGAAAAGAGCTCAAAAGACTGGACCCGGGAAGAAATTCACGAGTTTGGTCGAGTTATTGTGCAAAAATCCCGAAGAGCCCTTGGATTATTTTTTTTAGTTGGCAAAATTGGTCCTCGGATGAACTTTGAAAAGATGGCAAAAATGGTCCCTACGATTTCAATAAATACACTTTTGGTCCTTTTTGTTTAAATCCTATTCTACTCTAAAACTAAAACAACCGAATCCCAAAACTATAACCCGCAAATTCCCTTAACCCAATAACCAACCCATCAGCCACCATTAAAACTCCCAGCCCACTACACCTTGAATTTAACCCAATCCATCGCTATACCCAATCCAGCCCACTAAACACTTAACCAACCCAACCCATCGATCTACCCATCGCCGGCCCAATCCTAACTTAAACAAACCGACCCAACACCATTAAAACAAACCGACCCATCTCCTATTTTAACTAATACCGGGCAAATAAACTTGGTCAAACCCCTCTTTTTGAGTCAATATCTCAATCAAACAAATCCTAAGAACCCTAATTTGCCTCTTAACTTCTTCAACCCCTAATTCCCTCCCACCATTAGCCGCTAATCTCCCCTCTCCACATCACCATAACAAGCCAAAGACCTTCACATGGGTGTGTCTTGGTCCCCCCCCCCTCCACGATGGCAATCCGAGGACAAAGAGTATCATCCAACGTTCGAGATTTAAAGAAGTGGTCACCAAGAAATATCCAAGGGTCGACAAGGAAGCAAAGAAGCACACAAGGGAACACTCTGATGAAGCGAAAAGTGTACCGCTTTTAAGGGGTCATTTAAGCCCTAAATCGTATTTATTTGATCAAATATCGCCCTAAATCGTTCCTTTTGTCATTTTAGGTACTTTTGAGGAGAAATCTGGAAAAGGAGGCATTTTGGACGTTTTTGGAGCATAAAAGTGAAGAAAACGGCAAAGTCTCAAAAATCGGCTAAAAGTTACCTTTGACGGCGTCACAATTTACTCTGGACGGCGTCATGCCTTGGCAAGAAAAGTTGGACGTGAAATTTACTCATGATAAGCCAGTGAAAATAGCATGTGAATTCTGACGGCGTCACGCTTTAACTTGATCAAGGGCGTCACGGCTTAAATCAAAAGGGGACGGCGTCACGTTCAAGGTTCGACGGCGTCAAGCCTTGATAAGCCAGAATGGATTTTTGAAGAGCTAAAGAGGGACGGCGTCAAGAAGGTCATCCGGGAACCCTAGAAGCGGCGAGGTGACGGCGTCACACTCCATAACGTGACGCCGTCAGATCCAAAAATCTATATATAGTTTTCTAATTTTTTGTCATTGTGGAGAGCTTAGTGTGTGGAATTTTGGGAGAAAACCCTAAGACGATTTTAGCTTCTTTTTCAAGGCTTTTTGCCTTGAGATCTTCCATGTTACATTGAAAGATAAGTTATCAATTAATCATTCAATATGTCTATGTGTTGTTTGATTCTATCTTGTTCTTGTCTTTTGTTTAACATGTTAGGCTAGATTTATCTTGTGTTTGCTTAGATCTAATGAAATCTAGCTATTGATTATTGGTTATTAGTGTGTTATTAGTTGTATTGGATGATTGTTTATCTATGTTAGGCTTAAGAAAACTGGCTAACTTCCTATTCGGTAACTTGCTTGAACGTCTTAAGAAACATGAACCAAATGCGTACTAAAGGTTTTTATGGTTGTATTTAATGCACAAGCGAATTCTAGTGATCCCATGTTAGGAGCTTCCTAGCCGGCTCGACATAGGAGTGAAGTAGGAGCTTGTAGAGTTGGGGAAGTAAGTACGCCACCCCACGAATGGTATTAAGGAATACACCCGTCATCCACGCGACTAATACACACTAATCAACCGGTAAAAGATAGTTAGGGAGTAAGGAAATCTAAGTAAACACATCTCTCTACACATAAGTTTCTCACCAACATTTTATTTTCAGTTATTTTATTTTATTTGCATTCGTAGTTATTTGGGTTAGTTGACTAGCAACTAATTCCGCCCACTCTTTCAAAACCGAGATTTTACTTGCTTTCATAAAAAATATAAAAACATAAAAAGAATCTTCCTCAACCTTTAGACCTATTAGAGTAGTCTTTCATACCTAACGAATACTATTCCCTGTGGAGAACGATCAATCCCCCGTACTTACTACTACACTATACTACATCGGTCAGGTACACTGCCTGGTGGGGTTGTAAGCCTCTTGAGATCCCTCGAGAGGTAAAACCTGTTGTAAGGTTACAAAACCACGCATCACACTCTCACAAGAAAAACACAACAAAGAAGATATATATATTAGCAGCCGATTAGCATTTTTTCCTTTGTCCCATTTTTCATGTTTTAGGAAAATGTTGTTTGATACCATTTTTCATGTTTCTTGTTAGAATTAGCTAGAGGCCTTTGTTGCTCTTTTTCTTGTTAGTTTAGAATTGGTTGATACTGTTTTTATTGCTTCTTGTTAGTTTAGAGTTAGGTTAGTGAGTTATTGTTATTTTATTTTCCACTGTCTTTAAGTTCTTAATGGAATTAAGTTTGATTTTCTAGGTTTTGAGCTCTTGAACTGTTTTGATAATCTGTTAGGACTTAGATGCTTTTGTGTAATATTCTGATGTTGTTAGTTCCCATTCAGTTATGTTAGATAGCTTGGAGTAGTGGGTAAAGTTCTTTTAAGCCTAAATTAGATTTGGTCATATCTGCTCTAGCAGACTGCACTGAGTTTTTCACTTTTAGATAATTAGTTTATTAATATGATTATGTTTGTTGAATTATTTGTTTTTATTAGCCTAATTGATATGCGTAGCGAGTAGCTTATTAGTGTTTGCTAAGTGATATGAATTTGTGATTTAAGTGTGGATAAATAAAAAAGGGATTGTGATTAATAATTAGTCAAATTGTTTAGATTTGTGATTTTATTATTTGAAGGGCAAAAGCCGGAAAATAATCAAATTACACATCTAGTAATTATTTTCTTTTTAAAGGATTATTTGCAAAATAAACCAACGTTGTGAGGAAATAATCTTGTTTAAGGAAAATAATTCGTCATCAAACCTTATTCCACACTTAATGAACTTGTCACGTCACCTAGCAAACGTATTTCCCATATATATCTTTTAAATCATTTTTAGAATTACCTAGTTGCCTCTATTACTTAGTAAATTTGTTAGTTTATTATTAGTACAATTAGTTTTAGATTATTTATTTGCTACTAGTTTTTAGATTAGATTGCTTTTAGGATTATTTGTGCTTTACGTACTTGTTTTATATGCTTTATTATTGTGTTTTTTTTTTAGTTTATGTTTGCTATCGTAGTTATAAACTCCAAAATTCTCACTTTTATTCACATTCACTACACGAATCACGTTCCGGGAACACAAATTCCATTCGATCTTCGTCGGGACAACGAACCTGGGCTTTGCATATTTCCGGTGCAATTCTCCTTGTACTAAATTGTTAAACCAATTTTTGGCGCCGTTGCCGGGGAAGGTTGAAGTGAGTGCGTGATTCCGTTTTTCGATTCGTGTTTTGAAGAACCTTCCTCGTGAAGTTTCGTATATATCTTGTGAATATTTTTATCCAAAAATCCAAAAAAATTGAAAAACTTTGAAAAACCCAAAAAGATTTTCTTTTCAAAAATTATTTTTCTTTTTCTTTTAAATGTTTCAAAATTTAAAACCCAAAAAATAATCTTCGTCTCCTCTTATATGTTTGATTCTTATTTCTTTACCCTCTCATACCGTTTAATTCTTATCTTCTTATCCTCTTAACCGTTTAATTCTATCTTCTTAACCCTCTATTCGTTTAATTCTTTTTCTCCATGTCTTCATATGACCAATATGGATGTTTCTATAATGAAACACCCGACCTTTTCAGCCAGCCCCCACAGCAACAGATGGAGACATACTTGTGTGAATTTTGTGGAGGTTGTCCTCATCCGGAATTTGATTGTCGAACGGGTGACATGCTTGTCTATGAGCAGAACCCTTATAACAATCAGACATCATCCGGATTTGACACATCTTCATATTATACATCAAGTTCTCCACAACAGTATTATTCTTGTGAATATTGTGGAGGTCCACATCCAAGTTTTGATTGTCAAGCAAGGAATACGTTTGTCAATGAACAAGTTCCTTGTAATCAGAACTTCGGGTATGACCATTATCCACATAATTCATCAAATCAATCACAGCAACAATATTGTTGTGAATACTGTGGAGGCCCTCACTTTGGCTCTGATTGTCAAACAAGTAACCAGTTTGTCTATGAACATGGTCCTTGTGACAATTACGACTATTCTTATAATAACTCACCTCCACAGTACCCATCATCTCAAACACTCAATCAAGAACTTCTCCATGAACTATTGGAGTCAGCAAAGAAATATAACCATGAACTTCTAGAGTTAACAAAAAGCTATAAGGCTATGGTTATTCAATGTACACCAGAAGATCCTCATCAGAAAACTTATGGAGAATTTTTAGCTGAAAGACAAATAGCTCAAATAAGTTCTAATTATCGTCAAACTTTCGTTTACGACGACGATGACGATGATGAGGATTCTATGTGGGGAGTTTGTGAAAATTCAACAGAAATCACTCCCGTCTTTCCTACCAAAGAACCCGAGGACTCTCTAAAAATGGGGGACGAGCATCTTAGCACTCTTCCTGAAAAGGAATCAGACGAATTCATAAAGTCTAGTGCTGAGAACCTTGTCCCAATCCCAAGTGAGTCTGAGGAAATATTCGACGGTGATTGTGATTTGCAATCTTATGGAGATTCCCTTGACGTTTCCGAGGTTACTTCCGGAATTTTCTCTAACCCCCTCTTTGAATATAGTGACGAGTACACTTTTTGTGCCGTTAATCCTCTTTTTGATGGGGTGTTAGAGGACGTTGAGAGCGAGGACTCTATAATTTCTAATCTTGATGAGCCCGTAACGGAACCGGGACTCACAGATTCTCCTCGTATTCTTGAATCTCTTCATGAGGAGTTCTCAGAAGAACTCACTCATATCATACCTCCTCCGGAGTATGATTATTTTGTTATTGAAGAAGATCCTGACCCGGGGGGAGGTAAACTCTATCCTAAGAGTTTGCTTGATGATGATATCACCCCGACCCTCCCTCCCGAGGTTTTTCAGAGCTCCAATGATAAAGAATGGATTCCCATTCAGATCATGATCTTTCTCCCCTTCTTCACCTACCCGGTGACTTCTCTTCTCCTTCACTCCTTCGGGAGTGAAGACACCATCTTTGACCCCGGCATCTCTCATTGTTTTCAGCCGTGGGTATCTCATCGGAGTGGAACTTTCGTATGCTTCAATGTTTATCCAAACATCTTGAATGAAAGTCCGATGGAGATTTTCTCTTCCACTTGCTCCCCCAAGAACAATTAAATTCGGGGCGAGTCTAAGCTATACGACTCGATAAAAAACAAGCGCTTCGTGGGAGGCACCCCATGCTTATCCATCTATCTTCTTTCTATTTTCTTAATAAACGTGAGGAGGGCTACCTCTTCCATTCTTGTGTTTCGTGGTTGTTTGTGTATGTCCAGGTTAGCCCGATTGATGAAGACTCTCGTGCTCGTGGTCTGCTTCTCTCCACTCGAGTTTCATCATTCGTTGCTCATCCGATATCCTTAAATCTCATCGTTTTACGTTTATCTTTGGCATAATTCATAAACGGCCTTAGATTTATGTAGGAGAACCCTTACCTTTAAGACATTGAGGACAATGTCTCGTTTTAGTCTGGGGGGGTAATCTTTCGATTTGATTTTTGCCTTGCATTTTTGCCGTTTTCTCTCGCAACCCCATTTTTCCTCAAAATTTGAAAAAATCCAAAAAAAAATGAGAAAAATTTTAAAATTTTTTGCAAAAATATAATAAATTTTGACATTTTTGTTGACTTTCCGCTGGTGAGAGTAGGAATAAAATTCTGACTTGACCGGGCGTGTTGAGCCCTAGCTTGTCCCCTTAACCATTTATAATCTATAAGCTCGTGCTAGTCTTTTACACAAGGAGCTATAAAATGTGAATTCTTTTCAAGAGTTTGCAAGTTCCCATATCGACTTTATATATGCATGGCTTGATTATAAGGCTAAGCATTCGCGGATCTTATTATTTAAGATTTTAAATTTGCGAAGAACGAGAAATGATAGAGTTTATTTAGAAGTTAGATTGCTAAGCGTGGAGTAGTTGGTTCTCTTTAGAGCTCATCGAAGCTACTTGTGGCCTTTTGCTCCCGCAAAATTGTTTCACTATATATATCTGTAAGAATAATTAAAGATGTTAAGTTTTGCCGATGATTAGTTCTTAGTCTTCTTAAAAGAATTCTTGTTTTGAAAATTGGGTACACATCAAGGTTCCTTAATAAATAAGTTTAATAATAAGTTAAGTGCTCTAAGCTACGGATTCGAGATCGGGCCTTGGATCCTTATTTCCAAAAGGCGTTTAGGTCTTGGCTACCCTCTTACACCGGCCCTTGGACCTCTTGTTCAGGAATGTGTGAGGTCTTGGTCTAACCACCTTGGATCCTCATTTCAGGAATGTCTAGAGTCTTGGAACACTCCGTTGTAACGGCCCTTGGATCCTTTATTCCGAAAGGTGTAAGGTCTTGGAACTAAACCGTGAAGGTCCGTCGTTTAGGGTACGCAAATGAAAAAAAAAAAAAAAGTGATGAAAGAAAAAAATAGAAAAAGTCAAAAATATAAATAAAAGCCTTGATGTGGACCTCATTTTCAAAGCAACGGTTCTCGAGAGAAGATTGAAAACTACTTAGCGTCTTAATTTAGTATCTTTATCGGCACTAAAACTTATCAAAACGAGAATATGAAGAAATTCATTTCTCACAAAAATAAAATAAATAGAGGAAATTAGGAAAAATGGGAGCAAGAGGTAATTACACAAGTAACTTCTATGGGTAGTGTTGGCATCTAACTTGTGAATAAACAATGATTTCGTTTTTAAGCTTAGTTTGGGGACTCGTGAAAAATCAGGGACGACGAATTTTATCCGTATGGTCACTTCTTTATGAGTCGTGTTTCCTACTCGATGACCCTAAAAGTTATCGTGAGATAATGATTGTCAACAAAGCCGTCACTTGATTTAGAGGAAAATACAAAAATAGAATAAAAGGAAAATCGAGGAGTTTTTAGAACTTAAGATTTCTTAATCTCTTTTGAAAATTTTGCTACTTCTCAAAGTTAGTAAAAAGAGATTGGAAATTTTTGGTTTTGAAAACGTGTTTTTATAACATTGCGTGAGGACACAGCAATATCTTAGTCTGGGGGAATTTTGGTATGTGTTAAATTACACATACCTTTTACCTATTTAAACAGACCAAATAGACCAAAAACTGACCGAATATGCCAAATATATGTTGTTTTTGTGTTTGTGATTATGCAGGTACGGATATCCCGAAAAAAGGACAAAAACGAAGAAAAAAGACAAAGACGAGCACGGGAAATGGAAAAGAGCTCAAAAGACTGGACCCGGGAAGAAATTCACGAGTTTGGTCGAGTTATTGTGCAAAAATCCCGAAGAGCCCTTGGATTATTTTTTTTAGTTGGCAAAATTGGTCCTCGGATGAACTTTGAAAAGATGGCAAAAATGGTCCCTACGATTTCAATAAATACACTTTTGGTCCTTTTTGTTTAAATCCTATTCTACTCTAAAACTAAAACAACCGAATCCCAAAACTATAACCCGCAAATTCCCTTAACCCAATAACCAACCCATCAGCCACCATTAAAACTCCCAGCCCACTACACCTTGAATTTAACCCAATCCATCGCTATACGCAATCCAGCCCACTAAACACTTAGCCAACCCAACCCATCGATCTACCCATCGCCGGCCCAATCCTAACTTAAACAAACCGACCCAACACCATTAAAACAAACCGACCCATCTCCTATTTTAACTAATACCGGGCAAATAAACTTGGTCAAACCCCTCTTTTTGAGTCAATATCTCAATCAAACAAATCCTAAGAACCCTAATTTGCCTCTTAACTTCTTCAACCCCTAATTCCCTCCCACCATTAGCCGCTAATCTCCCCTCTCCACATCACCACAACAAGCCAAAGACCTTCACATGGGTGTGTCTTGGTCCCCCCTCTCCACGATGGCAATCCGAGGACAAAGAGTATCATCCAACGTTCGAGATTTAAAGAAGTGGTCACCAAGAAATATCCAAGGGTCGACAAGGAAGCAAAGAAGCACACAAGGGAACTCTCTCACAAGAAAAACACAAGAAAGAAGATATATATATTAGCAGCCGATTAGCATTTTTTCCTTTGTCCCATTTTTCATGTTTTAGGAAAATGTTGACCATTTTATTTGATGTTTTTTTAGTGTAGAATTTAAATTAAGTTGTAATTTATGCTCCTTTAATTTTCCTGTTAATTCAAGTTTCATATTTTCCTTGTTTCCTGGTTGGTCAAACTTTGGTCAAACAGCCCATGTTGCTGCTTAATTTCTGCTGAATTCTTGTTTGATACTGTTTTTTATTGTTTCTTGTTAGAATTAGCTAGAGGCCTTTGTTGCTCTTTTTCTTGTTAGTTTAGAATTGGTTGATACTGTTTTTATTGCTTCTTGTTAGTTTAGAGTTAGGTTAGTGAGTTATTGTTATTTTATTTTCCACTGTCTTTAAGTTCTTAATGGAATTAAGTTTGATTTTCTAGGTTTTGAGCTCTTGAACTGTTTTGATAATCTGTTAGGACTTAGATGCTTTTGTGTAATATTCTGATGTTGTTAGTTCCCATTCAGTTATGTTAGATAGCTTGGAGTAGTGGGTAAAGTTCTTTTAAGCCTAAATTAGATTTGGTCATATCTGCTCTAGCAGACTGCACTGAGTTTTTCACTTTTAGATAATTAGTTTATTAATATGATTATGTTTGTTGAATTATTTGTTTTTATTAGCCTAATTGATATGCGTAGCGAGTAGCTTATTAGTGTTTGCTAAGTGATATGAATTTGTGATTTAAGTGTGGATAAATAAAAAAGGGATTGTGATTAATAATTAGTCAAATTGTTTAGATTTGTGATTTTATTATTTGAAGGGCAAAAGCCGGAAAATAATCAAATTACACATCTAGTAATTATTTTCTTTTTAAAGGATTATTTGCAAAATAAACCAACGTTGTGAGGAAATAATCTTGTTTAAGGAAAATAATTCGTCATCAAACCTTATTCCACACTTAATGAACTTGTCACGTCACTTAGCAAACGTATTTCCCATATATATCTTTTAAATCATTTTTAGAATTACCTAGTTGCCTCTATTACTTAGTAAATTTGTTAGTTTACTATTAGTACAATTAGTTTTAGATTATTTATTTGCTATTAGTTTTTAGATTAGATTGCTTTTAGGATTATTTGTGCTTTACGTACTTGTTTTATATGCTTTATTATTGTGTTTTTTTTTTAGTTTATGTTTGCTATCGTAGTTATAAACTCCAAAATTCTCACTTTTATTCACATTCACTACACGAATCACGTTCCGGGAACACAAATTCCATTCGATCTTCGTCGGGACAACGAACCTGGGCTTTGCATATTTCCGGTGCAATTCTCCTTGTACTAAATTGTTAAACCATTTGCACGCAGGCCCTCGCTCCGTTGTCTCAAAAATAATGAAGATCGGATATTATTGGCCGTCCATGCACAGGGACGCGATAGAGATAATACAAAAGTGTGAAGCACGTCAAATCCACTCCAAAGTTCCAAGACTGTCCAAACAAGACATGACCTCTGTCACTTCAGCATGGCTTTTCTGCCAGTGGGGAATCGATATAGTCGGACCCCTACCAGTAGCTCCAGGAGGGGTAAAGTTCTTGGTTGTAGCCATAGATTACTTCACCAAATGGGTTGAAGCTAAGCCTTTGGCATCAGTAACGGGAAGGCATATGGAAAAGTTTGTGTGGGAGCACATAATCTGTCGATTTGGGGTTCCTCACATTATCATCTCTGACAACAGAAAGCAATTTGCCGAAGGGGTGTTCCTGATCTTCTGCGAAGGCCTAAAGATCAAACAGTCTTTCACTTCCGTGTACCATCTTCAGGGCAATGGGCAAGTTGAAGTCACCAATAGGGACATTGTTAACGGAATCGAGAAAAGGTTAGGACGAAGCCATCATGGGTGGGTAGATGAACTACCCCAGGTTCTGTGGGCGCATAGGACGCACCCCAAGTCAAGCCATGGGGAGACTCCTTTTAGCCTTACTTATGGAACGGAGGCTGTTATACCCTCCGAAATAAGCATCGAAACAGAACGCACTGTGAACTTTGAGGAAAAGACAAATGAAGAAAGGCTTTGGAAAAACCTGGATCTTCTTGAAGAAAGAAGAGAAATAGCCTCAATCAAAGAGGCTATCTATAAACAAAAATTTGAAATGTACTACAACAACCGAGTTCGACCCTCCACATTCAAGCCGGGTGAATATGTCCTTCGGTTAAACAGTGCAAGCAAGGCTGAGTATGAAGGAAAGCTAGGGCCCACATGGGAAGGACTTTACGTCATATCGGAAGCCTACGGAAATGGAGCCTACAAACTCGCAACGCTTACGGGAGAGGTCATGGATAGAACTTGGAATGGTACCAATCTTCGTAAGTTTTACATATAAGACTTACTACTTTTAAAACACTTCGCTTATTTTTACAAATTCATGTAACGCATTCTTCTCACTTGAGGAAAGAAGCATTAATGGTAGGTGTCTTGGTGTTCATTTCTTAAAATGATGTAATCCTCCCTGCCCCATTAATGATATAACGCATTTCCCTCAAATCTCTTGTTTCGTTCTTTACAACAAAGATTTGTTCAGCCAAGTACTTTACAAGTTTCAATGTCGAAGGATGAATCAGGACACATGTCTTGTATACAAAAAACATCCATTACAATTTACATTAACTTTCCTATAAATTCTTAGGGTATTTTAAGCCCTTTGTATCTTAAGGATAAAGACGGAGTAGGTCGCGACCCTCTGTCGCAGTCAAATTATACGATTGCTAAAAATCTTGGTCCAAAATACACACAATAAGGTGATAGCCTTAGGTTGTATGTGTACGTTTATTGTAAGCGTAAGAGAAGAAAGACATGACACTAAAAGCGGGATATTATCCCCTATCTGGCATTACTAAGACCAAGCGTGGTCAAAGCTAACAAAACATACCCAAGCAATTGTTTGAAGCATGGGTCGAAGCCCATCATGAAAAAAAGATAAAATTTTCAAACATATAGGCACATGCCTAACGAGCATAATGGGACATTGTTTAAAGGGTAAATGCCACCCTTAAGACCAAATTACTGCCAACACGGCAGCCTTCATGCATTTTTCAAGGAATTTGGATCCTCTTGATGTAATGGAGAAGGAGGCTTCATGGATGCAGTCTTCTTGGTTGGAGAGGAGGGCTGAATCTTCCTTGGTTTCTTTGATAAGAGATCTTCTATTGAGGCTGAAGGGTCCTTGGTTGCTTCAGTGAGGAAAAGGTACTCTGCTGAAGTGAACGCATTACCAGCATCATTATACTCTTGCTCAGAATTTGGAAAATAGTAAGGTACCTCTTCCAATGTCGTACATGTACCATAGAAGATGGCCGCGTTCACCAGCCTCCCAATGATCTCCCCCACCTCATCACTGTGGTACAATTCCATTGCAACATAAGGAACAACCTTCGACACCACCTCAGCTCTGTCCTTCTTCAAGTTCTTGCATTGGAGTTTAAGTCCATCCATCCCCTCATAAAGGTTGACCTCCTGCTCAACCAACCTAGCCCTTTCGGCTTCGAGACCTGCACATGTGGACTTGAGTGTAGCAATTTGCGCTTTATAACCGGATACCTTAGCCTCCTCCACCCTCAATCTACCACATTCTGCTTGAGATTCCCTCAATTGTCCTTCGAGACTATCGATTTTTGCTTGCATGTCCTGGACAATAAGATTCTTCTCCAAATCCTCCATTGCCTCTTTACACTTGGCTTTCTACTTAGCATACTCATGATCCCTGTCCTTTTCTTTGGCTAAGATGGCATCCATCTTCCCTCTCATAGCTACCACTATCTGAACCAGTTCCCTTGTTCGAGAATTAAGATGATTATCTAAAACAACTTGTCTAGTATAACTCTTGGAATGAAAGTTACAAAGCTCCTCCATGAACATATTATCCAAAATCCCTCTCCAACTGGCAGGTGTCATCTTGTTAACCAAGTGGTGACACGTAAGGGCATTCGGAAGCTCCTTTATGTCAGGCAGACTTGCGAAAGATAGGATAGTCAATTATATGAAGTATAGTGTTCATTATGAATGAAATATTTCCACTTACTAGGAGTTTCATCTTCGGGAATCTTTTGGGTGGTAGGTACGAAGGTTTTAGCATGGGAGCCTTTGGGTTTCACCGTTCTTGTCGGAGGGGTTGGAAGAGATAATTTCCTTTTCAATGGAGCTTTCACAGACATAGCAATTCTTCCTTTCCCACTCTTCTTCTTGTCTGACATACCAGAAGACCCTATGATCGTCGCCTGATCACCCTTGGAAAAGGGATCATCAGAATCTGCTACATTCTCCACAAGATGCGGAGCCTCGTTATTGTTGACTGATATCGACGGAGAGCCTACTCCGTAGCTCACATTCTTTGGATCTTGGGGAATGAAACTAACCTCTCTGGTACCACGGGCTACAACGAAATTTCTGAACGCCATTCCTGCAACAACAAAGGAGAAAAGATAAATATCAGCAGATAAGTTTTTACTTTATTTAAATGGGAATATATATACTTTGTCCTTCACATATTATCTCAGGTTTTAACGGAGAGCCTTCCTAATGATCAACAATGCCCGCCATGTACAGAACCGGCTCAGGAAACGTTTGAACATCAAATGGATGGCGTGCAAGACGCTGGTAAAGGGGATTGCTTCTTACGTGGTATGGCAAAGGGTCATCAAAGCGTTTCTTGTCAAATTGGAATGCTTTATCCAACAAGGCTGGATATTCGGAAGGTATGATTGTGTTTTTTTCATAGAAAAACAGACCTTTCCGGTTTCTTATGTTGGCAAAGGGTTTAGCTATTAAGCAGGGTACATCATGCTCGCTTCTCTTGGCCAAGGTTATCCAATCATCGCCAGGACAAAGATTAATAAAACCCCTAAGCACAGTCAGTGTTTGTAAAACCCTAAAATCTCAAACATGTTAAATTCCCAAATTACCCCTCTAATCTTTGAATCTATAAGAATACTGTACATCTAAAGCTTAAGTAACTAATATCCTAAAACAATTATAAGATATCTAAACTATTACATTGTAACTTGAATAACTTAAACACTTAACTTGGAAACACAAGCTACAACTTAAAGTCCATCACACGTTTCATACTACACTTTTGGGCCAAAATTTAAATCATAAAACATAAGACATAAACTTTGGGCTTTAAATAATTAAAAAGGGTAACAAGCTTGGCCTATTCTTTTTCCCTGGAGTTAAGAAATCAACTAATCCCACAAATCAGGAAAATTAATCCTCCTCATTAACTTTTTATGCTCCTTCCCTATTTCCTCTCATCCTATACACGGTTCCTTTTCAAAAG
Organism: Artemisia tridentata subsp. tridentata; assembly: GCA_021014915.2. Lineage (NCBI taxonomy): Eukaryota > Viridiplantae > Streptophyta > Magnoliopsida > Asterales > Asteraceae > Artemisia > Artemisia tridentata. Next base: position 177,396,653 of record CP139507.1, read on the forward strand.
AATAACAAACACACTAAACCCTAAATCAACAAAAGGCGGCTTGTTCTTTCTCATCTATTTTTCCGAATTCAAAGAGGGAAAAAGGGTTTCGATTTGTGGGTTCTTGGTGGTGCTTGATTGTGGATTGATTTGGTACGAAGAGGGGTTGGTATTGCTTTACTTTCGGTTTGGTTTGTGGAGTTTTGGCTCGGTTCTCTTTCTTTTCTTTCAACGATTTGTCACAAATGGTATGCTCATCATCCTTGTTCATTATCTCTTTTATAATATCTTCTACACGTTTGATTTCATGGTTTGTATGGATTTAAGATTCGGCTTTAAAAGATATATATGTTATACGAATTAACATCACATAAAAGCATGAAGTTCTTCACATAAAATAACGATTATATAACCCTAAGAAATCGACCTTATGTTTTGTATTTGAAACGTGGAATACATGATGAATTAACCTATCATTAATACCCTAAGAATCTGTTAATGGATCGTTAGTAACAAGCTTTGTGAATTTATTTTGGATCGACCTAAAATAGGTATACTTAAATTGTATAAGTTGTGATGTTTCTGTCTTAACAGTTGCTGACAGAAATTTTAGGTCGAATTGAGTAGGGTAAATTTTGATGACACCAACGTGATTTTGGGTGATTCTTGAGTCTAAAATTAAGTTCTGGAAAAGTACTTTCTGAATATGAAAGCCTTATAATTTTTGGAGGTCGGGAGGATGTCTTTTCTGATTTTACGAATTCAAGTGTCAAAACTGTCAATTAGTAATCCGAATTTCAACCTTGGTATATGATTTTTGTTTTGAAATCAGTAAGTATTCATTAGCTCCAATTGGACAGGACTTAAATATAGGATGTGTTTGGTCTCTGTGATTTTTGGTGGAATTTTTAGAGTAGCACAACATGGTCTCTTATTTGCTTACTTTTCGAGTCTCAAATCCTTTACCGAATCTGGACTAGTTTTGATAATGAATTTTTGTTCTATAGTTAGACTACCTGGAAAATTCTACAAAAATTATAAAAAGTAATAAACATATGTATCTACCTGGGGTAATTTTGCTAAGGCTCCAGGAGATGCAAAAGTAGACCTTAAAAATCCAGGAATGTGATACGTGTTTTGATATTACAAGCTGAAGTTTCTTAAAAGGTGAATTACACACTTAAAGCCTATTATATCATTAATATGTGTAACTGATGCGTAGCGTGTGTCGTTGCGGTTTAGCAGTTTTAATGCCTACTCAAGTTTTAAATTTATATTTAGCCGACTTATCAATAACACACACACTTAACGAGCAGTGTACTCGGTCAGTATGAATATAATGGTAAGTAGAGTGTCGATCACTAAGAGTGGAACGTATTATCTCGTTATTCTAATCAGTATTTTAATATATTAAGTTAGCTATACAACCTAATCTAACGAAAGGGGGTTCAGCCTGAGAGACTGGCACGATTTGGTTGCAATTAAATAATAAACTAAACCAATAGGCACGAATCAGCAAGTAGCACACACGTACACAGATAAATACTCGAGACAATAAGAGGGCTGTCCTTATGATAAGTAGTTTGTCACTTGTTTTATTGCTAGTGTTATATGAAGTGTATAGTTCGATGCAACGCACCGAGATTAAGTCCTTTCTCGTTGGTTCTAATCTTATCGGCGAGTAAACCCTTAATGATTACTTATGACTATCCCGTTTATCTTTCTCCTACTTTTCTACAGACCATAGAATGCATAGGCGATCTAATAAACAGGCGAGGGCAGAGGCATGGCGACCCGATCAACGCTCAGCTAGACACAGAGGTTATCAATGCACTAATAAAAGTCACCAATGACATCAACATATAAACTTTAATTAATGAGAAAGCAGTTTTAAGGGAGTGCAATCTTTCCGTTGTCACATTACACAAGCCACCAATCTTGATGAATTAAAGTTTACTAACACAATAAAACAAAACTACTTAATGAATTAAACACATGCAGCACCTTCTTACAGCTCTTGTATCTTTGATTTGGGTGTGTCTTGTGCTGCTGCCTTGACTGAATTCGTCCTAGGTTTCTGGTCTTCGGTCTTCGTATATAATATGTGTCACCTGAAATTCGTCTGGTCTTGGGGTATTTATAGTTTCTGTCTGAGGGTAAGATGCGGCGCATCTAGTAAGTAGATGCGGCGCATTTACTTAACTTCGCGTGGGGTCCAAGATTATAATATTCAGGAATATTCGTACACCGCCAGAAGATGCGGCGTAACTCCATATTAGGATGCGGCGCATGTCCTCTTGTATCTTGGATCGTATCTGGTGAAATATTGATAGTGATGCGGCGCATGTCATAAGTGAGATGCGGCGCATCTGGAGCAGAATAGTCTTGATCTTGTACATTTCGGTAGACTCTTAACTTCTTGCATGTTTTGCTCCATAATTAGTCCAAAATCGCCAAGTTTCACCAAATGCTTGTTTTCAACTGAGAATTACAAAAGTAAACGATTAAGTATCAATCCTCATACATAATATAATAAAACAAGTCAAATTAATAGGATAAATGATAGTAATAATATGTACTTATTTGAGTTCATCAAATATCCCCCCACTTGAACTTTACTTGTCCCCAAGTAAACCTTAGAATTAAATCTTATGAAAATGTATCCTAAAAGATATTAGGATTTATTTTTATATTTAAGCATGTATTCGTTTTTGTCATAATCACACAACTAAACACTTAACGAATTAGAAGTAAAATAAAATATTTTGATAAAAGCAAATCTAATCGTTTAACTGTCCAGTCGCGACGAATATTCTATCATAAGCTTAGCAAGTATACACATCTCCTCCACTAAAGCCAAGGAATAACAAGTCTAAAGCGGTAAAAAGGGTTTTTAGGCTTAAGGGTTAATTATTCTTAATCTCTATCGATCTCAAATTCCAGAAAAGGCGACAAAATCACAAATACATGATCGAATCCACGAACACGATACTTGCAATTGCTCAAATCCTTAACTCGAATAGGCTAAAGATAGGTCCAAACTTCACCAATAATAATATATCAAAAAGGGCGACAAAATCATAAATACATAGCCGAATCCACGACTACGATACTTAAGATTGCTCAAATCCCTAATCTCAATAAATCAAAGGTTTGGTTGGATAAAGAATAATAAAGGGCATGGATAATATTTGGGATATAAATTGGTGTAAAATAAAAAATAAACAAAAAAAATAAATTAAAATCCTAAGTGTGGTTAATCACTATCCCAACCATCCCATGAATAAGACTTATATCATTGAATAACTCACGCTTTAACACTTGAAACACACGCTTTAGGTAGACACAAATTATACTCAACAAGATCATAATCAAAGAATAAACCTTAGTTGACGTTCCCATAACTGCCAACTCCCATTCAATCCATAGATATATTATACAACAAATAGTGGTGATATCGACCACTTACATAACTTTACATCGTTGGTTTATCAATCTTCCAACTTTCTTCTTTTTTCTTTTTCTTTTCTCATTTTTTCAATTTTTTTTTTTTTTTTTTTTTTTTTTTAAACATAAACATAGATGCGTAAAATTTCACCACATCACTATAACAATAAATATGGATAATTTTTCCATACTTTTCATGACTTCAGAAATAACGGTAATAGTGAAAGTAGTAAACACACGAAAAAAAATAAACTCAAAGATATACAATATTTACTTTCACTCCAATTGCATTGTGCAATTTCCCGACCTAACCATAGATAACGAATTACGCACGCGAACACAGGTAATGTAAGGAAACACACTTTGCCTAAAGCAATTAAACAACCACGGACTTTAATCTACAGGGTAGGCTAAGGTTTAAGGTGTAACGAAACATTTTAAACATAGGTGTAAGAAACGAAAGGAATGGCTCTGAGTGTTTTTCTAAGGGTATCTTACTCTAAAAATGAGAGTAACAAAAGGGTTATACGGGGGTTAACTAACCAGTGTAGTTAGCTAATATCACATAACATATAAGGCTATTTGGGTGTAATCCTAGAATTTACCAATTTAGACAAGTCATTCCAATTATATAAAATAATACTTATTATGGTGGTCTCGAATAGTATACAAGCCAAGTTCTAAAGTTTACAAGTCACCGGCACACTCATAGATTTGTGAATTTTGAAAAATCACAATTTTTTAAAAATAACGTCATGTGTGCAGCTATGCAACTTAGACTTTAAACAAAAACATGCTAAAAATTTTAAAGTTTTGATATATTAAGCACATTTTAAGCATATTTTGAAAAGTTTAGGACAAGTAAATGTTAAGCGTTCTAATTCTCCAATCCCCCCACTTAAGTTAAACAACGTCCCCGTTGTTTGTATAAAAGGTTAAAAACTGGAAAATAAAAGAATTAGAACAGAAAAACTCTCCTGAGATTTGCTCGGTATGATCCTCCATTAGTATTAGAGCAAAAATCATCTTTCTTGTGGATTAGAACGTTTAAGCTTCATAATCATGTATCCACAGGAAATGCAGGAATCTATAATACCACCAAGGCTTCAAAACACACCTAAGATAAGAAAGGTTCAAACTTGCATAATACATTAGTAGTTAGGAAAAAATAAAACATAAAAATTAAAAATGAAAATCATCAGGTCAGTCGATGCGCCGTATCTTATGGAAGAAGATACGCCGTATCGAGCCTGGAATAAATACTGATCAGAATAGAAGATGCGCCGCATCCTTAACCAGGGATGCGCCGCATTAAAATAAACTGATAAAAAGTTTTAAATTCGGAAATTAAAAATGCAGAAAAATAAAATAAGATATGACCATTGCAGGAGATGCGCCGCATCTCAGGATTGAGATGCGCCGTATCCTCTGCGGCCTGACTGACTCGACACATAAACAGAAAATTAAAAGATAAATCCGGGTTGTCTCCCGGTAAGCACTTGTCTTTATTCCAGAGTCTTCAAGTTAGACTCACGTTCAGCTCTTCACTTAGTTCTTGTCACGGTCCATCCTTCTTCCTTTATCCGAAAGATGTTCCCGTATAGCTCTGCGACGTTTTCCTCCGTTCGACTTAATCTAGTATAACTCTTGGTCGTCGTCGCAACATACTCTTCCTCTGGTCCCAAAGAATATTTGATGATTTTAAACTTTTCAGAAATAATCATGGGTGGCTTATTATAAGGGATTCCAAGTAGTTGACATTTTCTTTTGGTGAACTCTTCCTCGTCTTTATCAACAAACTTAAAGTAAGGATCCTTAATCAAATAGTCATCAAGTTCATTGATTAATGACTCATTGCTATCATCTTGAATTGCCTCCCATTCTCTTTCCAATTCCCATTGTAGCCGTCGACTAAGCTTCGTGTAATCATCAAATTGTTCATGCACCCATTCCCAGAAAGTAGTATTTGATGTTCCCTTAAGTCCTTTCAAGCGTTCAATTCTACCCTTTTCTTGCAAAGCTTCCGTTTTTCGTGGGCAGTCTTCAACATTATCGTACCACTCATAATCTTCAAAGGTTACATCTTTTCCAACCCGTTTCATCCCAATAATACTTCCCCCATTACAGGTTCCGTCACTCTTATAATCACAGGTCGGCCAAACACTACTCCCGTCCTTGAAAACGAAGGGTGTACAGGTGTGATTAATGTGCTCAAATTCCCATGGTTTATCCCAAACCCATGGTATTTGGTCATTCCATTCGTAGTACCAGGTGTTTTTGAAATCATCATAAGTCTTGAATCCTGGTAAATCTCCAGTAAGCACATCATCATCGACTTGAAGAAGGTAGTTAAATTCCTTGAATTGCTTGCACAAGGGTGTCTCATAATCGAACACATCAATGTCAATTCTGAATAATTCTTCAATCCCCTCATTGATTGTTGAATCATGAAGTGACGACCCATAATCGCTTTCTACTTCTTCGTCTTCACCTCTTATCCAATATACCCATAATGCATCCTTAGTAGCTCGATCCATGCTCTTATGGTTATTAAACTTACTAGCCAACCACTCTGAAAAATCAACATCGTTAGGATCGTGGTTAACGTCAAAGCAAGTCTTTTCAATCATTTTCCTCTTTATCTCCATGAGCTCGTTAAATTGCTCCCTAAAACTCCGTGTCAACCATGAAGTCATAATCTGCTTGACTTCATTTGCAGGGGCAAATTTCGGACTACCATATTTAAGTTCAAGCCAATCATTGAGGGAGAGGTCCATCAATCTTACCAACTTGCCATGAAATAGTAACTCCGCCACAGCATAAATTCTGTCATCGTCCAGATAGTTCTCATTTAATCCCTAGTACTGTTCGGAATAAGGCATGTAAGAGATTTGGGTGTTGCCTCCACCACAGCTTTCGTTGCTTGAGTCCATGTATGCTAGATAGAATTTCCCATCATCTTCTTCGATAGTAGTCCAGTTCAATCCTTTGGATTCAATGATAGGCCATAAGAGCGACAATTCATCTCTAGTGTACCTCACAAATACATCATAAGAGAATACCCCTTTGTCAATGTTGCATAAACGCATGAATTCCTTAAAAGCAGCTTCAAGAGGGGTCTCCCAAGAGAATAAATCTGCATCGATCATGAGCACATTGAAGTTGACATCATCAAGAACCTTCACATCGAATGAATCTGAAAGCAAAAGTCCATTAACAAGATATCCGTTCACTGAGATGTCTTCCATAGCAAAACCTGTCATCATAGGTAAAATCATCAGTAGGATTTGTTCGCTAGAAGAGAAATTAACGAATTTAGAAACGGATATAAGAATACAAATAGCTGATATCTGCAGACGATGCGCCGTATCCAAAAAGTTGGATACGCCGTATCTTCTAATCGTTAAAATTAAATAAGACTTTATTTAGAAAATAGATACGCCGCTTAGAAATTTGAATGCGCCGTATCAATTTTAATAATCAAAAATCGATATTTATAAAAATTAAATGCGTCGTATTAACAAAAGTTAATGCGCGTATTTTCGTTACGTTTCAAAATATAAGATTTTTGATTCAGAAGATGCGCCGTATCGATAAAAATCGATGCGCCGTATCTGTTTAATAATTCGAAAACTGTTTTTAATTAAAATAATAGATACGCCGTATCTGCTAAAGCAGATGCGTCGTATGGCGTTATCGTTTAGAAAAAATTTCTTATTAAAAACAGATACGCCGTATCTTGGGGAAAAGATGCGTCGTATCGAATTAATTAAACGCGTAGCAATAAAACTAGCAATAAAACACTAGCAATAAATGCGTCGTATCTCGATGCGTTGCATCGAACTATACACTTCATATAACACTAGCAATAAAACAAGTGACAAACTACTTATCATAAGGACAGCCCTCTTATTGTCTCGAGTATTTATCTGTGTACGTGTGTGCTACTTGCTGATTCGTGCCTATTGGTTTAGTTTATTATTTAATTGCAACCAAATCGTGCCAGTCTCTCAGGCTGAACCCCCTTGCGTTAGATTAGGTTGTATAACTAACTTAATATATTAAAATACTGATTAGAATAACGAGATAATACGTTCCACTCTTAGTGATCGACACTCTACTTACCATTATATTCATACTGACCGGGTACACTGCTCGTTAAGTGTGTGTGTTATTGATAAGTCGGCTAAATATAAATTTAAAACTTGAGTAGGCATTAAAACTGCTAAACCGCAACGACACACGCTACGCATCAGTTACACATATTAATGATATAATACGCACCGAGATTAAGTCCTTTCTCGTTGGTTCTAATCTTATCGGCGAGTAAACCCTTAATGATTACTTATGACTATCCCGTTTATCTTTCTCCTACTTTTCTACAGACCATAGAATGCATAGGCGATCTAATAAACAGGCGAGGGCAGAGGCATGGCGACCCGATCAACGCTCAGCTAGACACAGAGGTTATCAATGCACTAATAAAAGTCACCAATGACATCAACATATAAACTTTAATTAATGAGAAAGCAGTTTTAAGGGAGTGCAATCTTTCCGTTGTCACATTACACAAGCCACCAATCTTGATGAATTAAAGTTTACTAACACAATAAAACAAAACTACTTAATGAATTAAACACATGCAGCACCTTCTTACAGCTCTTGTATCTTTGATTTGGGTGTGTCTTGTGCTGCTGCCTTGACTGAATTCGTCCTAGGTTTCTGGTCTTCGGTCTTCGGATATAATATGTGTCACCCGAAATTCGTCTGGTCTTGGGGTATTTATAGTTTCTGTCTGAGGGTAAGATGCGGCGCATCTAGTAAGTAGATGCGGCGCATTTACTTAACTTCGCGTGGGGTCCAAGATTATAATATTCAGGAATATTCGTACACCCCCAGAAGATGCGGCGTAACTCCATAATAGGATGCGGCGCATGTCCTCTTGTATCTTGGATCGTATCTGGTGAAATATTGATAGTGATGCGGCGCATGTCATAAGTGAGATGCGGCGCATCTGGAGCAGAATAGTCTTGATCTTGTACATTTCGGTAGACTCTTAACTTCTTGCATGTTTTGCTCCATAATTAGTCCAAAATCACCAAGTTTCACCAAATGCTTGTTTTCAACTGAGAATTACAAAAGTAAACGATTAAGTATCAATCCTCATACATAATATAATAAAACAAGTCAAATTAATAGGATAAATGATAGTAATAATATGTACTTATTTGAGTTCATCAGTAACATAATCATAATAAATCTTTAATTAAGTGTTTAATACAGTAAATGAACTACCTATGATCTTTATATAACCTAATATGGTATTTAATTTGACTACTACATGTTTAAGTACGTTAAAAACCCTAATTTACTACTAATGGGAATAATAACCAAATTAAGCATGAATACTTGCATTTGTGATATAAAACACTTATGAATTAGTTGTAAACCTATAATATGTGATAAGTAACCCTAAATTGATCTATATGAAGTTTTACCAGAAACTTACTAAATATGGAAACTTACTAATTCGGGAAACCTGCCAAAAATAGAAAGTTACTTAAAATGGTTAAACTACTTAAAGAGGAAAGTTACTATTTTTGGAAAGCTACTATAAAAGGAAAGTTACTAATAATGGAAAGCCGACTAAAATGAGTAATCTGATTTAAAATGAGTTATTATTAAGACGATAATGAATTCATGTAGATCCGCTGAAGAAGGAGTTGCTTCCAATCTTATGTTTTTTGTTATGTTTGCACTTGCGGTCTAAGGTACAGATATTCTGACCTTATCTCTTAAAGTTTCTCATGATTTGTACACATCTTTTTGATATTAGTTTTGATTATGATACCTTTGATCTGAGCCTTCCTAGTATGGCTTCCTTTGACTTATGCTCTATTGAACCTTTGCTATGCACCCTTAGAATTATGAACCTTTGACATTTGGACTTTGATTATGACTCTTTGGTGACTTAGACATTTGACTTTGATATGATATGACATTTGAACCCTTCAGTTTGATACCCGAGCCAATTTGTTTCCTAGCCATGAAGGTAACATGGACGTGTCATTGATGCACCAATGGCATGACTCTAGTGTGGTTGAGTGATCTTCCACACCATCCCATTTTGATTATGATATGCGCACTTTATTCTGGATTAGAGATGACTAAAAGTGATTACATTTTTAGACTTAGAATTTATTGTTGTTCTCATTTGTAACCTTGTATCTCAGATTTTCCCTTTGTAACCTTTGAAATTCATTTGTATTATTTAAGTCATATGCTTGTGTTTGCTTTAATATGTCACCATAACGAAATACTTATACCCTTATCGGGTTGGGGTGTTACAGTGTTGGCTCATAGCCATAAGCTTTGCATATAACAATGTAGGTGGTCAACTTGGCTAAGCCAAAAGGATTCAACCTGGAGATATATACTTGGTAATATTGTAAAAACTCTAGGATTAGGGGATGGATTGGAATCCTAAAGTTGGATTCTATAAATGCATGAACATAAAGCCCACATACCCCGTTGGAGTGTCAAAAATATTTTAGGTTTCGCTTGGAAGTATCACCTTAAACTCCTCGGGTATAGGGTATTTTCCAAGAAATTTCGTTAAAGTTTGTTCTGATAAGGTACATTTTTGTTGCCTGATAATTCTCTTGGCTGCCATACTCATCTTGAACTAGGAACAATGAGAATAAGAGGTCAAAGAATTGGGGAGGGAGAATTACCTTTAAACTCAAACGGAGCACGAAGCACAGTGTTGTGTATGTGTATCTTGGGCGCAAAAGAAAAGTAATCTAGGGTTAGGATTATGGAGGGTTTATGTATATCCCTTGTAGTTCTTATCCTAGCCATCTACGTGCAATCATAACTTGATCCATACACGGACTCCAATTCATTTTTAAATTTTGAAAAGATGTTTGTGGTTACCAAAATCCTAGTTGCTATAGCCTAGGGTGTGGTAGTTAGATGCTCATTAACCGCATTTATTGCGAATTTTGTTTAAAAACGCATATTTTTTCCGTCTAAATTTGTGACGAAGAGGATAGAGTGTAGCATGTTTTTGAAGTCGAAAGCAATTTATACTCGTACATATATATCACTTTCGACTGGGGGGCTTGATGATGTACCCTCCGAACGGGTCGAAGGACTCCCCTTCGAGCCTGTACGAAGCCTTCTCTTCGAAGGCGCAGGTAAATCTCCTTAATTGTTTTATTGGCGTAAAACCATTCATCCATGAAGTGGTTACCATGTGGGAATCCGCCAATCGAAGCCCTAAGCCCTTTGGGGTATCTCCTTTAAAGGAATTAGGACAGAAAACCATATTGACCTGGTCATACCCACGTCTCCTCTTCCCTTAGGCTTTCCCGCCAAGAAGGAGAACGTGGATCACAAAGCCTTAGCGGTTACCACAAATCATGGGACACCCCCATGATCTCAGAGTTATGTGCAAGAGCTCTCTAAGCCTATTTGCTCCCCTATAAATAGCTTAGACGGGCAAGAACAATGGTACGCTAACTCGACTCTCTTAATTTACTACCAACTTATCATATCACATACTTATTCGCATGCCAGAGGTGGTTTGCAGGGTCTAACCCCTGCGTAATCACTTAACGTAGTGTCTTTGTATTTCTTATTTCAGGTTAAGAACAAGCTTGGCGCAACCTCAACACCCCATATATCCATTGATCATCATCGAAGGCCTGGTTGTGCAAATTATTGTACAATCACTCTCGAAGTGTTAACAAAATGTGGTTTATGTTCATAAACACTTTGAGAGATTTTCAAAAAAGGTTTTATGGCATGTGATCAATAAATCTAGGATATTCATGGAGTAATAAGGTGATTATGGTTAGGTTTATGTCCTATGATTCACCAGAGCCGGAGAGATCTGCCCAAGGATAATTCCAATAGATTAGAATTAGAAGTCCTTAGGTATGATTGAAAAAAGGAGTAAATGAGAAAGGAGAAAGAAGGGGTTGAAAAATTAAAAAGAAAAGTTTATGAAAGGGTGAAAAGAAATAGCCCTCCATGAAAACTTAGGGCAGAAACCGGGTCAATACATCTGCTATAGGTTATCACAAAGATGATACCAGTATTGAAGACAAGACGTCATGGACCCAGTGACGCGCTGCACAACCCCTCGTAGCCACTCATATATCTCTTAAAAGATATTTGTCTCATTTCTCTTGGAGAACCTTGCATAATCTATCGGCCTCTCACTCCAAGATGTGTTGATATTGAAAAGGTGGCACTCTGCTCCATGCCTCCGACGACTAAAACCCAAAATACACATAATCGAGTCTAGAGCCATGAGATTCATTAAAAGATCTCTTAGGATACACTTCCACTATAATACCCTTGTGTTCACAAAAAAGGACACAAGGTGTATAAGAGTCTTTATGAGATCTACGGATCTTGCCTTATATTTTGTGATGGTTATTTGCTTCAAACAGTCTACAGTCGTGAAGTGATACTCCAGTATACTTCAGCGGCTCACCTGAATTGTTGATACACTTCGATGTATCTTAGTTTTCTCTCTCGGGGGCATCCGGTTCAGGAACGGCCTTGGCAAGGATTAGAGAAAGTTTTCACGCTATGCTGTTAATGATCTCGAAGTCCGAACCTATAAGTGCCAGATGCTTTATTACTAACTGTTTTATGCAGGTACTGAGGAAAGACCATTTACCATCATCATATATTTCAACATCTACATCTCCTCATACTCATACTTATTAATTTCATCCTCAACTAGCTCAAGTGAAGAAAGTTTTAGACAAAAAGATCAAGTTAAAGAAAAAGATTTACGACAAAGTCATGAGCTAATCAAGAGAGTCAAGAACAAGTTCATGAATCAATTGAGGAAGACATAAGTATGAAGTTCAAAGTATTATCAAGAAGTATGAGTATGTTGGAAGAGACGACACGACAATCTTGTGAAAATGTTGATCAAAGGCAAGAAAGACCAAAAGACGTTACAACAAAGATCACAAAGCATGAAGGAACAAAGAATAAAGACTATTCTACAACAATACAGAAAGTTCAAGACAATGAAAACAAAAGACCAAATCATGAGGAGCATCATTCGAATGACCACCCCTTAGGGGGAGATTGTTAGCATTAAAGAAAAGTAGCGATCATTTTAGTCATAGGAACTTTGTAAACGTGTTATAGATAATATTGTAGAATAGTCAAAGGGCTCGTAGACTAAGCTAATAGGCTTGAAGTTATGTATAAGTTAGTCCAATCCTAAGTCCAAACGAAGCCCATAAGTAAGCCCATGAGGCATCTAATCTCTTGTATAAAAGCCACCACACACCTCATTTGTGTGGTGTGCTTGTGTGTGTATTGTATGTATTTTATATAAGATATTCTCTCTTCATCTCTCTACTATTCTCTCTATTATATACAACATATACATACTCTCATGCCATCCATAAGTGCTTAATACGATTCATATATTGTGTGATAGAGTTAATATATTTTAGGTCCTACAGTCATCTAGCTCATCTTCAAGCACACAAAACTTAGCTTTTATGTCCTCCTCAAAAAATAGTTCTGGCAGTACTAATGAAGCAGTTAATACTGCTCATAGAGTTAGTACTGCTGGCACACAAGTTAATACTGCTAGGTCTACAACCCTTGATAATTTGAGGGATGTTGTTATCTATGCTTTCTTGGCTGGTCAATTCTAACAATTCTCAGATTGTGCATGAGGATTTAGAACAGATGTGGAAAACTAGAAGGGGGGTTGAATAGTTTTACGTCTTTTTAATTTATTATGAAAACTTAGTTTATTTTTGAATACTTAGATTTGACTTTATGTGAACTCAACTCTTGAACAATATGAACAAATATAAGTAGATCTAAATTAACAATGCAAGTAAAGTAATGAAATGAAATGAAAGAGAGAGATGGAAAGATCTAACCGCGAGACAAAGGATTTACAGTGGTTTGTCTACAAGGAAACCTTCCTTGCCCTACTCTACTCCCCGAGCACCTAACTCGAGTGTTTTCTTCACTATATCAACAAGCTCCCTTATGGCGGAGAAAACCTTACACAACTTTCGCTTACACCGGTTTAACAACACAAAGCTAAATGTCGAGTTCTAATCGTAGCTAGAACCAATCTCACAACTTCACACAACTAATTCACAACTTCTTCACGACGGCTTCACAACTTCACACAACTAATTCACAACTTCTTCACGACGGCTTCACAACTTCTACACTACTTATGTACCCTTCTACTTCTTCACTACTTACACACCTTAACTTCTTCACACCTTCACAACTTACACACTAATCTAGCCTAACCAACTATACTCACACTAATCTAACAAGTATTCACAACTTATACAAATAAATGAATGATTTACAATAATGATACACCAACAACTTGGATGGAAGAAATACACCAAGTTGTAATACTTCTTGTCTTGAAGGATAGAAGTATTCTTCTTTTGCACTTGAGAAGTTGAAGCTTTGGATCACTTGAAACAAAAGCTTTAGACAATATGATCAAAGGATTTAGAGAGATAGAAGAGGAGATTTAGAATAGAAAGTTTGAGGTGCAAAAGGTGAGGAAAAAGTCGAAAGAAAGTCCAGTATTTATAGGCAAATCTGGACAGCTGGAGGAGCGGGGCGGTCCCCTTAAATAGGGGGCCGGGATCCTTAATTTAAGGGGGCCACCTAGTATAATTAAGGGGGCCGCCCAACTCAACCGTTGCCCAGATTTGTCTTTTTGTGGGGAATGTTTTTCTAGAACATTTTTACCAATTTTTTATGAAAATTTGAATTCATAAATTTATAATGAATTAAACCTTTTTATTTATTACCAAAAATGTTTTTCTAAAAGATATAAAATGTTTTGGACATTTTATAAAAAATCTAGTGTTTAAGAAAATTTTCCTTTGATCATATAATGCATTAAGCATTTGTTTATTCATACCTTAAGTGATTGAGTTGTTAAAATATATATTTAGAACTAAATACTTGTTTACGTCATAACTTTTCGTGTAATGATTTTACATTTTGTGATTATCAAAACGTAGAGATATCGAAAAATATTTATAACGTGTTTAGGAATTATTTATATCAACAATCTCCCCCTTTTTGATGATTACAAAATCTAGACTCATTAAATTGAAAAATTAGTTTTTAGACAAGTGTTTAGTGAGTCACATCTATTTCTCCCCCTTTTTGTAGAATCAAAAAGGTTATGCCGACAAGTTTTAGATATGAAATTTGTCAGGACGAGAACTCCCCCTTGATGTGTGCTCCCCCTCGTTTGAGGGCACCAAGGATACGAGCTATGGAAATCTTGGCTGCAAAAACAAGTTAAGAACAGAAGACATATATATGCATAGCAAAAATATTTAGAACAAACAACTAATCTTATTCATTCATTCAAGATGATCACATGAATCATCATTACATCACACAATATGCTTAAAACATAAAGGTTACAAAAAAAATACTAATGGTCCTAATATTGCCAAAGAGAGCGATTGGACTTGCTTGCGACACAAAAGGGTGAGGGTTTTTATTTTGGGGCGGAAAGCATGGGAATAGGGCTTAGTTATTTGATGGTGAGGGAAATGGAGCGGATGAAGTGGATCTAACAATGTTGTATCGGTTTAGGGGAGGAATAGGATGAGGACGAGTGAGTAGATATTCGATCCAAGAAATATCTTCACTTAAGTGGAGAATTTGTTTTTGAAGGAAGATGCAACAAGGGCAATAGTGGGTGTGGTTTGTGACTTGATCTAAGTTGATAGAGTGGGGTAAGCAATTTGAGTAGGGTGAGGATGGAGGTTGTCCCTTGTTGCGTTGTGCAAGATGTATAGCAAGGAGATCACTAAGATCGTGGATTTGGTTGAGCTCTTCATGAAACTTTTGCCTTTCTGAGGGAATGTGGATGTGATCATTTGGTGGGAATGGATGAAATTTGGTTGATGGTTGACCAAAATGATGAGGATTTTCGAAGGTTTCATGGAAGTTGGTTTTAGGTTTAGAAGTGTAGTTTGGAATGAATGTGGATGTTTGGCCAACATGATAGAGATTGTGAAATGGTTCAATGGAATGATGTTGAGATCTTGGAAAGTAGTTGGGAATGAAAGTGGATGGAGGTGTTGGTTGTTTAGTCACACCATTAGTGATGGACTTGTTGTGAGGGTGAGGTTTTCTTTTCCACCCGGGTTTCATGGTCATCCTTGCTAGCTTTGAGGTTTTTGGTTTTGGGTTGATGGGAGAAGACATGATGGGATGAGTGAATATGGTGAGTAATAGGGTTATTTATAGTGGAGGATTGATGTGATTAAGGATGGATAAACTTGTTGGGGTGATCATGACAGAATATGTTTGTGAATTTAGGGAAGTGTAGGATGAAATTGGCTAAAAAGCAGAAAAAGATTCTGTGAACTCGTCCTACAGATGGCCGGTCCCCTTAATAATTAAGGGGGCCGCCCATCTGGTGTCATTCTGAGTTCCAGAAATGAGTTTTTCTGCAGAAATAGGTAAGGAGGGCTATGTTTAGAGCTTTTGGTTTTAGGCAAGTCCCACTCTTTGAGGCAATAAATCATATAATATACTAATAATTATGCATGCAATACATATTAATTAAACACATAAGCAAGCAAGAACTTCTATCTAGCAATTAATCAATATTAAGGCAAGTAATCATATAAGGCAAGGTTACTAGACTAAGGGCACTTAGAAGTTAACACGGAATTGGTGATGGAGCAAATGTGTTCTAGTGTGTGCCTATATGCAACAAATGTGGAGATGTAATTGTTTCGACTCCTAAATGCAAAAATTTCCTAAGAAACAATCCAAAGTCTCCTTTATTTGATTTTGCTCAATTTATGAATATCAAAGATATATATTAGGTTATATATTTTGACAATTCATGTGAGATTTTATGCATGAAAGAAAAATATTTTTAGCATTATTCAACAATGCAAGGGAAATGATTTTCATGTGTTTTCCTAGATGTGAGAATGATTTAAATAAAATAGATTGGGTTTTGTTTATAAATTTGTTTATGCAAAAATAGAAGTGTTTCCCAATGTTTAATTTTGTGCAAAATAGATTCCTAGATACAGATGAGAAGAAGAAAAGAAAGAATTTTATTTTCTGACAGATGGCCGGTCCCCTTAAATACATGGGCGGTCCCCTTAAAATTAAGGGGGCCTCCTTTATGAATTAAGGGGGCCGCCCATCTGACGATAAGAAAAATTACCAAAAGTGCAAAAAATTCAGTCAATTTGTTCCATCATTCCTAGGCCTAAACGTAAGTGGTTAAAGAGTTCGCGCTTAAGGGGTTTAGTGAATATGTCCGCTAAGTTATCTTCCGATGCAACCTTTTCTATAAATATGTTTCCTTTTTGAACGTTATCGCGAAGAAAGTGGTGACGTATTTCTATATGTTTAGTCCTAGAGTGTTGAACGGGATTCTTACTTAAGTCTATAGCACCTTTGTTATCACACATAATTGGGATATTATCTAACCTAATGCCATAATCTACGAGAGCTTGTTTCATCCATAGTGCTTGTTGACATGCCTTTCCAGCGCTTACGTATTCGGCTTCTGTAGTAGAAATAGCAAGAGCGGTTTGCTTCTTCGAAAACCAGGATGTTAGACAACATCCCATGAACGTGCAAATGCCACTAGTGCTCTTTCTATCCACGTAGTCTCCCGCATGATCCGAATCCGCATAGACAATGGTTTCTATGCCGGATCCCTTAGGATACCATAATCCTAAGTGTATAGTGCCTTTAATGTATCAGAAGATACGCTTATCCGCTTCTAGGTGAGAGGTTTTGGGATCCTCTTGAAATCGAGCACAAAGGCAGACACTAAACATGATATCCGGTCTACTTGCCGTTAGATATAATAAACTACCTATCATTCCTCTATACTTAGTGTTTTCTACGGACTCACCTTCTTCATCTCTTGTGAGTTTTACTTCTATGGACATCGGTGTTTTCATAGGCTTAGAGTCTTCTAGTCCAAATTTCTTAAGCATTTCCTTAATGTACTTAGATTGATTAAAGAATATTCCATCTTCTAATTGTTTTATCTGTAATCCTAGGAAGAAATTTAGTTCGCCCATCATACTCATCTCAAACTCATCATGCATGATTTTGGTGAATTCATCACACATATCCTGACAAGTCGATCCAAATATAATGTAATACCTGAAATTCAGATAACCTGTAAAATTACCAAATTACCCCTGATAACATAAAACCTTATTAAATAACTTATAAAATTCTGAAATAATTCCAAAACATCTG
The DNA here is from genome assembly GCA_021014915.2 of Artemisia tridentata subsp. tridentata. Taxonomy (NCBI): domain Eukaryota; kingdom Viridiplantae; phylum Streptophyta; class Magnoliopsida; order Asterales; family Asteraceae; genus Artemisia; species Artemisia tridentata. Next base: position 177,414,386 of record CP139507.1, read on the forward strand.
AAATCGAACTATATCTGAAACAAAATAATTTCTGGGACAATGTTACATCATTTTACATGTTCAAAAATTATCATACACATTATTTAATTAAATCCGAAAATATACAAATTTAACTAATAAAATGTTTAATTCTTTTAATTAGATAATAGCTAAAATAAATTAAGGAAAGTTAAATCAAATCAACCCAAATATATATTTTGATCCTATGACCGAATATACTGATCTTGCCCCCCCCCCCAAAGTCGGATTTCACAAAGTATAAACATATCTTTTATTTTATCTCTCAAAAAACAAAACCGCATATTCATCATTAACCCTAGCGATCAAAAGAATTTCGACCAAATCATTCACACGAATTCTGGACTTGGGCAAGTAATTTTCTGGTGTTCTTGGAGGTGCAAGGGAGCTAGGAAAATTAAGGGTTGCTGCGTTTTCTCCTTGGTTCGTTCTTGTTCTTAATTTCTTGTCGAGTGGCTCTAAATCAAGGTAATAATTCTTGCGACTAAACAAAACGTGTTAAAATTAATATGGAAATTTTCCTGTGATCTTTTGATGTTATATAACTCATATAAAATATGTAAATCGATCCATGCATGCTAATTCTATGCGTATGATAATATAATGGCTATAGAACACGTAAATCACAAATATATGAAATCTGAATTTCTGGGCATGATAGCTATTTTATTTAGACCTCTTATGATGTATTAGACCTGGGAAAAATGATAGATCGAATTATAGTAGCCTAAATCAAGTCATTGTAATTTTAATGTCTAAAACGTACGTAAATATGTAATATATGTTGAACGAATTTTTTGGGCATGTTCACTATTTTTCGTGGGTTCCTTATGAGTAATATGATCTGGGAAAAATATGGTTTTGATTTTTGGAGGCCAAAAATTAACGTGGTAAATTATTGTAATAATCGGATTTTGTGAAAATTAAGAAAACAAATAAAATAAAAATTGGGGCTTCTAGGGTTTGGTTTCTTGGATGAATATCTGATCATTTAAGGTGTTTTAATGATGAATTAATGATAGTTCAATGATTGGTGAAAAGTAGGGTTTGTAATTGTTTATAAAAAGTCTAGGCGATTTGAACTAAAAAGTAAAAGGACCTATTTTGCCAACTTTGAAACTTATGGGATATTTTTGTAAGATCATATACATCTGTAAGAATGTGGGAAAAATATAACTTTGGGGTCCTAAGTGTAAATATTACATAATAATGAATTATTGGCAAATTAGGGTTACGAATTGGAATTAATTAAAAGTGAGGGACCAAAAGTGTAAATCTGGAATTCTAAAGTTGTTTTGTGTTAATACTGATATAAAAAGGTTGTTGTGTAATTTTGAGGATTTTTGGGCTAATTATGTAATTGTTATGAAATTATGATTTAATATATATGTTTTGTAAACTTAAAGGGCTAAATATGTAAATTCTGAATTCTGAGGGGTCAAATATGTAAAGTACTAAATTATGATGGTATATTCTATAATTTTGAAATATAATATGTTTGGTTGGTAATTATGGATATTGTAGGGTTTAAATTGTAAAATATGTAATTATAAGCTTTATTTTGTAAATTATGAAATTAAAGGGGTGTAATCTGTAAATTGTGAAACTTAAGGGAATGGAAGGTAATTCTGAATAAAATGAGTGTAAATTTCTGTAACTTAAAGTATTTTCACAAATGACCTTGGAAATTAATGAAGTTACATTTAAAACCCTAAACTTTGTATAATTGTCATTTAAAACCCTAAACTTCTGTAACTTGATAAAATATACTGATATTCCATAATAATCTCTGAATAAGGGTTTAACCTAATCTGAAATGATAATATCTGATTAATCTGGAAACCTGCTAATTATGGGAACTTACTAAATCTGGAAAGTTACTAAAAATAGAAAGTACATAAAATGAAGAGATTAACTAAAGGAATAATCTGAATAAGAAACTTTAGTAATTCTGTCTTCCTCTTCCTTAGGTGTGAAGAAGGAGAAGTCCTGATCATTTGTTCTGTGTTTGTTTGTTATCTGCTGTGCTAATAAGGTACAGATATTCTGCCCTTTTTCAGTAAGGGTTTTTCATTCCCTTTTCTCTCAGTATTTCATTTTCTTTATTAGGATCTCCGATACCACTGCTATGTTCCCTTCTGTTGTGAATCTTTGTTGTGATCTGTTTATCTTGAACCTTTTTGTTTGAACCTCTGCTATGATTCTTGTATTTTGAACCTTTTTCCTGAACTCTGATTGATCTCTTGTTCTGAACCTTGAATTTGTGAGTCTTAATTGAATCTGATCTGTGAACCTTTTTCTGAACCTTAACCTGATATATCTGTTGTAAATTCTGATTTGATTTTGGTAAACCTTAACCTGTTAAATCCTTATCTGAACCTAATTGATTTTGAACCTCTATTAAACTACATATGAAACTGTTTAAGAAAATCTATTTTAAAAAGAAGCGATACCACTTGGAAATGGAAGTCACTAAACGTTTTGGAAGACCATTTTTATGAAAACTATTTCGTAAGATCATTTCAATGAAAACCATTTTTAAAGGATTGATTTAAATGAACTTTTGACAGGAACTTCTGAAATGGATTATTGCTATAAATTTGTAATCATTAACCTTTGATATACTTTTGGACTATTGGAAAATAAACCTTTTAATCTGAACTTAAGCTTTGATATTAAACTTAATTTGATAAACTCTGATTTAAACCTTATTATCTTAATCTGAATTGTTGACATGACCCTTCTGCCATGAACCCTTAGATATGACTCTGTTTATTATATGACATCTGACCTTGACCACAGTCTGATATCTGAGCCAATCACTAGGCATGAGGGTTTCATGTCCATGTCATTGATGCACCGATGGCATGACTCTAGGGCAGGAGAGTGATGACCTGTCCCGTCCCTGATTTTATCTGTTATGTAGGAGAAGATTTTGGCCTACTGGGGCGCATGGATGCATCCTAGTTCTGATCTGATTTTTGTTATCTGTTATTATGTTATCTGTTATATATATCTCTGGTGATTGATGGTGTGTGCGATACACGTCTTTCACATTATCTGGGAGCTGATCACTCCAATTGATACATGAGGTTACCCCTCATATTATCTGTTACTTGAGAGGCATCCCCTCTGGATTATTATATGATTACTCTGTTATGATATTATCTATTATCTCTGGGCTCGTGATGGATTTCTGTATTTCCCTAAACCTGGTTTGTACATTATCTCTTTCTCATTTCTTTTCTTTTACCCTTATTCCTTTCTTATTCTTTCACTTTATTTCAGTATCGGTATAATCTGTATCTCTGATTTGTTTCTGTATTGTTATCTGTTATTGTTTCTGTCATCTATTTATCTGTTCACTGAGCTCTCGTAGCTCAGCCGCATTTCTTTTCCTGCGGCAGGTTTTAGTAGGAAGCTGGGGATGAGTGAGAGTGTACCTCTGGACTTAGAAGGCTTGTAGCTATTCTGGATTAGATTTGGACTGAAGTTATTATGTTTAGAATTAGTTTTGAAAGTTTCATTGTAACCTTGTATAATTCAGTATTTCAATTGTAATCCTTTGAGATTTTTGTATTACTGTAGATGTATGCTCTGTTTTGATCTGATATGAATCCATTATTGTGATATCTTTACCCTTGTCGGGTTGGGGTGTTACAATTTATGGTATCAGAGATCACAGGCTGCGACTCGTAATACATTTACCCTTGACCTGTGAAGTCTGGACCACTAAGTTTCCACTGTAGGCGCTCGTAGGATAACCTTTGAGAATTTGCCTTAGGATTTTCCCTATAGGAACTTAAATTCTGACCAGTGAGGAATGGGTAGACTATAAGACATTTGCTTAAGTATCTTGCTTCCGCACCACTCTGATTCGTGTCTTGCTTTTGGTTAGATCACATTTGGAAATTTGGAGCTTATGCCTTGCACCACCTAAGAAGTGAAACCTAAATAAATCTGAAGCATTAGAAATTGCGTAGTAATTATCTGACATTATTTGATCCTTGCCTTCCGATTTCAACTCCGACCTCTGAACCTTCTGTTAATCATTCTGATGCCTCTTTGGGCAATCTGAGAATCCCCATGACGATGATACACTTGATAAATTCTGTTATTTCTTTCTTGCTTCTGATAATTACCTATGAATCCTTTGATTCCGTCTTAACCATCTCTGTTCCCATGAGAAGTTTTGTAGCGTTTGACCACGAGTATATAAATGCATTCCCTCACATTTCCGAACGATAAGATTTATCTTTATCGATCCGTCTTTCGTTGACAGTAACCTTGATTTTATCCTTATAAGGATTGATTGAGCTGATCATTTATTATTGACGACTATCCTCCTATGTCTCACCTTTGGCGTTTGAAACAATTTTGGAACCTCTGACATGATTACCGATTGTTAAACTTTTGCTGCCACTACCTGATTTTGACCTTCAGTTCTGATCTGTGGATAAACCGTCTGATATCTCTCCGACCATCCCGAAGACCATTTAACCTTAATGTGTTTGACACATCCTATAAATTCATGACCCATGCTGGATATAAATGTATCCACTGAAACTATTTTGTCCTGAATGATGAATCTTAATTGCCAATCAGTTTTCCTTTGGAAGGATTTGATGCAAATACCGTCTCTGTATGGAATTGTTAACTGAGCATATGATGCTGATATCCGATATCTCATAAGTCTCACTTCTGCAATTATACGATGTTCGTATTACCAATGATGTACACCCTACCTGTCACTTATGCTAAAAGCTAAACCAAAAACTCCAACACCTAGAACTATTCATGTACCTATCCCCACACTATACTGAACCATGTACTTGACTCTGACATATGAACTATACGTCTGGGTTAATGACCATATTCGTTCTGCGGATCCGTTTACTGTTAATATACTTGATTTTGGAGATCTTTTGATTATTGATTGGCTGGCCCTTCGTAAAAGCTATCATAGGCTACCGCATCTGAAATATAACAATCTGCTCCACCCTATTTTGTTATAGTAACCTTGAACCGCTTAAATCTGTTAAGCTTATCACTGTTATGGAAATATTTACCCTGATCTCATTTGATTGTCAAATTCTCCTGACACCTATTAGTATCCACCCCTAGAAAGTTTTGTTGTACAAATTTTCTGGCATTTTCTGATGAAACTTCTGAGTTTTCCTCCCGTTTGAGAAGTAAAATTGATTCTGAACCGATCTCGGTTGACGAGCCATGATGCTATAGAAGTTGAGAGATTGAAGAAACTGATGAGATATGATTTTGTTTCACCTCAGTGTTCCCTTTAAATACCTAACCGTAATCTCAACCGTAATCACTTTTCATTTCCGAGTATAAATGATTAAATTATTCTATCCTTGTGAACTCCGTACCAGACAACCTCATTTAATGTTTGAAGGACTGAAGAAGCAACCACAAGAACTCCTGAGACGGGAGATGACTAACTGAGAGCAATTTCCGTAAAGTAATTCAGTTTTATTCGTTAAGATGGATGATGTGATTTGGATATGAAGTTTCCCTGAAGTGATTCATGAAAACTGTTTTCGTACTCATTGTGACCATTATGAGTCTTAAATAATGCCAATAGTATTGGCCAAAGAATCATGTTGTCACGAGTATCTGGACAATTGTCATAGTATGACAACATGTTTTGTGCCTGAGACGAACGAGGAAACATGTAGACCATCTTCGTAGTAAATGGAAGGACCTTTGTTCTGGAAGAGTAGATGTGATTGGCGTTCAGAGATTGTAGAAGACACCACCACCGAACATCCGATGACGACAGCAATCTGAGTTGGCGAATTCCGAGCTGTGCTAGTAGACCTGTCCAAGACTCGCAGTCCTGCTTCTCCATTCATTTTAGTTGTACTAAGATGAATTGAGAGTAGAAGCAGACTTGAGAATGGAAACTGAGATCATGACCTTGAATAGAAGAAAATTCTGAATCGAATAATTTCTGTGACGGATGAAGCTATGGATGATGTGATTCACTTCTGCTTGACCTATCTAAATTTCTGTTACCTGATGATAAATCCTTTGAATGATTTAGGTTCCTTATCAGTAATTCCGCTCTGTGTTCATTCTGCGTATGTCGGATGATGGTTTTGTTATCTGAAATTTGAAGAATGATGGATGATCTGATGTACCAAATTCTGATAGACATTTTGGGACTTCCGTTAAAATTCTTTTTCGAGTGATTCATTCTCCTCTTAGTTAGGGTATTGGATTCTGATGACCTCTGAGACCGTAGGAAGGCTAGGTGGAGTAGGATAAGTTTGTTCTGTTCACGACTTGAGATAAAGTATGACCATCATGAGGGCATATTTATATGATGCCAGTATTATGACGTCTGGCCAACGTGATAATACTTACATCATATAACGTGCACTTGTTGTGGGCATAGGATATTTCGAGAAGTGCCTTAGAAGCTTTAGAAATTCTGATAACTGTTTGAGATCGTCTGCGTTAGTGAGACTTTAAGTTCAATCTACCGATACGCGTAATCTGCTTCCACCGTTATGCGAATTGATACATCTAGATTCTCGTCACGAATTCTGCTGACCTCTGAACTTCTGATAATAATCTTCAGTTTTGTTATAAAACTTCTTCCAATTGATGTTATCGATAATCTATTTCTGTACGCTCTAATCTGATCTGTCAATTCAATTTCTGTGGACGGCATATCCGTCAACATCCTGTGAAATTCTTACGTCTCTTCCGAGGAAATCTGATTATCATCTATTAGGTCTGATATGTCTTTGTTTAGTTTCCGTTCCCGTTTCTTTCTGCTTTCTGCAAATTTCGAGGACGAAATTTTTTTGTTAGTGGGGAAGAAGTTGTAATACCTGAAATTCAGATAACCTGTAAAATTACCAAATTACCCCTGATAACATAAAACCTTATTAAATAACTTATAAAATTCTGAAATAATTCCAAAACATCTGAAATCGAACTATATCTGAAACAAAATAATTTCTGGGACAATGTTACATCATTTTACATGTTCAAAAATTATCATACACATTATTTAATTAAATCCGAAAATATACAAATTTAACTAATAAAATGTTTAATTCTTTTAATTAGATAATAGCTAAAATAAATTAAGGAAAGTTAAATCAAATCAACCCAAATATATATTTTGATCCTATGACCGAATATACTGATCTTGCCCCCCCCAAAGTTGGATTTCACAAAGTATAAACATATCTTTTATTTTATCTCTCAAAAAAAAACAAAACCGCATATTCATCATTAACCCTAGCGATCAAAAGAATTTCGACCAAATCATTCACACGAATTCTGGACTTGGGCAAGTAATTTTCTGGTGTTCTTGGAGGTGCAAGGGAGCTAGGAAAATTAAGGGTTGCTGCGTTTTCTCCTTGGTTCGTTCTTGTTCTTAATTTCTTGTCGAATTGCTCTAAATCAAGGTAATAATTCTTGCGACTAAACCAAACGTGTTAAAATTAATATGGAAATTTTCCTGTGATCTTTTGATGTTATATAACTCATATAAAATATGTAAATCGATCCATGCATGCTAATTCTATGCGTATGATAATATAATGGCTATAGAACACGTAAATCACAAATATATGAAATCCGAATTTCTGGGCATGATAGCTATTTTATTTAGACCTCTTATGATGTATTAGACCTGGGAAAAATGATAGATCGAATTATAGTAGCCTAAATCAAGTTGTTGTAATTTTAATGTCTAAAACGTACGTAAATATGTAATATATGTTGAACGAATTTTCTGGGCATGTTCACTATTTTTCGTGGGTTTCTTATGAGTAATATGATCTGGGAAAAATATGGTTTTGATTTTTGGAGGCCAAAAATTAACGTGGTAAATTATTGTAATAATCGGATTTTGTGAAAATTAAGAAAACAAATAAAATAAAAATCGGGGCTTCTAGGGTTTGGTTTCTTGGATGAATATCTGATCATTTAAGGTGTTTTAATGATGAATTAATGATAGTTCAATGATTGGTGAAAAGTAGGGTTTGTAATTGTTTATAAAAAGTCTAGGCGATTTGAACTAAAAAGTAAAAGGACCTATTTTGCCAACTTTAAAACTTCTGGGATATTTTTGTAAGATCATATACATCTGTAAGAATGTGGGAAAAATATAACTTTGGGGTCCTAAGTGTAAATATTGCATAATAATGAATTATTGGCAAATTAGGGTTACAAATTGGAATTAATTAAAAGTGAGGGACCAAAAGTGTAAATCTGGAATTCTGAAGTTGTTTTGTGTTAATACTGATATAAAAAGGTTGTTGTGTAATTTTGAGAATTTTTGGGCTAATTATGTAATTGTTATGAAATTATGATTTAATATATATGTTTTGTAAACTTAAAGGGCTAAATATGTAAATTCTGAATTCTGAGGGGTCAAATATGTAAAGTACTAAATTCTGATGGTATATTCTGTAATTTTGAAATATAATATGTTTGGTTGGTAATTATGGATATTGTAGGGTTTAAATTGTAAAATATGTAATTATAAGCTTTATTTTGTAAATTATGAAATAAAAGGGGTGTAATCTGTAAATTGTGAAACTTAAGGGAATGGAAGGTAATTTTGAATAAAATGAGTGTAAATTTTTGTAACTTAAAGTATTTTCACAAATGACCTTGGAAATTAATGAAGTTACATTTAAAACCCTAAACTTTGTATAATTGTCATTTAAAACCCTAAACTTCTGTAACTTGATAAAATATACTGATATTCCATAATAATCTCTGAATAAGGGTTTAACCTAATCTGAAATGATAATATCTGATTAATCTGGAAACCTGCTAATTATGGGAACTTACTAAATCTGGAAAGTTACTAAAAATAGAAAGTACATAAAATGAAGAGATTAACTAAAGGAATAATCTGAATAAGAAACTTTAGTAATTCTGTCTTCCTCTTCCTTAGGTGTGAAGAAGGAGAAGTCCTGATCATTTGTTCTGTGTTTGTTTGTTATCTGCTGTGCTAATAAGGTACAGATATTCTGCCCTTTTTCAGTAAGGGTTTTTCATTCCCTTTTCTCTCAGTATTTCATTTTCTTTATTAGGATCTTCGATACCACTGCTATGTTCCCTTCTGTTGTGAATCTTTGTTGTGATCTATTTGTCTTGAACCTTTTTGTTTGAACCTCTGCTATGATTCTTGTATTCTGAACCTTTTTCCTGAACTCTGATTGATCTCTTGTTCTGAACCCTGAATTTGTGAGTCTTAATTGAATCTGATCTGTGAACCTTTTTCTGAACCTTAACCTGATATATCTGTTGTAAATTCTGATTTGATTTTGGTAAACCTTAACCTGTTAAATCCTTATCTGAACCTAATTGATTTTGAACCTCTATTAAACTACATATGAAACTGTTTAAGAAATTCTATTTTAAAAAGAAGCGATACCACTTGGAAATGGAAGTCACTAAACGTTTTGGAAGACCATTTTTATGAAAACTATTTCGTAAGATCATTTCAATGAAAACCATTTTTAAAGGATTGATTTAAATGAACTTTTGACAGGAACTTCTGAAATGGATTATTTCTATAAATTTGTAATCATTAACCTTTGATATACTTTTGGACTATTGGAAAATAAACCTTTTAATCTGAACTTAAGCTTTGCTATTAAACTTAATCTGATAAACTCTGATTTAAACCTTATTATCTTAATCTGAATTGTTGACATGACCCTTCTGCCATGAACCCTTAGATATGACTCTGTTTATTATATGACATCTGACCTTGACCACAGTCTGATATCCGAGCCAATCACTAGGCATGAGGGTTTCATGTCCATGTCATTGATGCACCGATGGCATGACTCTAGGGCAGGAGAGTGATGACCTGTCCCGTCCCTGATTTTATCTGTTATGTAGGAGAAGATTTTGGCCTACTGGGGCGCATGGATGCATCCTAGTTCTGATCTGATTTCTGTTATCTGTTATTATGTTATTTGTTATATATATCTCTGGTGATTGATGGTGTGTGCGATACACGTCTTTCACATTATCTGGGAGCTGATCACTCCAATTGATACATGAGGTCACCCCTCATATTATCTGTTACTTGAGAGGCATCCCCTCTGGATTATTATATGATTACTCTGTTATGATATTATCTGTTATCTCTGGGCTCGTGATGGATTTCTGTATTTCCCTAAACCTGGTTTGTACATTATCTCTTCGTCGACATAAATTTGGACAATGATGAGATTTGGGCTTTTCTTTTTCGTGAAAAGAGTGTTATCTACCATTCCCATGGAATAATCATGTTTAATAAGAAAAGCTTTTAATCGATCATACCAAGCCTTGGGAACTTGTTTGAGTCCATATAAAGCTTTCTTGAGTCTATAAACATAATCAGGTTTTGCGAAGTCAATGAATCCTGGAGGTTGTGCCACGTATACCTCCTCATTGATAAAACCGTTAAGGAATGCACTTTTCACGTCCATTTGAAATAACTTAAAGTCTAGGGCACATGCATAGGCAAGGAGTATTCTTATAGATTCTAACCTAGCTATGGGGGCATAAGTTTCGTCATAATCAATTCCTTCCTGTTGATTATAACCTTGGGCGACTAACCTAGCTTTGTTTCTAGTAACAATTCCATTTTCATCTAACTTATTTCTATATACCCATTTAGTTCCTATGATGGTCATATTCATGGGATTTGGGACTAGTTCCCAAACATCATTTGTCTTAAATTGGTTTAGTTCCTCTTGCATGGCCATAACCCAACTTTCATCTTTTAAGGCTTCATTTATGTTCTTAGGTTCTATTGTTGAGAGAAAACAAAAGAAATTATTTTTATCTTGAGCTTGTGATCTAAGGGTTCTTTGATTTAGGCTTCCTATTATATTATCTATTGGATGTGATTTAGATTCCTTAATATTCACTATTTCGTTTTCTCCTAGTGTTATGTTTTCATTATCATCACCTAAGGGTTTAATTTTACTAACCTCAATAGCTTCTTCTTCAACTAGGTCATCATCTTCTAGAGGCAATGTTTTAGGTGGTGGTGGAGTTTCATCAAATGTTACATTCAAGGATTCTTCTACTTTCATAGTGTGTTTATTAAGTATTATATAGGCTTTACTATTTTGCGAATACCCTAGAAAAGTTCCTTCGTACGACTTAGGATCAAACTTAGTAAGGTAGTCTTTTGTATTGAGAATAAAACATTTGCTCCCGAATACCCTAAAGTAATTCAGATTAGGTTTTCTACCTCTTAATAATTCATATGGGGTTTTTCCTAAAATTCTCCTAATTGAGACTCTATTTATTATATATGTTGATGTATCTACGGCGTGACACCAAAATTTTTGTGGGATACATTGTTCATTTAGCATTGTTCTACTCATTTCTTGTAGGGAACGATTCTTTCTTTCTACTACCCCATTTGATTGTGGAGTGCGAGGAGCGGAGAAATTGTGAGATATTCCATTTAAATCACAATATTTTCCGAACTGCACTTCGTTATCAAATTCCCGACCATGGTCCGTCCTAATAGATACTATGGAACATCCTAGTTTGTTTTGAATCATTTTACTAAATATTTCAAACTTATTAAAGGCTTCGGGTATATCACTTAAAAATCTAGTCCACGTGTATCGTGAATAGTCGTCTACAATTACCAAGGTATATCGGTTACCTCCGTAACTCCGCACTGCGGATGGACCAAAAAGGTCCATGTGTAATAATTCTAGGCATCTAGTAGTAGAGACTATATTCTTAGCTTTGTGACTAGCGTGTGCTTGTTTTCCCATTTTACAAGCATCACAAAAGTGTTGGTCATATCTTAGGTTTGGAAAATTTCTAACTAATTCCTTAGAGGCTAGGGATTGTATTTGTTGCATATTAGCGTGACCTAATCTCCTATGCCACAATGTAGAGTTTTCATCTAAGGTTGCTAGACATATTTTATCTTCCGGTTTATTTCCTACTTTCATGACATATACACCACCTTTCCTAATTCCTCTACCTATAACCTTTCCGTCTTTAACTATTTCGCTATCTCTATCGGTAAAGATAACTCTACACTTATTATCACATATTTGTCCTATACTAAGCAAGTTGTATGTTAAATTATCTACATGCTCAACATTTTCAATAGTTAGGGAGTCTTGAGAGATCGTACCTTTGCCAATGATTTTACCATGAAAGTCACTACCAAAAATAACATTACCTCCGTTGTATGTCTTGTAGGAGGAAAATAGCTTGCGATTCCCCGTCATGTGCTTCGAGCATCCACTATCCTTAATCCATTCGTCGGGCTCCAAATTTATTCCTAGACATATTTCATCGGTGGCTTGAGCTACTGATGCGTGGTTTTGCAACCTTACAACAGGTTTTACCTCTCGAGGGATCTCAAGAGGCTTACAACCCCACCAGGCAGTGTACCTGACCGATGTAGTATAGTGTAGTGGTAAGTACGGGGGATTGATCGTTCTCCACAGGGAATAGTGTTCGTTAGGTATGAAAGACTACTCTAATAGGTCTAAGGGTTGAAGAAGATTCTTTTTGTATTTTTTATAATTTTATGAAAGCAAGTAAAATCTCGGGTTTGAAAGAGTGGGCGGAATTAGTTGCTAGTCAACTAACCCAAATTACTACGAATGCAAATAAAATAAAATAACTGAAAGTAAAATGTTGGTGAGAAACTTATGTGTAGAGAAATGTGTTCACTTAGATTTCCTTACTCCCTAACTATCTTTTACCGGTTGATTAGTGTGTATTAGTTGCGTGGATGACTGGTGTATTCCTTAATACCAATCGTGGGGTGCCGTACGTACTTCCCCAACTCTACAAGCTCCTACTTCACTCCTATGTCGAGCCGGCTAGGAAGCTCCTAACATGGGATCACTAGAATTCGCTTGTGCATTAAATACAACCATAAAAACCTTTAGTACGCATTTGGTTCATGTTTCTTAAGACGTTCAAGCAAGTTACCGAATAGGAAGTTAGCCAGTTTTCTTAAGCCTAACATAGATAAACAATCATCCAATACAACTAATAACACACTAATAACCAATAATCAATAGCTAGGTTTCATTAGATCTAAGCAAACACAAGATAAATCTAGCCTAACATGTTAAACAAAAGACAAGAACAAGATAGAATCAAACAACACATAGACATATTGAATGATTAATTGATAACTTATCTTTCAATGTAACATGGAAGATCTCAAGGCAAAAAGCCTTGAAAAAGATGCTAAAATCGTCTTAGGGTTTTCTCCCAAAAATTCCACACTAAGCTCTCTCTAATGACAAAGAATTGCAAAACTATATATAGATTTTTACATCTGACGGCGTCACCTTATGGAGTGTGACGCCGTCACCTCGCCGCTTCTAGGGTTCCCGGATGGCCTTCTTGACGCCGTCCCTCTTTAGCTCTCCAAAATCCGTTCTGGCTTATCAAGGCTTGACGCCGTCAGACCTTGAACGTGACGCCGTCCCTCTTTGAATTAAGCCGTGACGCCCTTGATCAGGTTAAAGCGTGACGCCGTCAGAATTCACATGCAATTTTCACTGGCTTATCATGAGTAAATTTCACATCCACCTTTTCTTGCCAAGCCATGACGCCGTCCAGAGTAAAATCTGACGCCGTCAAAGGTAACTTTTAGCCGATTTTTAAGACTTTGTCGTTTTCTTCACTTTTATGCTCCAAAAACATCCAAAATGCCTCCTTTTCCAGATTTCTCCTCAAAAGTACCTAAAATGACAAAAGGAACGATTTAGGGCAATATTTGATCAAATAAATACGATTTAGGGCTTAAATGACCCCTTAAAAGCGGTACACTTTTCGCTTCATCAAATACCCTTACACTTGAGATTTGCTTGTCCTCAAGCAAATGCGCTTTTATTCTAATCAAAATACAGGTTAGGGGTCATTTAATGCAAACATAAAAGTAATTACAACAAATAATCGTTCCACTTCAATCATAATAAGCACGGAGATTATAAACTAGCACCTCACAAGTAGTGTTTAGATACTCACATCTCTCAAGTGTCATCAAAATAAATCTCATAAATGAAAACGGATAATATCTCTCACTACCTGTCATAGCAAATAGATTACCATAGGCTTGGGAAAGGATCAAAAACCTCCTCCACTAGGCGTAAGCACCTAAGATAAACTATCAAAGAGGGCTTTTACATGGGTTATAACGTTAGGTGTAGGGATATGATAAACACGGTTTTGTTGGATAACGGATATTTTACTGGTGGCGAGTTAAAGATCTTGATTAATTACATGTACTATACAATGTTGCTAAGCCAAGACTCGACTCATCTTAAGCTAGAAACAAAATAACAAAATAACAAAAACATAAAAATAAACATAAAATGAAACGGGATGGTAGTCCGTATGTTTTTTTCTATTTTTCTTTTTCTCATTTTTTTGTATTTTTCTTGATTATTTTATTTATTTATTTATTTATTTATTTTTTTTTTTTTTGCATTCACTCTTGCCCTACCATCCAAAATAATACATCATAGGGGCGTTGCATTCCCCTTACACTTGAACTTTTACATAACTTTACAAATAACTATTCTAATGACTCGAATTAAGATAATTGAAAAACTTGGAGTACTTTTAAAATATTTAGCACATATGGGGGTAATGAATGATGTTCTTCCCCATTACTCCATTACACTAGTACTTTACCCATGAGTCCCAATCGTCCCAAAACAATATGTACAAAGATATGACTCGACTTAGCAACCATGTAATCAATTAGATAATTAACTTGGGTTTAAACAAATGTTGTAACAATAATGCACTAAAAATGAGTGCATACAAGGTAGGCTAAGGCGATTTGGGTGTACATTTTAGTGGGGTGTAACAAATTCTTCCTTTAAGTAAAATGCTTAAAGGTCGAAACGAAAAGATAGGCTCTGAGGGGTGTACTAGGGGTATCGTGTACTAAAAATGAGTACAACGCAAAGGGTGTGGGAGAATTACTTGACCAATGTAGCCAATGTAATTATAACAAAAACACAGGTGTAAAACAATGGGTTAATCCTAATGCCTCTTATCATGTAGTAAATCTAACTACACGAATGTAGTCTCACTTGTGGCCTCGGAATGGTCCTAACGCAAGTTCTAGAATCTAAGTGCTACCGGTACACACATCATAGCATAAATGCTTTTCCTACCAATTCTAGGGGCGAACCTCACATATTTGGGGGTGGAAATTTTTTTTAGTGGTACGGTTTTTGTGCTAGTCATATAACTCCTATCCGTGAGACGCTCATTAAGATCAAAGTTTCACTCCTATGTGTTGTAAAAAAAAATTTAAATTGGCACTAAAATTACCTTAACAAGTATTTCTCTCAGTTTTATTACACATCTACTATTAAACAAACAAAAATCAAGCGTAATAGCATTCTCTAAAATCGTACTTTTACCCTCCCCTTACACTTAAGATGAACATTGTCCCCAATGTTCAAATAACAAGATGTAAAAGCATAAAGTAAAAGAATGAAATCAAATACTCCCCTGATTCGCTCGGTGGATAATGAAGTAACACGGTTAAATCTTCTTCCAAAGTAATGTTGAAGCTCCATGACTAATGCATCGCCATAACTTGATTCAAAACATTTCATTGTCCAAAATAACCTGTTAAACCTGAGAAAACAAACACGAAAACCTGCATAACATCGACGGGATAAAATCTATATATAAGGATATAATGCTTGTGGAATGATAACTTTGCAGATTCCTGGAGATTATAAGTTGGAGATTTAATAAAAAACTTTTTTAAAAACAAAACTTTCAAAAATTTCTGAAAATTAAATCTGACGCCGTCAGGTTATAAACCCTGACGCCGTCAGAAATGACCTGACAAAAATTCTCATTTTAAGTTTCCGGAAAATTTCTGGAAAAACCTTTACCTTACTTCCTGGAAATCCTGCAAAACATCATTATGACTCGATACAAGCATTTGACTCAAACAAATACTAATATGTATGTTAATTTATTATTATTACGATTCATGTTCATTTGTGTTCTAATAAACCAATTTAGATTTCCCTTACACTTATCTTTTGCAAAATACCTTTATATGTAGTTAAGACGAAGTTAAAAACAAAATAAAGCATTTTCACAAATTAGTTTTGAACATGAATCAATAAGAATAAAAATTAAACACACATACGGAAACAAATAAAAACAAACAAACAAACAAATAAACACACAAAGCAAATAAAGCTTGGGTTGCCTCCCAAGAAGCGCTTTTCTTTATTAACGAGTCTTGTAGCTAGACTCAAAGTCACTCTACCCTATATAAGTGAGCTCGTCATCGAGGACGTCTTTAGGGTTAAGCTTGGATTGAAGTTTCCTATTGGTCCGCTTAGTACGATATATCTTTTCAAACTTCTCTCCATCCGGGTCATACAATGTCATCTTAATATGCCATGACCCATCTCCATCTTTGGGTGGTTTGTCCCAACTCCACTTATGATCATCTTCCTCACAAGTCCACTTATTCATTCCTAGGTTAATTGGCAAAACTCCTAGGAACTCAATCATCCTTCTAAAAACTAGAGGGTCTTCAAATGGATCCAATTCGGTGTCCCTAGCCAAGAGTTGTTCTACCGTATGTGTTCGGTTCACAAAGTCCTCTTCTAGGTAAAATGGGCGTTGGGGTCCTATGAAGCCTCTATCTATCCAAGGTCCATATCTAGATGGTCTCCTATTCAACTCTAACCAATGGGGTGTCGGTTCATCACTAGTATCATAAGCATGTTTCTTCACATCATAGACTGACCAAGTATCTCCTTCTCCTACCGCTATCTTAGATTCCTTACAATCAATCATAGCACTAGCGGTCGCCAAAAATCCTCTACCTATCAACAAGGGGCATGTAGGGTCGCTAACCATATCAAGGACGTGGAAATCGGCTAAAATGGTTAGTTTTCCAATGTGCACTAACACGTCCTTAACTACTCCAACCGGGTAAGCAACACTCCCATCCGCTAAACCTATTATCACCTCGGTTTCTTCAAGTTTTCCTAGTTTTAGATAGGTGTAGGGAGGTAACGGAAGTAGGTTAAGGCTTGATCCAAGATCGGCTAATGTGTCATAAGCCTCCGAATTACCGATCTTGCAAGGTAGAACGAATAAGCCCGGGTCATCTAACTTCTTAGGTAGTTTGTTTTGAACAAAGGCGGTCCCTTTTTCGCCTAACTTGAGCTTCTTTTCATCCAACTCATCAACAACCGGACTTTCAAGGTGGAGCTCCTTGAATTCTTCGTCAAGGTTTTGAGTGGGAGGTGTTTCAACTATGTTGTTGACCAATTTGGATGTCATAACTTCTTGGTCATTTGGAACGACTTGGGTTTGTTTGAAACACGTGCTCATGGAATTGACCGAATAATATTGTGGACAAGAACTAGGGGACGAAACCGATGAAATAGCATTGACGTTTAGTTTCGGGTTCTTGACCGTGTTACTAGGGAGTGCTCCCATTTCTCAGTCATTGAGGGCTTTCAACAAGGTGTCAATCTTATTGGTCATCTCGCTTTGTTTTTGTTTGAAATCGGCTTCAAACTTGGCTAAACGAGCTTCTTGAGATGCCATAAATTGAGACATCAATCCTTCAAAGTTATTGGTACTACCATTGCCGGAAGGATTGTTGTTGAAAGTACGGTTCGAGTTGGAACCGCTTGATTGGAAACGATTAGGTGGGTTGGAAGAATTGGGTTGTTGTGCGTTTTGGTTTTGTTTCCACCTAAGGTTCGGGTGATTTTTCCATGAGGGGTTGTATGTATCACCGTAATGGTTTGGCTCGGGTTCGAAAGTGTACCACTTGTCTCCCGCTCCGTCGGTACGCGAGGATGCGTAGTCCACAAAAGCTTGTTCGGGGAGTTCCATGCAATCACGAGTGTCGTGGGGACCACTACATAATTCACATGAAGAAGTGATTTTGTTCACTTGGCTTGAAAGTTTAGGAGCCTCGTAGGATTTCATGAGAAACTTGACTTGGTCTTCAAGTTCTATGATCCTACGGTCGGAAGTGCTTGAATTGTTCGAAGGCAAAGATATTGCCTTGACCGTTTTATTCGAATCACGGGGATCACTCCAACTTTCGTTGTCATAAAGAGCAAGATCCTCTAGGAGAGCCCATGATTGTTCCGCACTTAGATCAAGTAGCTTGCCACCGGCCGATTGGTCAATGGTTTGCCTTGTGTAGAGATTGATATGGTCATAGAAGATTTGGACTTGGAGCCAAAGTTCTATGCCATGGTGAGGGACTTTTTGGAGTAAGTCCTTGAATCGAGTCCATGCCTCGTAGAGAGTTTCGCCTTGACGTTGTTGGAACATCAAGATATCATTCCTTAGCTTGGTTAGTTCTTCCCGGTGGGAAAAACTGAGCAAGGAAACGAGTGGTGAGATCATCCCAAGAGGTGATGGATCCTGCGGGTTGACGTTCTAGCCACTGACTAGCTTGGTCCCGCAGAGAGAATTGGAAGAGACGCAATCGGGTCGTCTCTCGAGTGGCAACATCAAGGTCTATAGAATCAACAATTTTAAGAAAGTCCTTGAGGTGTTGATTAGGATCTTCAGAACGAAGTCCATGGAATGCGCATCCGCTTTGCACCAACCGGATGGTATCGGATCGCAAGGGTGTGACATTGGCTCCTTGAGTGAGCTCAATGGTGTTTCGATAGCCATGGTGGCTAGGACGGGAGTACTCTCCTAAAGTACGGGCTCTAGGAGGTGGTGGTTGTTGTGGTGGTGGGTTGTTGGGATTAAGGATATTACCATCTTCCATGATGTCGAATGGTAATGGTTACGAACAAAGATACGAAGAAAATAGATAGACTAAAGAAGACTAGAAAAAGAAAATAAAAATCTCACTAGAAGGGAATCTAGTGAGTAGACCTATAAAGTAAAAATTCAACCTAAACAATAACTATTCCCCGGCAGCGGCGCCAAAAACTTGATGCGTGGTTTTGCAACCTTACAACAGGTTTTACCTCTCGAGGGATCTCAAGAGGCTTACAACCCCACCAGGCAGTGTACCTGACCGATGTAGTATAGTGTAGTGGTAAGTACGGGGGATTGATCGTTCTCCACAGGGAATAGTGTTCGTTAGGTATGAAAGACTACTCTAATAGGTCTAAGGGTTGAGGAAGATTCTTTTTGTATTTTTTATAATTTTATGAAAGCAAGTAAAATCTCGGGTTTGAAAGAGTGGGCGGAATTAGTTGCTAGTCAACTAACCCAAATAACTACAAATGCAAATAAAATAAAATAACTGAAAATAAAAAGTTGGTGAGAAACTTAAGTGTAGAGAAATGTACAAGCTCCTAGTTCACTCCTATGTCGAGCCGGCTAGGAAGCTCCTAACATGGGATCACTAGAATTCGCTTGTGCATTAAATACAACCATAAAAACCTTTAGTACGCATTTGGTTCATGTTTCTTAAGACGTTCAAGCAAGTTACCGAATAGGAAGTTAGCCAGTTTTCTTAAGCCTAACATAGATAAACAATCATCCAATACAACTAATAACACACTAATAACCAATAATCAATAGCTAGGTTTCATTAGATCTAAGCAAACACAAGATAAATCTAGCCTAACATGTTAAACAAAAGACAAGAACAAGATAGAATCAAACAACACATAGACATATTGAATGATTAATTGATAACTTATCTTTCAATGTAACATGGAAGATCTCAAGGCAAAAAGCCTTGAAAAAGATGCTAAAATCGTCTTAGGGTTTTCTCCCAAAAATTCCACACTAAGCTCTCTCTAATGACAAAGAATTGCAAAACTATATATAGATTTTTACATCTGACGGCGTCACCTTATGGAGTGTGACGCCGTCACCTCGCCGCTTCTAGGGTTCCCGGATGGCCTTCTTGACGCCGTCCCTCTTTAGCTCTCCAAAATCCGTTCTGGCTTATCAAGGCTTGACGCCGTCAGACCTTGAACGTGACGCCGTCCCTCTTTGAATTAAGCCGTGACGCCCTTGATCAGGTTTAAAGCGTGACGCCGTCAGAATTCACATGCAATTTTCACTGGCTTATCATGAGTAAATTTCACATCCACCTTTTCTTGCCAAGCCATGACGCCGTCCAGAGTAAAATCTGACGCCGTCAAAGGTAACTTTTAGCCGATTTTTGAGACTTTGTCGTTTTTCTTCACTTTTATGCTCCAAAAACATCCAAAATGCCTCCTTTTCTAGATTTCTCCTCAAAAGTACCTAAAATGACAAAAGGAACGATTTAGGGCAATATTTGATCAAATAAATACGATTTAGGGCTTAAATGACCCCTTAAAAGCGGTACACTTTTCGCTTCATCAGCTACAAGACATTTTTTGTCGTTTACTTTTTCCGCTTCATCTTTGTCACTATCACTCCATGCTCCGCTAACAAAGGCGTTTTGGTAATCATAACCCGGTGGCTTCGGACATTCGCCAACGAGATGGTTTTGGCTTCCACATCTAAAGCACTTTCTTTTCCCGTAGTTATCATTCCTATTTCTTTGAAGCGATCTTCTTTCATCTCGTGGTTTTCTTGTGAATCTTCCTCGTCTCTTGAAAAATTTCTTGAACTCTCTTACGGCCATTGCATATTCTTCGTCTTCACTATCGTCACTTGAGTCGTCATCATCACTAATTTCCTTTTTGGCTTTTAGCGCAAGAGATTTTATTTGATCTTTCTTACTCTTGACCGTTTCCGAGTCTCTCTTTATAATTTCTTCATGGACCTTCAAGTTGCCGATAAGTTCATCAAGCGATAGCGTCATCAAGTTCTTCGATTCTTCAATAGCCGTGTCCTTCGCGTGCCATTTTGGATGTAATGCCCTAAGAAATTTCCTTACATAATTTTTGCTAGAAAAAGTCTCATCAAGTGCTTTTAAACTTGTGATAATAGTGTTAAATTTAGCAAATGCATTATCAATAGATTCCTTTTCAGGAATTGTAAATTGTTCATATTGTTGAACAAGAAGATCTATTTTGTTATCTTTGACTTGACTATTACCTTGGTGAGTGATTAGTAAAGAATCCCAAATTTTTTTTGCGGTTTGACACATAAAAATTCGTTCATATTCTTTACGTGGTAACGCATTATAAATTACCATTTTAGCCTCATTATTTTTTGCTAGTTTCTTTTTCAAATCATCATTTTGTTTTTCAAAAGGTACAGTTTCATCTATTTTAGTTAAAGGATTATTTTGAATAGGGGGAAAATCACCATAGGTAATAACAAGCCAAAGATCAAGATCTTTTGATTTCACATAAGTTTCGAATCTATTTTTCCAATAAAGAAAACCATCACTCTCAAATAGTGGTGGTCTTTGCATGGATTGCCCTTCTAAATATTTTTCAGATTCCATAGATCGTTTCAAGTTTTAAAATACAGTTTACTTTAAAAATCTTGTTTGACGTGGCTCTTAATACCAATTGTGGAAAACTAGAAGGGGGGGGGGGGTTGAATAGTTTTACGTCTTTTTAATTTATTATGAACGCTTAGTTTATTTTTGAAGACTTAGATTCGAATTTATGTGAACTCAACTCTTGAACAATATGAACAAATATAAGTAGATCTAAATTAACAATGCAAGTAAAGTAATAAAATGAAATGAAAGAGATAGATGGAAAGATCTAACCGCGAGACAAAGGATTTATAGTGGTTCAGCTACAAGGACACCTTCCTTACCCTACTCCACTCCCCGAGCACCTAACTCGAGAGTTTTCTTCACAATATCAACAAGCTCCCTTATGGCGGAGAAAACCTTACACAACTTTCGCTTACACCGGTTTAACGACACAAAGCTAAATGTCGAGTTCTAATCGTAGTTAGAACCAATCTCACAACTTCACACAACTAATTCACAACTTCTTCACACCGGCTTCACAACTTCTTCACGACGGCTTCACAACTTCTACACTACTTATGTACCCTTCTACTTCTTCACTACTTACACACCTTAACTTCTTCACACCTTCACTACTTACACACCTTAACTTCTTCACACCTTCACAACTTACACACTAATCTAGCCTAACCAACTATACTCACACTAATCTAACAAGTATTCACAACTTATACAAATAAATGAATGATTTACAATAATGATACACCAACAGCTTGGATGGAAGAAATACACCAAGTTGTAATACTTCTTGTCTTAAAGGATAGAAGTATTCTTCTTTTGCACTTGAGAAGTTGAAGCTTTGGATCACTTGAAACAAAAGCTTAAGACAATATGATCAAAGGATTTAGAGAGATAGAAGAGAAGATTTAGAACAGAAAGTTTGAGGTGAAAAAGGTGAGGAAAAAGTCGAGAGAAAGTCCAGTATTTATAGGCAAATCTGGACAGCTGGAGGAGCGGGGCGGTCCCCTTAAATAGGAGGCCGGTCCCATTAATTTTAAGGGGGCCGCCTAGTATAATTAAGGGGGCCGCCCAACTGAACCGTTGCCCAGATTTGTTTTTTTGTGGAGAAGGTTTTTCTGGAACATTTTTACCAATTTTGGTTGAAAATTTGAATTCATAAATTTATAATGAATTAAACCTTTTTATTTATTATCAAAAATGTTTTTCTAAAAGATATAAAATGTTTTGGACATTTTATAAAAAATCTAGTGTTTAAGAAAATGTTCCTTTGATCATATAATGCATTAAGCATTTGTTTATTCATACCTTAAGTGATTGAGTTGTTAAAATATATATTTATAACTAAATACTTGTTTACGTCATAACTTTTCGTTTAATGATTTTACATTTTGTGATTATCAAAACGTAGAGATATCGAAAAATATTAATAATGTGTTTAGGCATTATTTATATCAACAACAGATTCACCTAGATGATCTTGAAGAGATGGACTTAAAGTGGCAGATGGAAATGTTGACAATGAGGGCAAGAAGATTCTTGAAGAATACTGGAAGGCAGCTCAAAGTCAATGGTCAGGATAATATGGGGTTTGATAAGTCCAAGGTTGAATGCTATAACTGTCACAGGAAGGGACACTTTGCAAGAGAATGCAGGGCACCAAGGAGCCAAGACTACAAGAATGGAGAGAGCTAAAGGAAAGCTGTGTTTGAGGAACCTAAGAATTCTACAGCTTTGTTGTCTTGTGATAGTTTTGGTGGATATGATTGGAGTGACCAAGCAGCTGAAGGACCAAACTTTGCACTTATGGCTTACTCTTCTTCATCAAGTTCTGATTCTGAGGTATCTAATGATTCTGGTGGTTCTTATAAATCTTGTTTAGATACTATTGAGGAACTTAATGCTAGGAATGAAAAACTAATAGAAGATGTAAGGAAGTTAGAGTTAGATAATCTAGGCTATAAAGTTGGCTTAAAATCTGTTGAGCCAAGACTTGAATTCTTTAAACAGAATGAGACAGAGTATGTTGAGAAGGTTAATGTTCTAGAAAGTAAGCTTTATGTTAAAGAAAATGTCATTAATGAACTTACTAAAAGGTTAGAAAAGGCTCAAAAAGAAAAAGATGCAGCTTATCAGGATAAAGAAAAACATCAAGTTAAAGTAAATAAGCTTGAATTTGCATATGAAAGTGTAAATAAGACAATTGAGTGTCAACTTATGAGGAGAGGTAGTGGTATAGGTTATAATGAAGTTCCTCCTTCAATAACAGGAAAGTATGTACCTCCTATACCTGAATTGTCTTGTTTAGTTGAGTCTAATGATAAGTCTTTAGGTGAGAATAGTAAGTCTAATGAGGAGAAACCTAAGGTTGAAAAGAAATATCCTAATGCATCTATCATTGAAGATTGGGTGTCTGATGATGATGAGGAACATGTGAAGTCTACACCTATGTTAGAAGGTAAAACAGTTAAAGCTAGTGTTAAACAAGTTGAATTTGTCAAACCTAGTTCTGGTAAAAAGTTGTCTAGGAAAACTGTTGATTTCTTTGAGCAACCTAGGATGTATACTAACAGGCCTAGAGGTAACCATATAAATTGGAATAACATGATGTCACAAAGGTTAGGGAGTAAATTTGATATGTTTAATAAGGCTTGTTATCACCGTGGTAGTTTTGAGCATTTACAGGAAATTTGTTTTTACTATCAAAAGCCTGTTTGAAACTATGCTAGGAGGGTGAATCATCAAAGTTTTTCTAAAAATACTCAACTAAATGCTAAAAGAAACATGGTGTTAACAGCAGTACAAATGAGATCTGGTTTAGTATCAGTTAATACTGCTAAACAAAATATTTCTAAACCAGCAGTAGTAACTAATACTGCTAGATCAGTTAGTACTGCTAACTCAAAAAGAATAGTGAATGGTGCTATTTCAAGGTTACACTTTTCAAATACAGAACATTCATCTGTAAAAAGGCCCACTCAAAAGAATACAACATTTAGTATAGCTAAGGCAAAAACAGTAGTTTCTACTGCTAAGCCAAAATCAGTAACTGATACTGTTTTGGGAAATCATTTTTATGCTGTTAATGCCTCAGCTTGTTGGGTCTGAAAACCAAAAGTTAAAGTTTTAGATCATGTTTCCAGAAGCAGCAGTGCATCAATAGTTTTAAAGAAATACAATTACATTGATGCACAAGGTAGATCCAAGTCAGTAATGGCTTAGGTCCCTAAGAGAAATTGATTTTCTTACTTTATGTGCAGGGCAATCCACAGGTGAAATTTGAGGATGAAGGAGTTATTGACAGTGGATGCTCTAGGCACATGACAGGAGACATGTCCTATCTTGAAGATTTTGAAGAAATTGATGGAGGATATGTTACTTTTGGGAGTAATCGCAAAGGAGGGATAATCACAGGCAAAGGTACAATAAGAACTGGTAAATTGGATTTTGAGAATGTGCAATTTGTCAAAGAGCTTAAGTTTAATCTTTTTAGTGTCTCACAAATGTGTGACAAAAAGAACAGTGTTCTTTTTACTGACACTGAATGTTTTATCTTGTCTCTTGACTTTAAGTTGACTGATGAAAGTCATGTTTTGTTTAAGGTTCCTAGAAAAGACAACATATACAGTGTTAATCTAAAGAACATGGTTCCCAAAAGTGGTTTGACTTGTCTCTTTGCAAAGGCCACATCTGATGAATCTAAGCTTTGGCATAGAAGGCTTGGACATTTAAATTTCAAAACAATGAATAAATTGGTTAAGGGAAACCTTGTAAGAGGGTTACCTTCAAAAGTTTTTGAAAATACTAAAATCTGTGTTGCTTGTCAGAAGGGAAAACAACACAGAGCTTCTTGTAAGACCAAAGTAGTGAACTCTATAAGTCAGCCTTTACATATGTTGCACATGGATTTATTTGGACCAACATTTGTGAAAAGTTTGATGAAAAAGATGTATTGCCTAGTTGTCACAGATGATTATAGTAGGTTTACTTGGGTTTTCTTTTTAGCATCTAAGGATGAAACCAGTGGCATTCTTAAGGCTTTCATAACCAGGATAGAAAACCTATTTAATCATAAAGTTAAAGTGATAAGATGTGACAATGGAACTGAGTTCAAGAACAGGGATATGAACCAGTTTGTGAGTTGAAAGGTATTGAGAGACAGTATAGTGTAGCTAGAACTCCTCAACAAAATGGTGTTGCTGAGAGGAGGAATATGACACTAATTGAGGCTGCTAGAACAATGTTAGCTGATTCTAAATTACCCACTACTTTTTGGGCTGAAGCAGTCAATACTGCTTGCTATGTTCAGAATAGAAGTAAAGTAGTTAAGCCTCACAACAAGACCCCTTATGAACTTTTACATGGTAGAAAACCAATGTTAGATTTCTTAAGACCATTTGGGTGTCCTGTTACTATCTTAAATACTATAGATCAATTAGGCAAGTTTGATGGTAAGGCTGATGAAGGTTTCTTCGTTAGATACTTAATGAATAGCAAAGATGTTAGAGTGTTCAATAGTAGGACCAGGAAAGTGGAAGATAACTTGCATGTTAGGTTTAGTGAGAGTACCCCTAATTTTGCAGGGAGTGGACCAAATTGGCTGTTTGATATTGATTCACTAACCAAGACAATGAATTATGAGCCAGTTGTTGCAGGTACACAATCTAATGAGTATGCAGGTACAAAAGCTAATATTGATGCAGGTACACAAGATAGGAAGGAGACTGAATCTGCAAAGAAGTACATTTTGCTACCTATATGGACTGCAGATCCACCTTTCTCAACCCAAGAGTCAAAGAGTTCACAAGAAGATGATCTTGATGAAGATCCAAAAAATGTTAAAGAAGATGGTGTAAAATCTTCTGATGATGATAAAGTGGTTAATGAAGAAAAGCAGACTGATGAACAAGTAAAGGGTGATGTATCAGATAATATTGCCAATGAAGAGAATAACCCTAGCAGTAGTAACTCTGTTAATACTGCTAAGCCAAGTGTTAATGTTGCTGACAAGGAAGGCTTTGCTTTTGATGAGGATAAATATCCACATGATCCAAACATGCCTCCATTGGAAGAAATATATCCTGATACTGATGATTATGTACTTGGTTCAGAGGCTGACTTAACTAATATGGAAGATGTAGTTCCTGTCAGTCCTATTCCAACTACAAAAATTCACAAGGATCATCCTAAAGAATAAATCATTGGAGAGCCACAATCTGCTGTTCAAACAAGAAACATGACAAAAGGTTTGAAGGAACAAGGTTTCTTTTCTAGATCCCTTCATCAAAGAAATAATCACAAAGACCTTCAAAACTGTTTGTTTGCTTGTTTTCTATCACAAATAGAACCCAAGAATGCACATAAAGCATTACAGGATCCAAGCTGGGTGGAGGCTATGCAAGAAGAGCTTCTACAATTCAAGCTTCAAGAAGTTTGGACTCTGATAGATTTGCCTAATGGGAACAGGGCAATTGGTACTAAGTGGGTTTTCAGATGCAAAAAGGATGAAAGAGGTATTGTGATTGGAAACAAGGCAAGGTTAGTAGCTCAGGGATACACTCAAGAAGAAGGTATTGATTATGATGAAGTATTTGATCCAGTTTCAAGAATTGAAGCTATAAGGTTATTTTTGGCTTATGCTTCATATAAAGAATTTGTAGTGTATCAAATGGATGTGAAGAATGCTTTTCTATATAGGACAATTGATGAAGAAGTTTATGTCTCTCAACCACCTGGTTTTGAAGATCCTAATTTTCCTGACAAGGTTTAGAAGGTAGAGAAAGCACTTTATGGTTTACGTCAAGCTCCTAGAGCTTGGTATGACACATTGTCAAAATATCTGTTGAACAACGGTTTTAGTTGAGGGAAGATTGACAAGACTTTGTTTATCAGAAGCCACAAAGATGATATCTTGCTAGTTCAAATATATGTTGATGATATTATCTTTGGATCAACAAACAAGGTGTTATGTGTTGAATTTGAGAAGCTTATGCATGAAACATTTCAGATGAGTTCTATGGGTGAACTCACATTTTTCTTAGGGTTACAAGTCAAGCAAAAGAAGGATGGCATATTTATCAGTCAAGATAAGTATGTAGCTGAAATTTTGAAGAAGTTTGGGTTTACTGATGTGAAGCCTGCAAAGAAAACAACGGAAACTTCCAAGCCCCTGCTCAAAGATGAAGATGGTAAAGAAGTTGATGTCCATTTATACAGATCAATGATTAGCTCATTGATGTATCTTACAGCTTCAAGACCTAAAATTATGTTTGTAGTGTGTGCCTGTGCTAGATATCAAGTTACACCAAAAGTTTCACATCTTAATGCTGTGAAGAGATTTTTTAGATACTTGAAAGGTCAAACTAAATTGGGCATTTGGTATCCAAAAGATTCCCCTTTTGATCTGGTTGCATACACTGATAGTGATTATGCTGGAGCTAGTTTGGATAGAAAATCAACAACAGGAGGTTGTTAATTTCTAGGATGCAGGTTGATTTCATGGCAGTGCAAGAAACAAACTGTGGTTGCAAATTCCACAACAGAAGCTGAGTATGTGGCTGCTTCAAGTTGCTGTGGACAAGTGCTCTGGATTCAGAATCAATTGCTGGATTATGGGTATAATTTTATGCATACAAAAATATATATTGATAATAGCAGTACTATGTACATTATAAGAAATCATGTTTATCACTAAAAAACAAAACATATTGAGATAAGACATTATTTTATAAGAGATTGTTATGAAAAGAAGTTAATTCAAATTGTTAAAATTCATACTGATAATAATGTTGCAGATTTGCTCACAAAAGCTTTTGATGTGGGTAGATTTCAATTTCTGGTTGTCAGTATTGGAATGATAAATCTTTGAAAATTCTTATCTCTTTGTGATTTTGTAAAGTTTTGTTAGAATTAGTACTGTTATTAGGTCAATAAATTGTTTCTACAGCTAAGTATACTTAGTGTTGCTAGTTTACTTAAAACTGTTGTGTTAATGCTGCCCGTTATACTTAGTATTGCTAGGTATAATTGATGATTTGATTATTGTAAATTGTGTTATGTTTGTGGTTTTATGTTTTTGGGACTAATCTTTTGCAGGATAAGCTGAGAAAAGTGCTGGAGTGTTGATTAATAAGCTGTTAGGAGTGGAAATTGAGTTCATGTTGCTAGGCATAAGTTAGTGCTGCTAAGCCTAACTTAGTGCTGCTAGGTTTCTTCTGTTATGTTTGAGAGTATAGGGTACTGTTTTAGAAATATGAATGATTAAGGGTTTATATCCTTCAATTATTCACACAAGTGTTTTTATCCGATCATATATTTTCTCAATGCTACTCATATTAAGTATGCATTAACAGTAAATCCTACCATATATATTGTAGCAACCTGTAAACTTCCCCAGAGATTTGTAAATGCTAATCAAGTATTAAATTACCATTACTGTTCAGTTAACCATTTTTTCGAGCAAAATTTGAAAATTTTGTTTATTACATTACAATAATTCAAACACGTTGATACGTGATTCACAAACACTTTGGAACGAGCTCACACACGGACCACAACGAATCCAACACACGAATAATAAACCAAACTGATCCACATTACTATACTTGGCCCAATTTTTGGCCTGTTACTATTCAAGCCCAACCCAAAATCCATATTTCTCATATATTTCACTCGGTTAACACCCTAACACTTGGCCTCGATATCTTTTGATTTCGACACATAACATATGCCACATTTAACATTACTCGAATCTCCACACACCAAATAATCAGGATGGTAAGTCTCACTTTTTAATTCGAACATTTGATCACTTAACGAGACTCAAAGTAAACCCTACTCGACACATGTACAAGTTCACACCATTTTAACCAAACTCGATCAAACTTAATTTTCACCTAGCCCTTTTAATTTTCTCTAGTCGATTATGAGTTCATAAGTTTGTTTCTCAACATTTCCTACAATTGGTCATGCTAAAAATTTCGTTTGGACACTTTATGTGTCGAACGAGACACATATATGTACAACTTGGTTCTATAACTAAACCAACACACAAACCCCCCAACTCCTATAAACTCGAGTGTATATATCTAAAATCTTATCTAAACTCTGCTAACACATCTAATCACCACAACTTGCTCCATTTTTAAACATTATAATCGAATAGATACATGTATACATATATACCATATACACACACCCTCCCTTTTCACACTTGAGCATTTTCACACACATTTCTCTCTAAGTATTCCTACTGCCGAGACCTCCCAAGGAAGCAATGGTCATTACCAAGCCATTCGAGACACATTTCGAGTCATAAACAAGTGATCATCGATTCATTGGTGACTTTTCGAACGTGTTACGTACAAATCTCTCAAGTTCTAATCATATTCACGTATAACTCACCACCTTTTGGGTGTTGTAACTCCCTTGCAATTCAATTCCATCTCATAATCATGTTTTCAATATATGATGCATCGTTATATATTTCTATTCGATCCGTATTTAGTTTATATGCATTTTTACCTTTTTTTCGTATTTATTTTACGTAACACATTTGACCTCCTATTCATGGATGGCTAGAATAATCGAGTTATGGATTTATTCGACACATATATGTTCATTATAATACATATCGAGACTCATTTTGATCGTATATCACATATCACACGTTCATATTGTCATTTATTCATATTGGACCAACTCATTTTGTCGACTAAGAACAACCCCATAAAAACCATTTTTATAAATACAACATTTGGATTTAAATGCTTAAACTAATTCTTAATAAGCTCATCAAATAAGCTGTTGAAATAAGCTCACGTTATAAGCTCTTAAAAGTCCTTTTTAAACCTCAAGCCTATCGCTACTCGAAACTGCTATAAAAACTCACCCTTTTATCGAGTGGGCTTTTTAGTCCAATAAGCCTAAAATAAGCACTTATCGATAAGCAGTTGGAATAAGCTCATTTGTTATATTTTTAAGACCTTAAAATAAGCCCAATTAAAAGCCCAACTTGTTTTAAAACCCAATGATTCACTATTTGTTATTGGGCCTGAATTTGTCTCGTTAAAGCCAAATAAGCAGTTAATAAGCTCTTTTTGCAAATAAGCAGTTCAATAAGACTCAAATAAGCTCTTTAAAGATATTACAACTTTCGGAAAAGTTATTATACCATTTTCGTGAATTTTGGACTAAATTTGCAAATATTATTACAAATCGGGTTAAAATTGTCAACTTCACATAAATATGTTCCAAACTGTTATTTCAGTAACCTGAGGGTAGAAAATGATCATCCAGTAAACAGGAGGCTTAAAATGCAGTATTTGACCCTTTTGGACTAAAAATGAATTTGATAACTAACCAAGGACTATCGGTGCAAAAGTTACTCCGTTAGGGTATAAAGTGTAAAATTCGTATAAGTTCAGGGGACTATATAGTAACATTGTTTTATATTCATTTCCATTTCATAATTTACACTTTTTCATTCTATCACGAGCATTTTTACCATTTGTTCAACATATTTAAATACGTTATGTTTATGTTTATATAACGAAATTCAACGAATAATTTAACGATCATTCAATCACTTTCGAGGAAACGGTATTTATGGATCCAAATAATTCACTTGATTTCACTATTATTCAGGTCGTGTGTTGGAGCCGTTCCCATAATTCACTTGATTTCACATTTCACCTTTGCCAATTACACTCAAGGTGAGTTATAGCCCCACTTTTACTCGTTCAACAACTTTACACTCCTTGGGGGATATACATGCTACAATATAGAACACAAGTATTTTCTCTATGCTTCACCTGATTGATATTGCCTAAGTCACTCTATTGCCAAAAGCCCCTCACATCATGAACCATTAATCATTTGCGAGTGAACGCGAATATAGTGAATAGATCTATTGGAGGCTGACTGCCTATTCCACTAATGCCGGATGGATAGCCTTAGTTGCTAGTCGGATTAGTCGTAATGCACTATATTTAAAGGAAATAGGAAGATGACAATCTCCTACATGAGGGCTACATTTTCACCGGTTACAATACACTGTTAACGTTTGCG
This sequence comes from Artemisia tridentata subsp. tridentata, assembly GCA_021014915.2. NCBI lineage: Eukaryota > Viridiplantae > Streptophyta > Magnoliopsida > Asterales > Asteraceae > Artemisia > Artemisia tridentata. The sequence goes on from CP139507.1 coordinate 177,445,857, forward strand.
TGTCATGAGACTTAGGGCAATATATCCAACTGCAATATCATCATTTCAAATATGATTGTAATTCACAGGCAATCACAAACTTGTGTTCCAAACTGATTACTATTACAAACTCTATTATTTCACTCAACAATTTTGTTGACTTTTAGCATGTTTATCTCAGGTAATTAACGAAGCAGACAAGGCACGGAGTGAGCATTAAACTGATGGTTTTTGTGGTGTAAAATAAATTATGTCATTCATTTCAAACTACTACACCTTTTTGTGGAATATTACAACACTGAAATTTCACTTTTGTTTCTCAATTATTATTTGAATGACAATAACTTTCAAAACGCCTCTTTTGAGCCGTTTTCTATGATTATGACAATGATCCTCCCCGTAATACCCCGATTAGTCTTCCGCTGTTAACTCATAATTTAGGGGGTGTTACAGATTGGCATCAGAGACATCGTTATAGAGAACCAAATACTTTTAAACATTGGACTATAACTACATTTTCAAAATGAATCAGTTTTACACCATACCACTTTACGCCCTCCGTGCCTGCATATTTCACAACACCGTGCTCAGTATATTGCCTATCAAGATTATTTCACATTGATCTTCACACACTTGATTATTTCACATTGATTTTCACACACTTGATGTTATTGATTACTTACAGTTACCACTTTCGGGTTATTACAGTACCATGTCTACAGTATCACACCTTAGCACCTCATCATCGGATATGGAGTCCAAGGACACTTTATCATCTATCACCTCACCCATAGTTCCCAGCACTTCGACTGCTACAGTGTCGAACACCACTTCAGACAAAATGGAGCCCTTTGAGGAGGGTGAAGTCGTCGCTACACCACCTATGACACCTGTTGCACCAGGTAACCCAGATTCACCCATAGCAGAAGACCCGTATATACTAGCTAGACGGGCATACATCTCACCACCACACCCGGAGAACTATCTAGTTTCTACCACTTACACCCCACTTACTGATGATCAGTACATGCAGACACAGCAATGGCTTCCTGCAGAGGATTTAGATACACCATTACCTACACCACCACCCCCACCTGCACCGGTAGTCCGACGCAGACGAGTCAGGATCTTAGAACCCTATGATCCCGAACCATTTATGACACCATTTCGGAGCCACCCCAACGGTCCTATTAGGATGCATACACCTCGCAAGAGGGTGCGACTACCTATAATTCCAATCATACCACCATCACCACCCCTCTCCCCTACTTCACCCCTAGACATGATCAGGATGACACCCCCATTATCACCTGAGTATCAGTATGCATTGCCACCACTTCTATCATCACCCCTCCATCGTCGGTTAGACCCGACCACTTGTTCAACCTACTCACCCAATCATACCCGTTTGCACCCCACCAGCGAGAGCCGACTCCAGAGGAGGATCTACCCTCTTAGTGTCGGGCCCGTATAGCAAGTCCCAGTCATTCATCTTCATCATCATTACTATTCCTACCTGGTTTTACTCCTCCAGCCCGAGTCTTCGAGACTGGAGAGAGCTCCAGGGCAGCAGTAGCCCGCACACCTACCCCATCCACCATCATGACGCGTCTGGAGTGTCATGAGGAGCATATCGATACCCTCCTGAGCATAGTTGACAGAACACCGCTTGACCACCCCGAGACGGTCAACGGCACCTTACACGGCCTCGTATCCGATAAGATGGATATTCAGGACGGTCTGACTAGGATACAGTCAGAGATGTTCGAGACACGCTCCCACATGACAGTTTTACAATGGGAGGGACAGAGACAGATTGAGGAAGCTTTACAAGCACACCTTTGAGCCGATACATTAGAGAATCTCATGGAGGACATGCAGGTCCAGGATCAGACCGACATGCAGAGACTTCTGGATCAGATTTTAGAGCTCACAGGGCCCATGGATGAGACTTCCAGTAGCTAGCCACAATGTATATCTGTATAGTTTTGAGGCATCTTAGCCTGCCACATGTGGCATTAATAAAGGACCTTGTAATCATTCTGTTTTGTAACCCAATTGATTCAAGTTATTAATATATGTTGTTGGTTATGATTTACTATATATTAATGTTGACTTATGCTACTGTGGTTGTTCATGTGTATTGTGATTGTATTCAGACATGTCGTGCTGTTACTTGTGATTGTTATGGTTCTTTAAATGTTACAAATCGGATGAAATTACAAACTTATAATAAAGAAAATTTCAAAAGAAATTTGATGAATGTAGAGAAAGTTGCTGAACTTCAGCTTTTGTAGATGATGAATCACTTTGTTCCTTAGCAATCCTATACCAAGAGTTGATCATCTACTTACGATAGTACCCAAACATGTCATGATTTTATGATTCTCAGTTGGTTGTGATTTCACATTGTGACAATATTGTTAGGACTTGTATACAATTACCCCATTACTCAATTCATTCTAACATGGTCATTATGTAAATTCTAAATCTGTGTTTTCTTGTGGTATTAATAGAACTATGCCTCGCACAAGAAAGGAAACTGCCACCCCCGCAACAGCAATGACTCCTGCAACTATCCAGAAACTGGTAGCAGATAGCGTTGCTGCAGCTCTTGAGACTCAAGCGGCTACCATAGCCCGCTCGAGTAACAACAACCGATCAACAGCTGAAAGCGAGGCATCTGCATCTCGCAAATGCACCTATAAAGATTTCATGAGTTGCCAGCCAACTTATTTCAAAGGCTCATAAGGAGTGACTGGACTAGCTCAGTGGTTACAATATTCATGAGATGCAACTCTCCAGATAACAGAAAGGTCACCTTTACCACGGGGACTCTTCTGGGAAGATGCAACATCATGGTGGAACGCTACCGCCCAGACCATGGGTATGGAGGAAGCGTATCGGATTTCCTGGGTCGAACTGAAAACAAAAATGCTAAAGAAATACTGCCCTCGTACAGAAATAAGGAAACTGGAAGAAGAATTCCACCAGTTGATTGTAAGGGGAAACGATATAAGAACCTACAACAGAAGGTTCAAGAATTATCAGTACTATGTCCAACTATGGTGCCGGATCTTGAAAGAACACTGGAGAAGTACGTTGAGGGACTGTCTCGAAGCATCGAGGGAAATGTCACCTCGTCAAAATCGACAACTCTGGAGGAAGCTATCACAATAGCTCAACGGTTATTGGAATGGGAAATCAAATGGAGTTCTACCTCCGAAAATAATGATCACAAGAGAAAACTAGATGATCGTGTAACCACCACTTACTACAACAACAACAACAACAGGAACCCCAACAACAACAACACAACAACAACAACAACAACAACAACAACAACAGGAACACCAACAACAACAACAGCAACAACAACAACAACAACAACAACAACAACAACAACCGTAACCATAACTACCAACAGAATCGCAACAACCACCACCACCAACAAAATCGCAGACAGGAAGCTACTTGGGCTTATGTTGCTGCATCTATAGGAGAAAAAGTTTATACTGGAACACAACCCCAGTGCAACCAATGTAAACTACATCACAATGGGCCTTGTCGTGCAATTTGTGGACATTGTTGAAAAGTGGGCCATAAAACTACTGACTGTAGAGCCACGGGTGTAAATTCACAGTCGATAGCAATAGTGTACCACGGGTGTGGCGAGAAAGGGCACTACAGGAGCAACTGCCCAAAACAAAATGCAAATCAGAACAACGTTGCTCGTGGTAGAGCATATGTGCTCGGTGACGGGAATGCACCACAGGACCCCAACATTCTTACTAAACCAACAAAGTGCTAAAATATTATTTGATTACGAAGCTGATAAGAGCTTTGTGTCTACTTCATTTGCTTCACTGCTTAATAATGGCCCAGTAGAACTAGACACTACATACAAAATCGAAATAGCTAACGGAAACTTCGTGGGCACCAACACAATGATCCAAGGTTGCACCCTAACACTTCTAAACAAACCTTTTCCCATTGATCTCATGCCTATTCAACTCGGTAGCTTTGACGTCGTCATTGAAATGGATTGGTTATCTAAGCACCGTGCCAGAATCATCTGTGTCAAAAAGGTCGTCCAAATTCCACTTAATGGTGAAACTCTTATCGTTCGTGGCGATCACAGTAAAACTCGACTCAATATCATCTCGTATATCAAGACAATGAAGTACATGAACAAAGGATGTCACATGTTTTTGGTTCAGGGGACGGAGAATGAATCAAAAGAGAAACAACTTGAAGAAGTGCCAGTTGTCAAGGATTTTTATGAAGTATTTCTGAAAGATTTACCGGGTATTCCACCAGTTCGGCAAGTAGAATTTCAAATTGATTTAGTGCCTAGAGCAGCACCAGTTGTAAAAGCAGCTTGTTGGTTGGCAGCTTCCGAAATGAAAGAATTGTCTGATCAGTTGAAAGAGCTGTCAGATAAAGGATTCATCCGACCAAGTTCATCACCTTGGGGAGCTCCGGTCTTATTTTTCAAAAAGGTAGATGGAACGTTCCGAATGTGTATTGATTATAGGGAGTTGAACAAACTCACCGTGAAGAATCGATATCCATTGCCCATGATTGATGATTTATTTGACCAGTTGCAAGGATTGAGTGTATACTCGAAAATTGATCTGAGATCGGGATATCATCAGCTAAGAGTCAGGGAAGAAGACATTCCCAAAATATCCTTCAGAACGCGGTACAGGCATTATAAATTTCCAGTAATGCCATTTGGTCTCACCAATGCACCCGCAGTGTTCATGGACTTGATGAACCGAGTATGCAAACCATACTTGGACAAATTCGTGATCGTGTTCATCGATGACATCCTAATCTACTCACGCAGCAAGGAAGAACATGTTGAACACTTGAGAACCATTTTGGAGTTTCTCAAGAATGAAAAGTTATACGCTAAATTCAAAGATTGAGGCGGTTAAAGGTTGGGAATCTCCTATAACCCCTACAGAGATTCGTCAATTTTTAGGTGTCGCTGGTTACTATAGAAGGTTCATAGAATATTTTTCAAAGATTGCAAAGCCTTTGACATAATTGACCCAGAAGAACAAGAAGTATATCTGGGAAGAAAAACAAGAGTTACCTTTCCAACTCTTGAAGCAAAAACTCTGTGAAGCACCTATCTTAGCACTACCTGAAGGAAGTGAAGACTTCGTAGTATATTGTGATGCATCACATCACAGTTTAGGTGCAGTACTGATGCAAAAAAGCAAAGTAATAGCCTATGCTTCTCGACAGCTCAACAAGAACGAAGAAAACTACACCACTCATGATCTAGAATTAGGAGCAGTGGTATTTGCTCTTAAGATATGGAGACATTACTTGTATGGTACCAAGTGCACGATTTTCACCGATCACAAAAGTCTTCAGCACATCCTGGATCAAAAGGAGCTGAACATGAGACAGCGCCGATGGTTAGAATTGCTCAACGATTACGATTGTGAAATTCGCTACCACCCCGGGAAAGCGAATGTTGTGGCTGATGCCTTGAGCAGAAAAGAATGGATCAAACCTCTCAGAGTCCGATCTCTGGGAATGACCATTTGTTCACCACTTCCATCACAGATCCTCATAGCCCAATCATAAACTTTCAGGGAAGAGAACAGACCCCATGAGAAAATTTACGGCATGCCAGAAAATGAAAATGGTTTCGTGAAAAGATCTGACGGAATGCTTTGTTTCAAAGAAAGAAGTTGGGTTCCCCTCTATGGAGGTATTCGAGATCTCATCATACATGAATCCTACAAATCCAAGTACTCCATTCACCTGGGTTCTGACAAGATGTATCAGGATCTCAAAAAGATCTATTGGTGGCCAAACATGAAAGCCGACATTGCTGAGTATGTTGGGAAATGTTTGACTTGTTCAAGAGTCAAGGCGGAAAGTCAAAAGTCGTTAGGATTGCTTATACAACCTGAACTACCAGTATGGAAATGGAAAAGAATTACCATGGATTTCATCACTAAATTACCAAAGACGTCAACTGGATTGGACACCATCTGGGTCTTCATTGATCGTCTCACCAAGTTCACTCATTTCCTACCAATCAAGGAAACTGACGAGATGAGCACTCTCGCACAGTTGTATCTAAAGGAAATAGTGACTCGACATGGAGTTCCAATCTCCATTATCTCAGATAGAGATAGCCAATTTACTTCTAGATTTTGGCAGACTCTACAAAAAGCTCTCGGTACACGTTTAGATATGAGCACCGCTTATCACCCTCAGACTGATGGGCAGAGTGAAAGAACAATCCAAAACTTAGAAGACATGCTCCGAGCATGTGTGATAGACTTCAGAAAGGGTTGGGATAAACACTTGCCTTTCACTGAATTTTCCTACAACAACAGTTACCATTCAAGCATCAAGGCGGCACCTTTTGAAGCACTTTATGGTCAAAAGTGCAAATCACCTGTTTGTTGGGAAGAAGTAGGTGACATACAACTCACAGGACCAGAATTGATACATGAAACAACGGAAAAGATTTTTAAAATCAAGCAACGACTACAAGCCGCTCGTGACAGACAAAAGTGTTACGTCGATGTAAGGCGAAAACCCATGGAATTTCAAGTTGGAGACATGGTTATGTTAAAAGTTTCCCCATGGAAGGGAATGGTACGCTTTGGAAAGCGTGGAAAGTTAAATCCAAGGTAAATTGGACCATTCAAAATCCTTGAAATAATTGGTCCAGTTGCTTACAAACTTGAGCTCCCAGAGGAACTCAGTAGAGTACACAACACATTTCACATTTCAAACTTGAAGAAATGTTTGTTAGATGAAACCTTTGTCATTCCAATGAAAGAAATCTGACTCGATGACAAACTCGTATTCATAGAAAAACCAGTGGAAATAAAGGACAGAGAGGTAAAACAGCTAAAGCAAAACCGAATCCCCATTGTCAAAGTTCGATGGAACTCTAAGTCGACCAGAGTACACATGGGAACGTGAGGACCAAATACGCGACAAATACCCACACTTATTCCCATAGACAACCCTAACTATCTTAGGCTTTAATTCCGGGATGGAATTTTGTTTGACGGGTAGGTACTGTAGCAACCTGTAAAATTCCCCAGTGATTTTTTAATGCTAATCAATTATTAAATTACCATTACTGTTCAGTTAACCATTTTTATGAGTAAAATTTGAAAATTTTGTTTATTAAATTACAATAATTCAAACACGTTGATAAGTGATTCACAAACACTTTGGAACGAGCTCACACACGGACCACAATGAATCTAACACACGAATAATAAACCAAACGGATCCACATTACTATACTTGGCCAAAATTTTGGCCTGTTACTATTTAAGCCCAACCCAAAATCCATATGTCTCTTATATTTCACTCGGTTAATACCCCAACACTTGGCCTCGATATCTTTTGATTTTGACACACAACATATGCCACATTTTACATCACTCAAATCTCCAAGCACCAAATAATCAGGATGACAAGTCTCACTTTTTAATTCGAACATTTGATCACTTAACGAGACTCAAAGTAAACCCTACTCGACACTTGTACAAGTTCGCAACATTTTAACCAAACTCGATCAAACTTAATTTTCACCTAGCCCTTTTAATTTTCTCTAGTCGATTATGAGTTCATAAGTTTGTTTCTCATCATTTCCTACATTTGGTCACGCTAAAAATGTTGTTTGGACACTTTATGTGTCGAATGAGACACATATATGTACAACTTGGTTCTATAACTAAACCAACATACAAACCCCCCCTAACTCCTATATACTCGAGTGTATATATCTAAAATCTTATCTAAACTCTGCTAACACATCTAATCACGACAACTTGCTCCATTTTAAAACATTATAATTGACTAGATACATGTATACATATATACGATATACACACACCCTCCCTTTTTACACTTGAGCATTATCACACACATTTCTCTCTAAGTATTCCTACTGATGAGACCTCCCAAGGAAGCAAGGGTCATTTCCCAACCATTCGAGCCACATTTCGAGTCATAAACAAGTGATCATCGATTCATTGGTGACTTTTCGAACGTGTTACATACAAATCTCTTGAGTTCTAATCATATTCACATATAACTCACCACCTTTTGGGTGTTGTAAGTCCCTTGCAACTCAATTCCATCTCATAATCATGTTTTCAATATATCATGCATCATTATATATTTCCATTCGATCTGTATTTAGTTTCTATGCATTTTTTCCTTTTCTCGTATATATTTTACGTAACACATTTGACCTCCTATTCATGGATGGCTAGAATAATCGAGTTATGCATTTATTCGACACATATATGTTCATTATAATACATATCGAGACTCATTTTGATCGTATATCACATATCACATGTTCATATTGTCATTTATTCATATTGGACCAACTCACTTTGTCGACTAAGAACAACCCCATAAAATCCATTTTTATACTTACAACATATGGATTAAAATGCTTAAACTAACTCTCAATAAGCTCATCTAATAAGCTGTTAAAATAAGCTCACGTTATAAGCTCTTAAAAGTCCTTTTTAAACCTCAAACCTATCATTACTCGAAACTGTTATAAAAACTCACCCTTTTATCGACTTGGCTTTTTAGCCCAATATGCCTAAAATAAGCACTTATCGATAAGCAGCTGGAATAAGCTTATTTATTATATTTTTAAGACCTTAAAATAAGCCCAATGAAATGCCCAACTTGTTTTAAAACCCAACGATTCACTATTTGTTATTGGGCCTGAATTTGTCTCGTTAAATCCCAATAAGCAGTTAATAAGATCTTTTTGCAAATAAGCAGTTCAATAAGACTCAAATAAGCTTTTTAAAGATATTACAACTTTCGGAAAACTTATTATACCATTTTTGTGAATTTTGCACTAAATTTGCAAATATTATTACAAATCGGGTTAAAATTGTCAACTTCACATAAATATGTTCCAAACTGTTATTTCAGTAACCTGAGGGTAGAAAATGATCATCTAGTAAATAGGAGGATTAAAATGTAGTATTTGACCCTTTTGGACTTAAATTGAAATTGATAACTAACCAAGGACTAACGGTGCACAAGTTACTCCGTTAGGGTATAAAGTATAAAATTCGTATAAGTTCAGGGACTATACAGTAACATTGTTTCATATTCATTTCCATTTCATATTTTACACTTTTTCATTCAATCACGAGCATTTTTACCATTTGTTCAACATATTTAAATACGTTACGTTTATGTTTATATAACGAAATTCAACGAATAATTTAACGATCATTCAATCACTTTCGAGGAAACGATATTTATGGATCCAAATAACATAAAAACAAGACAATATTATATATACTATTATTTTTGAACTTTAAGCATTTTAAGCATATCACACACTCACATCACAAACCAATTCGTTATCCGTTACTCATTTTCACACTCATTGTTCGTATTAGACCAAAACTGTCAAAATCTCAGGCTTCACCATTATTCAGGTCGTGTGTTGGAGCCGTTCCCATAATTCACTTGATTTCACATTTCACCTTTGTCAGTTACACTCAAGGTGAGTTGTAGCCCCACTTTTACTCGTTTAACAACTTTACACTCCTTGGGGGATATACATGCTACAAAATAGAACACAAGTATTTTCTGTATGCTTCACCTAATTGATATTGCCTAAGTTACTCTATTGCCAAAAGTCCCTCACATCATGAACCATTAATCACTTGCGAGTGAACGCGAATATAGTGAATAGATCTATTGGAGGCTGACTGCCTATTCCACTAATGCCGGATGGATAGCCTTAGTTGCTAGCCGGATTAGTCGCAATGCACTATATTTGAAGGAAATAGGAAGATGGCAATCTCCTACACGAGGGCCACATTTTCACCGGTTACAATACATTGTTAACGTTTGCGTGTCATGAGACTTAGGGCAATATATCCAACTGCAATATCACCATTTCAAATATGATTGTAATTCACAGGCAATCACAAACTTTTGTTCCAAACTGATTACTATTACAAACTCTATGATTTCACTCAACAATTTTTTTTGACTTTTAGCATGTTTATCTCAGGTAATTAACGAAGCAGACAAGGCACGAAGTGGGCGTTAAACTGATGGTTTTTGTGGTGTAAAATAAATTATGTCATTCATTTCAAACTACTACACCTTTTTGTGGAATATTACAACACTGAAATTTCACTTTTGTATCTCAATTATTATTTGAATGACAATAACTTTCAAAACGCCTCTTTTGAGCCGTTTTCTATGATTATGACAATGATCCTCCTCGTAATACCCCGATTAGTCTTCCGCTGTTAACTCATAATTTAGGGGGTGTTCATATATTTCCAACATCAAACAGCTTTGGGTTACTGCTAAGGCCAAACAATTGATGGGGAAACACAGATACATGCCCTTGTGGATGGGCAGAAGATTCTCATTACTGTGGCATCTGTTAGGGATATTCTTCATCTAGCAGATGCTAAAGGAATTGAAAATCTTCTAAATTCTACAATTTTTGAAATCCTTGCATTGATGGGGTTTGAAAGGAAAAATGATTTATTGAAGTTTTCAAAAGGTGCCTTTCCCCCTACAATGGAAATTCTTAACACACACTATATTTTAGTATCTTAGTCCAAAGACTACTGGTTGGAATGAGTTCAGTAGTAATATGGCTTCTGCCATTATCTGCTTGGCTGAAAATCAAAGATTCAATTTTTCAAAGTTAATTTTTGATAGTGTGGTTAAAGCCTTGGATAGCTCTTCAAACTAATATTTCTAATATCCAAGATTTTTGCAACTTCTTATGGAAAAACAATTTATGAATAAGAACGATATCATAAACAAGGTTTTTCTTCATCATCTTTCATACACGATAAGGCCCAACTCTACTTGATCAAGGGTAGAACGGTTACTAATCTAACAGGAATCATAAGATCCTTGAGCCTTTAACAAAACACTAACCCTAGGCATTTTCTATAACCTACACGCCGAGGTTACACACACACCCCTTTGGTGTTTACATCTTGTCTAGAATTAATAAACTCAATGCCCCTATGTCTCTTTATATACTAAAGACATCTAGGGTTTACAAAGGAAAACATTCCTAATACAATAAGGAAACTATTTTAAGCACATCTTCTAAGAATCTTCTAAAAGCTCCATCTTTTTGTAGTTTCCATTCTAGTCACTTTAAGTCCTTCATGTTTCATTCTCTATGTTTTGTTTTTTTGACCCAACAATCTTCCCCTATTTGATGATTACAAAACATGCACGTTATTGTACGAACTTCCTTAGACGTAGTAAAGAAGTTGAGATAATTAAATCTCACCATGAATGAAACTATCTTGTCTTCCCCTTAATCCATGCCATGCCACCACAACATCTCTTCCCTTTTTGTTATAATCAAATAGGGAACATATGCAATTATGATCTTGACCACTACAAACCAATACCATACTCCTAATCCAAGCCTTCCAATGTTTTAAATTGCCCTCCATGACGCATATATAAGAAAAATGAATCCAAAACAGTGGAAACTCTAACTAGCAGTAGTAATAATGATCAACAGTAGTAAGAATAAAAAACTTCCCCTTGAGTGGTGCATGGACATCAAATGATTAAACACATGATAAGAATAAGCTTCCCCTGAAATCAATGTGTTAATCATCTTCATGATTTCTCAAATCTGTAAGTTCCTTGTCATGATCACTAATGAAGAAAACTTGATATACCAAACTTGAAACCAAAGTAAAATATCCCAAACTTGTTACTTAAGCTTGCACTATTATTAATTGAAAACGGTATAGAGAGTTGTGATGTATCAAATCTCTAAACCTCTTGAATTTATCCACATCGACTTCATTGTGTGACACTGAGTACTACAATGTATCTCCTTTAAGTGATAGTTAACTAGGTCTTCGTCTATCCACCCTTTGACCTGTGACAACTAGATAAACCAAGTCCCAATCATAAACCATATATAAACAAGCAAGTCACCAATCAATAGCTAGGAATATTGATGATAAAATAAGTAAACCCTTCGTGAAACTTCACTTCAATCTCAAATAAGAGATAAACAATTTTCCTTCGTAACCAATTAACCAAATTAGAAATGAGCCTTTTTAGATGTTTAAGAACATTTAAAACCAAAAACCAAAAACTTCCTGTGTGTGTTGTCCAATCCCATGTGTGTGTTATCCGACATCTCTCAAACTCAGCCAAAGCTTAACCATGTAATCAAACCCTCGTATAGCATGCCACTTATACAAATAATCATCTCCCAATGCCACACGTCTTACTTTGAAACCTTAGTAGCATGTTTCAGATAACGCGAATAGTACTAAGTTTCAACACCATTATCTTGCATAAACCAACGAGCATCACTAATGTATGAGCAGCATGAACTTTCACAACAACACTAAACTTGCACAAGCATCATTAAAATCAAGAGCAATAGTAACGTAAGCCTAGCAGCACTAAGTGATCAATAAGCAGTATTAACTTACCATGGCAGCACTAATCCATGGAGCAGTACTAACCGAATACAAGCAACATTAAGTATCATTGGCAATAGTAACTTGTATGGAGTAGCACTAAATTATGAGAGCAACATTAACCAACATATCAAGCAGCATTAAAAATCTACTAGCAACACTAATGATCAGCAACACCTTCTTAAGCAACATACGACTTGTATTCTTCAAAGATCCTTGCTTAAACGAATTTTGATAACCATTAGGATTTCGTACAACCCTCGCTGCCATTCTAAACTAAGAAATTTGCTGTGACACACCAGATCATAAACACCTTTCAAACGCTCCATTAATCCAAAACCAGATGTTTGGTTTGTGTTTTTCCTCTTTGCCGCCAAGTTGAGAGAGAATTACTAGGGTTGTCAAGGATTTCCTTTAATCAAAATACGTTAACCAATAATATCAGCAATCAGTTATGATAAGAACAATTAAGAACAAATATCTTGATAGCTCATGACGAATAGTAGCACCAGATCAGAAACAAACTTGTAGCAGAAAACCTTAATCGATTACTTCAAAAACCCTAAAAAAAATTTTGAAACCCTAATCGCAGCAGCAGTATAAAAGTATAAATTGATAGATTGATTGTAGACCATGTTTAATCATCAATGAACACAAGCCTCAATCGACTTCCATGTAGAATAATTCTAGCAGAATAAAGAATCTGTTATGCAAACAAAAATTTAAACCCTAAAAATTGTTTGTGACAAATGGTAAATTTCCCTAATATTTATATTTATGACAATTCATTTTCTGTGACTTGAACACCTGACTAGACCGTTATATGTTTAACACGGATAACAGACCTGCACATATTGTCACCTGAAAATCTCACCAAAGAATAGTGAAATTATCACATCTCATAATTTACTCACTATATTGTAGTAAGAACGGGAGGTTATCCCAGTTTCACACAGACTGACACCACACGCAAACCAGAAATAAAGCTGAGACTCAGGAATTATAGAGAATGCTTAGAAACTTAAAAATACGTTTAAGTATTATGAAAACGACTCTGAAAATACAACCTTCCATAATTATGACGGTTCCGGGAAGGACCCGAGTATGACTCAGTTTAACGGGACGCGGGTATAATATACCACTCTTAAACTAAACTATACTCTAAATACTTAAATTAAAACACCCTCCACCCACTCACACCTTTCCCAAAAATCTGCTTCATCTAACCCTAGGTATCCTCACCCTTTTGTCCGCCCCCTTCATCCCAAAAATACAATCGAACCATCCCTTTCCCCTTCGTCACTATTAACCTTTCTCTTTGACCTAGAATCTTTGTCTTCTTCACAGGTCTAGGAATCCACCCAAGTCAAACTAGGATATCACCATTTGAGGTGGAAATAGCACACAAATGGAAGGATTACTTCTCCCAAATCCGAAAGTTTCCATGGAATTACTCTCCAAAAACCACCATTTAATCCGCTCCTCCAAGAGATATCGAACCACAACTCAAAAAGCATACACCAAAAATTTGAGAATTACTCAAGAAAGATTAAGTGTGGTAGTGATTGTGGTTCGATTAGGAGTGTTGGGGTATTCGGTTTGGAGTAGTGGGTTATTCGGGTTTGGTGTTTCAGTCGAATCCTTCATCTCTCAACAAACACTGTAAGAATTAGATCCCATTCGGATTCTTTTTTTTTGATCCATTTATGGTAAATAATCTTAGGTTGAATGAAGGAATTTATTTAAGTAATGTTATGTTTAGTCTCGGCCGAATTAATAGATATTGATGAGAAATTTATTAAATATTGTTGTTGTTAGTGTGGCATAAGAAACTAGAACTTGATTAATAGATTTTAAGTTGCTAGTCATTGTGACTATATCGTGTTTGAATGCTCTAGGAAACACAGATTCATGGTTTGTGTTAGGAATTAAATATGAGTTGATATTGACAAAATATGAAAGATGGAGGAAACTTATGGAGACAAAGATGAAGGACCTTAAATGTCATATTTATAGTCTTTGTAACCCTAATCCTCGATTATATAAAGAGGATAGGGCGTAGGTTTTTAATACACAGGAATTAGAGATGTAATTCCAGGAAAAGGGGTGTGTGTGTGTTCTAGGCATCAAGTTCTTACAATGGATGACTAGGTTTGTAAGTTTGTTACTTGGTAGAGATGATGACGAGGAAAACCTTAGCAATAATAATGAAAGTTTCATTATTCCGCTGTGTAGTACATGTTTAATCATTATTGCTGTGTTAATCCTAGATAAAAGGTCTAACAAACCTGAACTAAATGATTTTTAACAAGTGGTATCAGAGCCAAGGGGCTCGTGATCTAGGATCCACAAGGTTTTCTTGATGAAAAAGAAAAAAATTGAATTTGGAAAAATTTTCGTATTTTTCTGTAAGTCAGTTTTCAAACGGCGATAACTTTTTCGTTAACCGTTGTATCGGGCTAAAATTTCGTTAACCGTTGGATCGGGCTGAAATTTTTACTGAAATTTTTACTGGAGTTTATTCAAACGGCGATAACTTTTTCAAACGCGATAACTTTTTCGTTAACCGTTGGTGGTTTTATTGTTAACAACTTCTTGATTTTGGTTCTATTCATGTTATATCATTATGGAAGTTGTTTCTATGTTGCTTGGTGATCATTATACATGGGAGATCAGAAGGTTTGGACGGGATATCATCGTTTTGTATGGGTTCTTAATTATTTTCTCATAACCTGGTCGCTGCTATTCTTTTTCAAAGAAACCCTAGTTAGGATTTTCCCATTGTAGCGATTTATGTTTATTAGGGTTTGGATTAATGGAGCTTTTGAGTGAGAAGTCCGAGAAGATTGCTTATCCGCCTCATGAGTTGCTTATGTTTCTACTTCTTTGCATGGATTTAATGAATTTGTTACTGCGATCTGATTAAAGAAACCATTGTTGAGAGTTTATACTGCCCATGACGAAGTTAGTACTGCTCCCGTTAATGAGTTGGTACTACTGGCAGTTTGTACTGTTAGCTTACCACAGTTAGCACTGCTCTCGATATTAGACTTTGTACAGTTCTTGGTAAATGCTACTGCTAGACGATGATTGCATGGTCTATTCACATCTTTGCGTGCTACTATTACATTGGTCGAAGGTTTATTTTCATTAGTACTGATTGCATGTATAGCAAGGGTCAGTGGAAGAGTTTTAGAATATTTGGACGGTGCTTAATTTTTTTTTTGGATGGTGGAACGCATATATAACATGCGTAGGTGATGTTGCTCTATTATGCATGGTCTTTTTTATCTAATCATGGGACTAATGATTGTCGTACTATATTACATAATAATGGTTGAAGATGGGACGCACATGGGTTGGTGATTATTTTAATCTCACTTTGGGATGGTGATCAGTTCTTATTGATGGCACTACCCACGACTTTGGATTTTATTCGATTGTAGGATGCAGCTTTGGATATTATTAACATCAAATTGTGCAAGCTTTTGTTCTATTATTTACTGTTGTGAGCACACGCACAGGGGAAGAAACACACACACAAGATGGTGATTTGATTTTTGGTTTATGTTCGTACAAATTTATGACTCGTATTTATTATCTTATTGGCGAAGATGATTATTTGTTACTTATTTGAAGGTGAAGTTGAATTACTTGGATTTATGTTCTTATTATATCTACGAATTGACGAACACTTGAAGGAGTTACGTTATTGTGCTCAGTGTTCATATTGTCAAGGGATTGCGATCTCCTTATACATCAGTTTGGGTATACGTTCGCAGTTATATTTAAGATATATCTACGAATTGACGAACACTTGAAGGAGTTACGTTATTGTGCTCAGTGTTCATATTGTCAAGGGATTGCGATCTCCTTATACATCAGTTTGGGTATACGTTCGCAGTTATATTTAAGACATGAGTTTGGGTTATTCTACTTCAGCATCGAATTGGTAATGGTTAATTTTCTTCTTCAATACATTGAGGTTATGCTACATCGAGGTGAAGGTTTTTCTACTGCTAGTCGATATTACTACTGCTGGTTTTGATTTCTACTATTTCAAGTTCATTTTTAGTGCGGAAAACTTAATGGTGGGTAATTTGAAACATTGGAAAGATGGATTGGACATGGGGTATTGATTTGTGGTTGTGAAGATCAAAGTTGCAGATTTTTGTTCCCTATTTGATGATGACAAAAAGGGGAAGAGTATTAATATTGTAAATTGCAGCTTGAAGATCCTTGATGATATGCGTGGGTTAAGGGGAAGACACATCTTTCATACATTGGTTTTGTCATATCAACTAGGGGAAGATTGTTAGGAATAATATATGAGTTGATATTGACAAAATATGAAAGATGGAGGAAACTTATGAAGAAAAATATGAAGGACCTTAATTGTCATATTTATAGTCTTTGTAACCTTAATCCTCTATTATATAAAGAGGATAGGGCGTAGGTTTTTAATACACAGGAATTAGAGATGTAATTCCAGGAAAAGGGGTGTGTGTGTGTTCTAGGCATCAAGTTCCTACACTGGATGCCTAGGTTTGTAAGTTTGTTACTTGGTAGAGATGATGACGAGGAAAACCTTAGCAATAATAATGATAGTTTGATTATTCCGCTGCGTAGTACATGTTTAATCATTATTGTTGTGTTAATCCTAGATAAAAGGTCTAACAAACCTGAGCTAAACGATTTTTAACAGTTTAAATCTGGGAAAAAGCTTGTGGTAGTAGACAAACCATGTAGGATGTGTGTTCTTGCTAGGTTGGTGATGACGACCCCTGTGACTAACCATAGCCGAATAATGACCACCAAAACTAGGTGCGTTGGTGCTAAATATTGGCTGGAAAATCACCTCGTATAGGAAAGGTTTTGTTCATGTCAATTAGTAACCGGTTAGACCCAAACCAAGAGGGTTATACCCTTGTTTCCAATCATGTAAATGCTCACTTGAGCCTAAAAACAAAACCCCAAAAGGATAGCACCAACTCGCCTCAAAGCAAACCCATCAAGGGATGTTGGTAAGCGAATAGGGTGCTATATCTTTATGGAAACTAGGCTACAAAACTAGAAAATATGATGACATTTAGAGTCATAGAGGCTAAGTCCATTTGAGGATGATTGCAACTCTTGTCGACCCATATGGTGTGCCAAAGACCCAAAATCCTTTGTTACACCAAGACTCCAAAGTCTCGGAGTTGAGTAGTACTCGAAACAATGCCAAGGAGATGAATCTTAGATCTATGTTAGTGACCCTTTTCGGTTAATAAAAATTTCAGGAAAGAATAAAACAAGTCATTTAGACTTGTGAAGTCCTGTGTTTCATACTAGAAGTACCATGCCGAAACTCCATGTGTAGAGCCCACTTAGGAACCCACTCCCAGGCCCAACAAACACCCATTTAGTTCCTGCCCGTGAGGTAGGTCTGTGAATGCAAGTTTTGGCCCACCAGAACCTTTGTAGCTAGTGATAAAGCCTGACCCAGTTAGTGATTTTACCTTCCCCCTCCTCGAAATCAGTGGGCCGCAGCCCAATTAGTAACAATTATACAAAAATTCGGTTAACACTTATAGAATTACTTGTCGCAACTTTTAAAATGTACATAAGCCGTCCACGAAAATATTTCGTAGTAACTAACATATACACATATGTAAAACTTGTAGCCGAGTACACAATAAAATCTCATCTTGTAATAGCGTACATGAACATAAAACTTGGGTAGCCAAAATGTAAAACCGGACAAAGATAATTGAAACGTTTAGACTATGTTAGCACAATATATACATACATTTTTCTACGACTTCATAAAAGATATAACACATACTCGGGAAAATTGAGATATAAAAAGTTGACACATTTGTATAGTTAAAGATATGGTACTCAAGTGAAATAAATGACGAATCATTACACGATAAGTTAGACTATAACTCACGACGGGAAATATGTAGATTGACGCTTACAATTGTTATTTTAAAACCAAGTCAACTAATATAACAACTAGGAATGATGTAACCAACTTAACTTGAACAAATTGGACGATAAATATATAGTTCTAAACTAATAATGTGTAAAAATAGGTTATAGTGAATCATTAATAGCAAAGCAAACTTAGTTAACCAAGCTTACTAAAAATTAACGTTATATTAAGTTTTCTCAAACCATTTAACTAGTAGGTAATAAACGTCACATACGTTAGGTCCTACTTCTAAAATCAACATAATCGGACATGACGAACAAATTACACAACTACAATATATATATACATATCACATCTCGATTTAATTCATTCGTACTTTAAATTGTTCAATATTCCCAATCCCTCACTACCGTACTTTTAGGTCATTTGTAGAGTTACACCTCACCATTTCTTAGGAAAGACCTTAGAAACCACACTTGCCGCCACACAAGTGACAACAACATAAATACTCTAAAACATTGAAATTAAAATATGGAAGGACTTGAATTTAATACTTGAACTAAGACATGGTTATTTAATCTAGATTGCATGTTGGTGCCGTGCACTCCTTAATTTCACAGATTTCATTGTTCAGGCCATTAAAGGTGAGTTTATAGCCCCATTTTACTTATACTTGTTTTAAAAATATGGGGTGAGAAACATGTAAAATCTTTTATGGACCATAATATTGTTACTTTTTCTCAAAACTATTGCGTAGTTAGCCTAATCCCTAGAACCCACTATCATGCCCATTTTCATGAGCCGTTAGTTCCCTTTGGGAAGCGCGATTGCTTTAGATAGATCTATTGGGGTGACTCCCCCGTTCGGTTGGCCAGACAGTTCAAGGCGGACGTATAGCAAGTCGGACTTCGAGTGTATTGGGTTAAGCACTTGCTAAGGGCCCCTTGACTATTATTTATGTGTTAGAGATTAGCACACTAAACTATCGAGCTTCGGTTGCATTAACTTAGTGCTAGCGTGATAGATACTTTTGTATGACATTATATGTGTTGTAATGATCATACTGGTCAAAACAAATTATTTGGTGATTTATTTAAACCTATGAACTCACCAGCTTTTTATTGACTTTTTAGCATGTTTTTCTTAGGTGTTTGATTTGATTTGTTATGGCATGATTTGGCAAGGCAAGGGTCATGGAGCTTTTTCTGATAGACTGGCAAATTTATTTTACACTTGTTTTTATGTGGGACCACTGTATTCAATGGGCCTAAATTTAATCTAAACAGTGAATTATCTTTTGTAAAACTCAAATTGTTGATTTAATTAAAAACGAAGTATGTATTTCGTTCTTTGTTACCTTGAGTTATGATTTCCAATCGTTGCACCCCGTAGCACCCTCAAAGTTCTGTGTGCTTCCGCGACTGTTGAAAATTTTGGGGGTGTTACATCGTTGAATAGAAAAACCTGTAGAAGTCGATCGTAAAACCAATCCAAAGCTGCTTCTTTTCGATAATAAAACCTTGTATAATCCCAGATCTCGAGCCCCTTGCTCTGATACCACCTATAGAAACTAAGAATGTGGTAAAGATAGTTTCTTGGACCATTTGTGACTCTAGACTTGTTAGGTCTAATATTATCTTGGAATGATAATGTTCAAATGATAAAACATAGCGGAATAAGAATGATATCATAAACAAGGTTTTTCTTCATAATCTTTCATACACGATAAGGGCCAATTCTACTTGATCAAGTGTAGAACGGTTACTAATCTAACAGGAATCATAAGATCCTTGAGCCTTTAACAAAATACCAACCCTAGGTGTTTTCTATAACCTATACGCCTAGGTTACACACACACCCCTTTGGTGTTTACATCTTGTCTAGACTTAATAAACTCAACGCCCCTATGTCTCTTTATATACTAGAGACATCTAGGGTTTGCAAAAGAAAAACATTCCTAATACAATAAGGAAACTATTTTAAGCACATCTTCTAAGAATCTTCTAAAAGTTCAATCTTTTTGTAGTTACCCTTCTTGTCACTTTAAGTCCTTCATGTTTCATTCTTCATGTTTTGTATCTTCAAATATTTTTGACCCAACAATCTCTATCAAAATTTCTCAGCATCTGGCTAAAGGTAATAAACCTTTGAGAGTTTCCTCCAACTCTCAATATATCATACCAAGAAGTTTTTCCATGATAGCCACACTTCCAATCAATGATAGGAGCTTTTGTCTTTAAAGGAACAACATCAACTATCTCCTCTTCATGATCAGAAGCAATCACTATCAATTCTTGAATTTGAGCTCTGTTTTGGTCATCATCTTCTTGGTCATCTTCATTTTTTTCAGCTGCTTTCTGCTTATCATTCACACTCTGCTCATCCATATTTTGTTTCTTACTGCTATTAGCTTCTAACAATGCTCCAGTTCTTTTAGAACCACTTTCATCTGCATTCTTTGCTTTTTATAGAACCCCCACCACCTCATCTTCATTCATAGCAATATTGGTGTTCACCCTTCTGAAAACTATGTCAAATTCTTCTTGAATTATGTTATAGCTCATACCCTTAAACTGAGCAGACATCCATCCGTCCATATTTTTAGATAGGTCATCATAATTTGTTTCTGTTATGCCATAGTAGGTGGTTTGTTCCTCTTAGCTTCAGCCCTCTTTTGTGCAAAGAATTTCTTCTGCTTAGCTAAGAATTCCATGAAGAGCTTATATTTTTCTTCTAAGGATAGCTCTTCCTGTTCATCTTGCCACATCCTCTGGGCTAACATGTGATATGCTTTACATTTTGCTTGTATGTCATCCCAGGAATTAATCTCTGTAACCACCCTTACTTTTACGGTTATTAAATTAACTATTAACTTCTATTTATTATCACTTTAATTTTTTTGTTTAAATAACGTTTAAACACTCCGATAAACCCACAACTCATTTTAAATATTAAAATAGAGTATGATGATAAATTTTAACATTTTTATGAGGGTTATATTTTTATGTTACCTGACTTTGAGTTTCGTGACTTTAAGTGTTTAACATTCGTGACTTTAAGTTTTTATGAGGGGATAGTGGGGGTGGGTAATGGGTATATAATCATTAAAATGGTTGGTTTAAGGAATAAATGCCCATTACCCACTAGTGGTATGGGCATTACCCAAACAAATTGAGGGTAAGGGAATGCATGAATTGCTTCCCTTTGCATTCCTTTGCATTCCTCCACCCTTTGAACCAATAGGTCAATTAATCTTTAAGTAAATAAAAATATCTATGACAACACAAAAACTCCTAGTCTAAACCGACAAACACCCCTTTATAATATCTGTTGCTTCTATTCTAGTCAAAACAAAAAGAAAAAGAGAAGTTATAACTTCTCTCCCTCCTCTCTCTAGCACTACCAATCGACACCACCACCTCACCACCTCCTCGCAACCACCACAGCCACGCCACACCATCATGAAATCCCTCCATCATCGAGGATCAAGAAGAACCAGGAGATCAAGGAATCAAGATCGGTTCAGGTTTAGATCAGGTTCGGGTCATGCTTCACTCTAACCGCCACCACCATCCTCTTCACCTTGTGGGTATGTCGAAAAACCCACCAAGGGTTTCTTATACTTTCCTTATTTTGTATTCGAATACGAGATTAAAAATTGTATAACGATTAATTTTGTCGAATGGATTTGAATCTTGTTTTGTAAACAAGTGGGTATCATCGATTGAATCGTGGTTGTGGTTTAATCTTAGTTTTACTCGGCTTGTTTATTTTTTTTGTGTCTAATTTGATTATTGATAGATTCGTATGACTTATTGTGGATTTTTTTTTAGTTTCGGGTTAAATAAAACCCGTATGGGTTTCGAGTCGAGGCTGTGTGGTTCACGGGTCTTGGTTTAGATTTGCTTATTTAGATTGTGGCTTATTTTGTGAGTTAAGCTTATTTGAGTTTGTTTGCTCTCGATAAATAGCAGAAACCCAAAGGGGTTGTGGTACGAGCTTAAAAGCCTCGGCTTATGAGCTTATAGCTTATTTTGATAGGTTGTTATTTGTGCTTTATGGTTTCGGCTCAACAAAACCACAACGGTGTGTTGTGTCTCGGTTCAAACAAAACCCACGAAGGGTGATTGTGTTTTATGGTTGTGTGTTGGTTTTGCGCAGTTCACAAACTTACTCAGGATGGTGACCATTTTGCTTATCTACTTCAATGTCAAACATAACCTAACGAGATTCGTGGTGTGCTTGTCCGTTTAGCACAACGAGTCACCAAGGGGTGCTCGTTGTGTGCTTTGTCTTGGCTCAACCACACCCCGAAGGGTGTTGGTTTCGCCCCTTATTCAACAACACCCCGGGTGTCGAAAGTCTTTCCTTGGTTTATTAGTATCGAGTCATCGAGGGTCGTTGTGGGTTTGTTAGATTCAGTGTGATAAAGGAACCCATGAGGGGTGTTTTGGTTAGTTGTTTTGATCGAGTGAACACACCTCGAAAGGGTGTGATTTGGTTCGGTTAAATAGACACCCACGGGGTGTATTGCTTGTGTCATGGTCTAGGCTCGACAAACAACCGAAAGGTAATTATAGTCTGTCTTCGGGTCAACGAGAAAAACCCGCGAGATGGGTGTGTTCTGTTTGGTTCACAGCAAAGGACACATGGGTTGTTGTTTCAAATCTGTATATGCTTCTGTGTTTAATTTTGCTTCTTGGGCCGAAGGGTGTGTTTGGTTTCATGGTCCGAAGCCCACTAGAAATGATTAGGGTGCGTTTAGGTTTCTCTGGGCCGAAGCCCAATACCTTTGAAGTTGGTTTTGAGATTATTTGTTGAGCTTGTTCATGTATTACTCTTTGGAACTAACATTTCCGGATATCCAATGTCGGGTTAACATAATTAAATTTTGTCAACTTATGAAATTATTTCAAAACAAAATATTATTATTGGTCGTGATTCATTTATGTTTCGGGATTATTAATTTGAATTCGGACCATATTCGAATTAGACTAAAATTATCGAAACAAAAACATGGATATTGAACTATTGACAAAACATATGAACTTAATATATATACTTGGTAACAAACAAACTTGTAAGTCAAACTACTCGTTAATTTGACTAGTTAGAACAATATAAACTTATTAACTAAACTATTTGGTAACTTCAGCAAATCGGAATAACGTATAGTTTAAATCAAATTACACAATTTATAAGTTATATAGATAAACGGATCATGCCCAAATTTTATAAAATTTGGACACATATATTTATCTTTTTACAAACCAAAACTTTAACCATCAACTCATCTCAACACTTATATGTTATTTGATCCTTATGTTTTATTTCCTTTCATACGTGTGCTATATGTTTTATACTTTGGTATGTGTACTCGAGTCTTAACATTCAAACCACCACACGAACGATGATACAAAACCTTTTTACAAACAATAATACAAGAACAATGATACAACATCTTTTAACTCATACGCATTACTTTAATTTCACGTAACATATTTATACGATAAGTTATTATCTTCTAGGACGTGCCGACCGTGTACTGATGTGCTTTGCTTCTTAATTCTATTTTCTGATACTTACGCCACTACACTCTAAGGTGAGTTCATAGCCCCACTTTCTATTACTTAATCGTTTTACAAACCCTTAGGGGGAATACATGCTATTTTAACCGAACACAATGCTTTGAAATTGTATGCTATCTAATTGTTTTATTATCACTAAGTACCATCATTGCCACTCAAAGTCCCCATATCATGAACCATTTAATCACTAGGATAGTGAGCGCGAATATTAGTGAATAGGCCTATTGGGATTGACGAATCCCGTTTGTATTGACCGAGTCCGGTAATCAAACGCACTATATTTGAGTCTTAGGTATTTGGCAAAGTACCTACCGGGGCAATCAGCCGATCGATATTGGCACACGTTAACGTATTGGTTACTTGAGATTAGTGAATAATAATAAATGTTTTATTTTCCAACCATTAGTGTGAGTCTATAGCTCACACTACCAACATATTGTGTTCAACTACTTAACAAACTCTATGAATATCACTCAACCTTTGTGTTGACAGTTTAAGCATGTATTTCAGGTGCATAATGATCAAGGATGGCACGGAGGAGCACGGATACTCAAGAAGGCTATAAATTTTATTATCATTCGAAAACCCATTTAATGTAATTTGTAAACATGGAACCATCGGGGACCTCATTTTGTAAACTCTGATATTTATATAATTTGAATGATAAAGCTTTTAAAACGACTTAGTTAGAGATCGTTTTTTGTTATTATAACTGCCATACCATGAGGTAACACCTAGTTTGAATTCCGCTGCGTATCACGAAATTGGGGGTGTTGCAATCTCAGCAAGACTTGGTTCTTCTTATTTTTGAGCTTTCTCTCTTCTTGCCTTTTCTTCTTCAGCAATAAGCTCAGCTTGCACCTGTCAAGATAGCCCTTCATCATCTATAAGCTGTTGTTGTCTAGCCTTCATTGGCAAAGGCTTTTCTTTAGGTTCTTTAATCAGAATTTCTTTGCCTTTATCAGTTGATGATGTTGTAGTGTTTGTTGGTTTTGGTTTTGATGTTGGTTCTCTGATCACAACTCCTTTTACTGGTGGTTTTGAACTCCTTAACTCCTTAAGAGCTTGAGCAATGGTGATCTCTTCTTCTTCTGATGTTGTAGCAGCACTAACTTTTTCTACAGCACTAGCAGCATTAACTTCTATCTGTTGTTGTCTAGCATTCATTGACAAAGGCTTTTCTTTAGGTTCTTCAATCAGAATTTCTTTGCCTTTATCAGTTGATGATGTTGTAGTGTTTGTTGGTTTTGGTGTTGATGTTGGTTCTCTGATCACAACTCCCTTTACTAGTGGTCTTGAACTCCTTAACTCCTTAAGAGCTTAAGCAATGGTGATCTCTTCTTCTTTTGATGTTGTAGCAGCACTAACTTTTTCTGCAGCACTAGCATCATTAACTTCTAGC
The DNA here is from genome assembly GCA_021014915.2 of Artemisia tridentata subsp. tridentata. Taxonomy (NCBI): domain Eukaryota; kingdom Viridiplantae; phylum Streptophyta; class Magnoliopsida; order Asterales; family Asteraceae; genus Artemisia; species Artemisia tridentata. Next base: position 177,471,240 of record CP139507.1, read on the forward strand.
CCAACAGTATTAATTTCAACATCAGCAGTATTAAGTGTAGCAGCATCAACCAACACCTTAGCCACTTCAACCATCTTCTCAATATCAACACCAGCAGTTGTAACAGACTTAGCAGCATCATCTATAACAACTTCATTTCCTTGTTGATCTTGAACCACAAACGCATTACTTTCATAAACAACCTCTTCATCAATCTGCTCATTCACCAACTGCTTATTCATCTCTTGATCCTCCCCTGAAGCCATACTCTCACTCCCCCTATTTGGGAACATCTTCACTATCTAAGGACTCAATTTTAGCAGTTGTACCTACTTTGTGTAACCTTTTGAGCGTTTGTGTTCTTGACCTCTGTCTTCCTTCAAGATATCTAACCCTTCTCTTCAACCTTGTAATTTCATCACCCTGAGAAGTTGTAGTTTGCTTGAGATCAAGAACCTCCTGTGACAGTTTTGTACAATTTTCCATCAATTCATTAATAAGTTGCATACTGCCCTCACCACTTCGGATTATGTTACCTATCCCGAGAGGTGGATCACTGGGCATGTTAGACACAGTCTCATCCCTAGGATGAGCACTTGTGCCCCCATGGTTTCTTGGCGCCTGGGGATTCCTTCACCTGAATCAGTTCCATGGGAACTTGATTTATTAGAAGTTGCCTTAGATTAGGTCTTATGGATGTTACCACTGACCTGCTTTGCTTTTAAGCTAGAAGCAGTAGTAGCAGCTCTTTCTAAACTACCTCCCCTCTCCTCATGGGTAGCCTCATTTGCATCCATACCAACACTAGCCTGAGGTAGATGAGTGCCCTTTTTCTGTGTGATCCTACGATTATAGGTCTTTTTGGGTTGAGATGATGATGGTAAAATTGTGGGTGTGTAGTGGGTTTCAGTGTGGATTACTGAACCTTCACCCTGATTTTGACTTAGTTCCAACATTGTTTGAAACAATGGTGTGACTATGACTAAAAAATCTTTACCCTCCCTTTTCATGTTTGCAAAAATCTTTCTAGTATGAAAGGGAGCCTCATAAATCTTTTGTGAGTTTTCTTTGCAGAAAACTGTTTGTCCATAAAAAGTTGTATAAACCTTGGATATAAGAAAATTTTGTTTGATGAACTATCCAAGCCCTTAACCACACTATCAAAAATTAATTTTGAAAAATTGAATCTTTGATTTTTAGCCAAGCAGATTATAGTAGAAGCCATATTGCTGCTAAATTCATTCCAACTAATTGTCTTTGGACCAAGACACTGCAAGATAGTGTGAATTAAGAATTTCCACTGTGGAGAGAAGTATGATTTGAAAATTTTTAAAGAATCATTTTTCCTAACATACCCCATCAATGCAAGGTTTTCAAAAATTATAGAATTAGGAAGATTCTCAATTCCATTAGCATCTGCTAGGTTAAGAACTTGCCTAACAGATGTCTCAGTAATGAGAATTTCCCGCCCCTCTACAAGGGCATGTATCTGTTCTTCCATATCAATAGTTTTGATCTTAGTAGTAGACCAAAACTGTTTAATTTGGGAAATATATATTGTAGGGTTGACTGTTAATGCATACCTTATATGGGTAGCATTAAGATAATCAATGATTTCAGTAAACCCTTCAGACACTTTAGGTTTTTGCAAGAATGCAATCATGTTATATGAGTCTGCAAAAGAAAGTTTTGACATTGTGTATTTTTGAAAAATCGTGTAGGGTTTTGTTGGGTTTTGCAATTAAATGATAAAATTATGTTAGGGTTTCGTTTGAGAGAGGTTTTGATCGGATAAAAACACTTGTGTCAATAATTGAAGGATATAAACCCTTAATCGATTGAAATTATAAAACAGTACCCTGCACGCTCAAACTTAGCAGCAGAAACCTAGCAGCATTAAGTTAAGCTTGGCATCATTAACTTATGCCTGGCAGTATTAATCCAGTTTCCACTCAACAGAGCTTATTTATCAGCATTTCAACACTTGTCTTACCTTATCCTGCAAAAGATTAGTGCAAAAACACCAAAACACAAACAATAACACAATTCACAATAATCACATTATCAATTATACTTAGCAGTTTTAAGTATAACCAACAGCATTAACTAGCAGTGCTAAGTATAAATAGCAGTACTAATTACACTGAATAGCAGAAACTCTTATTGGCTTGAATAACAGTACTAATCCTTACAAAACTTTACAAAAACATAAAGAGATAAGATATTTTAAAGATTTAACATTCCAATACTTGCAATTAAAAATTGAAATCTACCCACATCAAAAGCTTTTGTGAGTAAATCTGCAACATTATTATCAGTATGGATTTTAACCATTTGTATTAAGCTCTTTTCATTGTAATCTCTTATAAAATGGTGTCTTATCTCTATATGTTTTGCTTTTGAGTGATAAACAGGATTTCTAATTCTGCACATAGTACTACTATTATTAATAAATATTTTGGTATGCATAAAATTGTACCCATAATCCAGCAATTGATCCTGAATCTAGAGCACTTGTCCACACCAACTTGAAGCAGCCACATATTCAGCTTCTGTTGTGGAGTTTGCAACCACATTCTATTTCTTGCACTGCCATGAGATCAATCTACACCCAAGAAATTGACATCCTCCTGTTGTAGATTTCTTATCCAAGCTTGCTTCAGCATAATCACTATCAGTGCATGCTACCAAATCAAAAGGTGAATCTTTTGGATATCAAAGGCCCAATTTAGATTGACCCTTTAAGTACCTAAAAATTCTTTTCACAGCATGAAGATGTGAAACTTTAGTACTGACTTGGTATTTAGCACAAGCACACACTGCAAACATGTTGAAGAAGTAAGGTACATCAATGAACCAATCATTGGTCTATACAAATAAACATCCACTTCTTCACCATCTTCATCCTTGAGCAAAGGCTTATCAGTGACCATGGGTGTGCTTGCTGCCTTGAAATCTGTATACCCAAACTTCTTTAAGATTTCAGCCATATACTTATCTTGACTGATAAATATGCCATCTTCCTTCTGCTTCACTTGCAATCCCAAAAAGAAAGTAAGTTCTCCCATAGAACTTATCTGAAACCTTTAATGCATAAATTTTTCAAACTCAATGCATAATTCCTTCTTTGTTGAACCAAAAATAATATCATCCACATGAACTTGGACTAGCAGGATATCATCTTTGTATCATCTAATAAATAAAGTTTTGTCAATCTTGCCTATGTGAAATCCATTTTCCAATAGGTATGTTGACAATGTTTCATGCCAAGCTCTGGGAGCTTGATGTAAACCATAAAGTGCCTTTTCCACCTTGTATACTTTGTCAGGAAAGTTAGGATCTTCAAACCCTGGTGGTTGACAAACATACACTTCTTCTTCAATTGTCCTATAAAGAAAAGCACTCTTCACATCCATCTGATACACCACAAAGTCTTTATATGAAGCATAAGCTAGAAATAGTCTTATAGCTTCAATTCTTGCAACATGAGCAAAAACTTCATCATAATCAACCCCTTCTTCTTGTGTGTATCCCTGAGCAACTAATCTTGCTTTATTCCTTACCACAATAACTCTTTCATCTTTCTTACATCTGAAAACCCATTTAGTACCAATTGCCCTTTTTCCATTAGGCAAATCCACCAAAGTCCAAACTTCGTGTAGCTTGAATTGTAAAAGCTCTTCTTGCATAGCTTCTACCCAGCTTGGATCATTCAATGTTTGAATTGTATTCTTGGGTTCTACTTGTGTTAAGAAACAAGCAAACAAACAATTTTGAAGCTCTTTGTGACTGTTTCTTTGTTTAAGAGATATAGCAAAGAAACCTTGATCCTTCAAATCCTTTGTCATTCTTCCTGTTTGAACAGCAGACTTCACATCACCGATGATTTATTCTTGAGGGTGATCTTTGTAAATTCTAGTAGTTGAAATAGGACCGACAGGGATAATTTCATCCATGTTTTTTATGTCAGCCTCTACACTAACTTCTTCATCATCAGTATCTGCGTATATATTTTTCAAAGGAGGCATGTTTGGATCAAATGGATATTCATCCTCATTATCAGCAATGCCTTCCTTTTCAGCAGTATTAATAGTTTTATATTTGTTAGTGCTATTACCATCACTAGCAGCATTAAACTCATTAGAACTGCTAACTTTATTATTCTTCACTTGATCATCATATTCAGTTGGAGCTTCATCATCCTGCTTTCTATCATCACTTGAAGACTTAACACCATCTTCTTAATCATCTTTTGGATATTCATCTTAATCATCTTTTTGTGAACTCTTTGGAACTTGGGTTGAGATAAGTGGGTCAACAGTCCATACAGGTAGCAAGACATAATCTTTTCCAGGTCCTGTCTCCTTTTTAGCTTGACCTATGTTTTCATTTGTGTTTGTACCTGCAAAATCATTAGGCTGTGTACCTGCAACAACTGGCTCACAATTCATTGTTTTGGTTAGGGCATCAATATCAAACAACCAGTTTGGTCTACTCCCTGCAACATTAGGTGTACTCTCACTAAACCTAACATGTTAGTTCTCTTCCACTAACCTGGTTCTACTATTGAACACTCTAGCAGCTTTACTATTCAGTGAGTATCTAACAAAGAATCCTTCATCATCCTTTCAATCAAACTTGCCTAATTGATCTATGGTATTAAGGATTGTAACAGGACACCCAAATGGTCTTAGAAAGCTTAACATTGGTGCTATACCATGTAAAAGTTCATAAAGGGTCTTGTTATGAGGCTTAACTACTAAACTTCTATTTCTCCTCAATTAGTGTCCTAACAAGCTGTATTAACTGCTTCACCCCAAAAAGTAATAGGTAACTTAGAATCAGCTAACATTGTTCTAGTAGCCTCAATTAGTGTCCTATTTCTCCTCTCAGCAACACCATTTTGTTGTGGATTCCTAGCTACACTATACTGTCTCATAATACCCTTTACCTCACAAAACTTATTCATGTCCCTATTCTTGAATTCAGTTCCATTGTCACATCTTATCACCTTAACCTTATGATTAACTAGGTTTTCTATCCTGGTTATGAATGACCTAAGGATTCCACTGGTTTCATCATTAGTAGCTAAAAAGAAAACCCAAGTAAACCTACTATAATCATCTGTGACAACTAGGCAATACATCTTTTCATTAAACTTTTCACGAATATTGGTCCAAATAAATCCATGTGCAACATATGTAAAGGCTGACTTATAGAGTTAACTGTTTTGGTCTTACAAGAGGCTCTATATTGCTTTCCTTTCTGACAAGCAACACAGGTTTCATCATTTTCAAAAATTTTAGAAGGTAAACCTCTAACAAGATTTCCCTTCACCAATTTGTTCATTGTTTTAAAATTCAGGTGACCTAGCCTTCTATGCCAAAGCTTAGATTCATCAGATGTGGCCTTTGCAAAAAGACAAGTCTAACCTCCTTTGGAAACCATGTTCTCTAAATCAACACTGTATATATTGTCTTTTCTAGGAACCTTAAGCAAAACATGACTTTCATCAGTCAACTTAAAGTCAGGAGACAAGACAAAATATTCATTATCAGTAAAAAGAACACTATTCTTTTTGTCACACATTTGTGAGACACTAAAGAGATTAAACTTTAGCTCCTTGACAAAGTACACATTCTCAAAATCTAATTTACCAGTTTTTATTGTACCTTTGCCTGTGATTTTCCCTCCTTTAGAGTTACCTCCAAAGGCAACATATCCTCCATCAATTGGCTCAAAATCTGTAAGATAGGACATGTTTCCAGTCATGTTCCTTTAGCATCCACTGTCAATAACTCCTTGGTCTTGTAACTCCACTTGTGGATTGTCCTGCACACAAAGTAATAAAATCAGTTTCTCTTGGGGCCCAAGCCATTACTGACTTGGATCTGCCTTGTGCATCAATATAATCAAATTTCTTTAGCGCAATTGATGCACTGTCATGTTTGGAAACATGGTCTAAAACTTTTATTTTTGGTTTCCAAACCCAGCATGCTGAGACCTTAACAACATAAAAATGATCAACCCAAACAATATCAATCACTTCTTTTGGCTTAGCAGTATTAACTACTGCTTTTGCTTTAGCAGTATTAATAATTATGTTTCTTTGAATGGACTTTTTTGCAGTTGAATATACTGTTTTTGAAAAATTGGTCATTGAATTAGCTCCATTCACTGTTCTTTTTGTGGTAGCAGCACTAACTGGTCTAACAGTATTAATCAATACTGCTGGTTTTGAAAGATTTTGCTTTGCAGTATTAACTGATACTACACCAGACCTCATTTGTACTTGTTGGGAATACGTTTTAGTAATATCAAGTGTCGGTCATTTAATTTGTGTAATAGGTTTCTATTCTCAGTAGGCTTGTATGTTAAATATAGATTATGATCCATGTAGCAAGCCCATGGGCCTTAGCTTATGTTGAACGTGTAGATGGAAGGGACTAGGGGTGTTGCCATAGCCTTCCACTCCTATAAATACTCATGTACTCTTACACTTATGAGTGTTGGTTATTCATATATGTTACTAAACCTTTGCTACTCTTTCTTATGAAATAATCGACCATCTATTTATCTCTTACTCTCATTTCTCTCATATCTTTACTTGTGTTCTACTATTATGGTGACCTAAAAGTGGTATCAAAGCAAGGTTGTTATTATTGGTTGATTTTTGTGGTGTTTTTCTTGTCAAAAAATCATCACTTTGAATCTGTTATACCAAATGCCTAACTGTTTTTACATAGTTTTGGGTTTAACAGTTTCTTCAAGTGTATTCACATCAAATATGGTCAAAAAGTCACATGTTTTTTTCATTTACAGTTTCTATACAAACATATATTATGTGGTCTTTTTGTCTCGTGAAACAGTTTTGTAATATTTTGTGACTGATTTGTACCATCCCATGAAGACTTTTGGGGTCAAAAAGTGGTCAAAAACGTGGTCGAAAAAACTTGGTTAGAAAAAATGGTCGGAAAACGTCTACTCGCTTCAACGAGAACTCAATATTTCCTTGCTTGTATAAGCATGTGAAATACTTCAACTACGGATAAATCTACTAACTTGTACAAGTTAGATAGATGAGGGTTTGTCAAACTTTTGATGAGGGTTCGTCAAACTTCTGATGAGGGTTCGTCGAACTTGTGACTCGTCGAACTTTTGACTAGTCAAACTCATCGAACTTTCATTGAACTTGGTCTAATGACCATTCATCGAACTTGAATCCATCGAACATGGACCCATTGAAGTTTTGACCTGTCAAACCCTTGATTCATCGAACTTTTGTCGAAGTTTGACTCTTAGAACTTTGAATCATCGAACTTGTGATAGAAATAAGATGAAGAAGCAGTTGACCAAAACCATATATCAAGTAAACCCTTGTGAGTTCAGTTTTACCATCACTAGTCACATACAAAATGAAAAACCATACTAGACTCTTATGTTAACTGTTAATCAACCACAACCAATAACAAGTCAACAACTATAAATCCATAACTATCCTAAAATCCCATCCACCTCATAAACAAACAACTCCCAAAGTATCAACTCCCAAACTATCCTAATTCCATCTCCAACTCCTTTTGTCACACAACAACTCAAGATCTCAGATCTGTCAACTTTTCATAAAAAACCTGTCAAGATTTTAAAAGATTGACGCAAAGCCATCATAGATCTGAAGACAATCAAAAAAAAAATTAAATGGACAGATCTCAGTGTCTTTCGTGATCTTATCACACGAAATGATACCATCATAGATCCGAAACTAAAAGATAAAACGACCTCAGTTTTATTTCATGTTTAACATAGTATTTCAAGAGCTTAAAAGGATCTAACACACGAAATATAAACCATCATATATCTATTTAAATTTTTAACTTCTTGATAATATTCGAACTCTATTAGAAGGAAGAACAAAACCATTCGGTTTCATTCTTCTTTTGTGTTTGGTTACACAAGCTGAAAACAAATATAAGATCACCTACCTTATACCTTTGGGAATGATCTTGAAGCCATCTTGCATGATGTGATTCATGTCTTTGTGTGATTCGATTTAACATAAGAAAGGTAGTGTGTTTGTGTTCGGTTGTTTAATCAAGAAGATCACAGGGTGTGTTCGTATGACAATAGACAAGAAAGGAGATTATTGAAAATCTGGAAAACGAGAGTAAATGTATGTGTGGGGGCGATTGATTATGTTTTTAGGGTTTAAATATGGTACTAACTTAGGGTTATGAGTTAAAGTGAGTGTTATATACCGTATAATTAGGGGTTGTTATTGGATTGGGTATGATTTACTTGGGTCCGGGGTTTTATGAAGTAGTTTGGGCTGCATTGTTAAATCGTCTATTTTGATTGGATGGGCCATTGGTACCTATTTTGTGGGGCAAGATATAACAAAATGTTCTAAACGAAAAATATCTATATCCGAGTATTTGATATGATAATTTACAAAGCTAAATTTGATTATGTTTGGGGTCTGAAATGACAAAGTGATTAATTTTTGAGGTTATGTGTTTTTGACAAGATCGTGAATAAACCATTATCAAAATTCACTTAATCAAGTAACAAAGGCTAGTTTTGGGTATTGAACCGCAAGATGTGACTACTGGGTTAATTCTTTATTATTTATTTGAGGTTGAAGTGGAATTTCACGGGTGCGTGTACTTAGTATCTAAAGATATCAGGGTTGGTTGGATGCATGATTCTTCGAGATCCTTGTTTGATCTTTTTACCGTTAGAATGATTAAGACTTGATTTGTCTAGTTATACCTGATGTAAGGAGTTACGTTGTTGTGCTCATAGTGTATAGCTATCACTTTAAAGGAGTTACGTTGTAGTGCTCAAGTGTCACAAAAAGCTATGGATAATTCGAGAGAAGTTCATATACAGTTAAGGATGGTTGGATGGTATGACAACCCGCAAATTTACAGGTCAATACTATTCAACAAACTCGAATTTATTTTCTTGACATTTATTTGAAAACAATTTACATATAACTTTTACTTAAACCAACTTGAAACCTAGAATATATTTCAAGTACACTAGGACTTAGGCTATATTTAGTCCACAACGCTCCAGTATCTTGCTCCTACTCCGGTTCACAATTTTAAACCCTAAAACAATTTCCTTTTCTTTATTTACTTACGGTTGTCAATTCAACAAACGCTATTCGTAATTTAAAATTTAGCACCCGATATACCCAAAACTCTTAACGATTATTTCTAACATATTTTTATACTTCCTAAATGATTACCAAAGTTCCAAAAATATTTCCTTACGCCTAAGGTAAATTCTTTATATCTTACGTTTAATTACGTACAACTTTCGTTAATCACCAAACCAACAACCAATACCTATTTTTAACACCCAATACATACAACATATACACTCTTGTATCAAAACAACTCATCTAATCCCATTTTATTTATATTGCCGCCCCCCTCATATCCTAAAGATATTCATTAGACAAAATTCACATGGCCATTAATTAGCCCACAAATTCCCTAAAACATGGAGTCAAGTATCACAATTGGAGGCTTGACCACAATTTGTCCCCCCTAGCCCCCCCTAATTGGCCCAACCCCCCCTCAACATAGCCAATAATGATTTTGACTTAACTATTAACCCTTTGAAAACCCTTAGTATAAATAGGTTACAATATCCTCATTTTGCACTAGTTAGTTCAAGTGAAAAAAAAAGAAAAAAGATATCACCTCCCATTTCATACATAAAGTCGACACACTCTAGGAGCAAGGAAGGAGAAATCTTGATTGTGGTTAGGTTCAAGCATAATTAGGGTACTCTAGCAAGGGTTTGGAACACTAATTCTTGGGTTAATCAAGTGTCTTACATTCTCATCTCACTAATCTCTTTTGTAAGTAATCTTACATTGCAAAAGTTCATGTTTTTCATGTCATAATGCTTGTTCAAGTATATATACTTAGTTGTCACTTTGTACATGTTGATAAAGTTTTATATTCACAATGATCTTTTAACAAAAGGTTATGTTTTAAACAAGTTTTTATTACAAGTAAACTAGTTAGTAAAAATCTCCACAAGAAAGTGATGATGAACATTATATATATATATATATATATATATATATATATATATATATATATATATATATATATATATATATATATATATATATGTTAGTGAACTTGTAATCTTAACTATGATTGATGATCATTTACAATCATGAAAATGGACTCTTGAATATTGCTAAGTTAGTGTTAGATCACTATTGTTATGTTGAGATATTGGTGGATGAACTAGGACTAGATTTGGAGTTGTTGTTAAGTGGTTATAATAACTAGAAGACTAGGAAAAATTGTTTGACACTTTGATAATGAATCCGTCTCGTTTTGATTAACACAGGAAACTCAGTAGCTTGGTGATAAGTTTAGACTAGAAATATAGAAAATAGACTCAATAACGAAAACGTAGCCGCTTGAATGAGTTAAAACGGGTTTATAACGAAAAAGATACGTTAGTTTCAATTTATGCGACGAAAACTAAATTTTCAGAAAATTGTTGAAGCTGTTAGGAATTTTGATTAATGAAAACTGATGATGAATGGTAACTAGACTAGCCTAGACCTTAGAAATCCAATAGTATACATAAATACCTTCGCGGGGATAGGTAAAACTTAAGAAACGGAGCTACGACGAAAAAGTTATGGCCTAAAGAAAGTTTACGGCTACATATACGTTGAAAGCTTATTTTTTTGCTATTAAAAAAGCTGTTAGAAATGTGTAAAATGGATTTTTGGACACTTTAGAGTGTATTTTGGCTAAAATGACGTAAACGAAAATGGTACAACATTATATATACTTATTAAGCTATTAGAAATGTGTAAAATGGTAGAACATTATATATGCTTTTGCTACGGTGAGTTTCATAGCCCCGATTTTTACATTGTTTATACATGATTTCTAAACCCTCAGGGTGAGAATACATTGCTTATTTTTTTGACACAAGTGCTAAAAAAACCGTTACTTTTCCTAAGTTACCGCATTGCCATTAAAGTCCCCTTTGAATCATGAACCGTTAATTACTTGTAAGCGTGGATGTTATAGATAGATCTATTTGGGTTGACACCCCGTCCAAGTTGGTCGCGCCAACCTGTCAAACGGACGCATATCATTCGGATTATTTCCGAGTGTTTGGCAAACACTTATTTGGGGCATTACTATTATTATGCTTGATTGCATACCATTACGTCGAGCTTCGGGGTCATAAGCTTAGGCACTAGATGAGTGACCTTTTACTCATCATTTTATACCCGAAAACCCCCACAAAAACGACCAAAAACACCGAAATGGACCATATATTGTTACAAATATCATTGGATTGTGTTTTATGTGTTTCAGGTACAAAAGGATTGAAAACGAGACAAATACGAACAAAACCGAGCTTGGAATGGAAAAGAGCCGAAAACCGAAGCCGAAAAAGACAATTTTCATTTGGATTTAATTCGAGCTCCAGAAATTCCAAAATGGCCCTTGGATTATTTTCATTTGACAAAATTGACCCTTGGATTAACTTTGAAGAAATGGCATGTTCGGTCCCTGAAGTTTACAAGATCTACACTTTTTGTCCTTTTATTAAATCAACTAAACTTATTTATCCTATCAAATAATACCAACCGGATCTAAAAACAAACACAACCCAACCCTTTATAACCTTTAACCCACAAACCCAATCCACCCACGGCCCAATCCAAACCCCACTACCCGTTCTAAGTCAAACACCCGAATCAACTTTAACCCACTACCTGTTTTAGTTAAATACCGGGTTAAAATCAAAAGAGATAGTCAAAATCCCCAAACTCAGTCAAACACCAAATTAAACCACTGTATATCTTCCATCCTTTAAACCCTAATCCCATTAAACCCGCTTATCTGCTAATCCTCCCCATGTCACTCTCACCACCACTCCAGTCCAAGAAGAACCCACATGGGTTTGCCTTTGGTCCCCCCTCCACCTCAGCGATCCGAAGCAAAGGAATGATCCAACGGTTCTAAGTGGAAGAAGTAGAGAGCAAGTTTAATCCAAGGGTCACGAATTGATGCAAGAAGCAACAAGGGAACTCTCACACAGAACAAGCACAAATGCAGAAGAAACCCTACTTTTTATTTTAGTATAAATAGGATAGTAGCTGATGAAGCGAAAAGTGTACCGCTTTTAAGGGGTCATTTAAGCCCTAAATTGTATTTATTTGATCAAATATTGCCCTAAATCGTTCCTTTTGTCATTTTGGGTACTTTTGAGGAGAAATCTGGAAAAGGAGGCATTTTGGACATTTTTGGAGCATAAAAGTGAAGAAAACGACAAAGTCTCAAAAATCGGCTAAAAGTTACCTTTGACGGCGTCAAATTTTACTCTGGACGGCGTCATGGCTTGGCAAGAAAAGGTGGATGTGAAATTTACTCATGATAAGCCAGTGAAAATTGCATGTAAATTCTGACGGCGTCACGCTTTAACCTGATCAAGGGCGTCACGGCTTAAATTAAAGAGGGACGGCGTCACGTTCAAGAGCTGACGGCGTCAAGCCTTGATAAGCCAGAACGGATTTTGGAGAGCTAAAGAGGGACAGCGTCAAGAAGGTCATCCGGGAACCCTAAAAGCGGCGAGGTGACGGCGTTACACTCCATAAGGTGACGCCGTCAGATCCAAAAGTCTATATATAGTTTTCTAATTTTTTGTCATTAGAGGGAGGACTTAGTGTGGAATTTTTGGGAGAAAACCCTAAGACGATTTTAGCATCTTTTTCAAGGCTTTTTGCCTTGAGATCTTCCATGTTACATTGAAAGATAAGTCATCAATTAATCATTCAATATGTCTATGTGTTGTTTGATTTTATCTTGTTCTTGTCTTTTGTTTAACATGTTAGGCTAGATTTATCTTGTGTTTGCTTAGATCTAATGAAACCTAGCTATTGATTATTGGTTATTAGTGTGTTATTAGTTGTATTGGATGATTGTTTATCTATGTTAGGCTTAAGAAAACTGGCTAACTTCCTATTCGGTAACTTGCTTGAACGTCTTAAGAAACATGAACCAAATGCGTACTAAAGGTTTTTATGGTTGTATTTAATGCACAAGCGAATTCTAGTGATCCCATGTTAGGAGCTTCTTAGCCGGCTCGACATAGGAGTGAAGTAGGAGCTTGTAGAGTTGGGGAAGTACGTACGCCACCCCACGATTGGTATTAAGGAATACACCCGTCATCCAAGCGACTAATACACACTAATCAACCGGTAAAAGATAGTTAGGGAGTAAGGAAATCTAAGTAAACACATTTCTCTACACTTAAGTTTTCACCAACATTTTATTTTCAGTTATTTATTTTATTTGCATTTGTAGTTATTTGGGTTAGTTGACTAGCAACTAATTCCGCCCACTCCTTCAAACCCGAGATTTTACTTGCTTTCATAAAAAATATAAAAACATAAAAAGAATCTTCCTCAACCCTTAGACCTATTAGAGTAGTCTTTCTTACCTAACGAACACTATTCCCTGTGGAGAACGATCAATCCCCCGTACTTACCACTACACTATACTACATCGGTCAGGTACACTGCCTGGTGGGGTTGTAAGCCTCTTGAGATCCCTCGAGAGGTAAAACCTGTTGTAAGGTTGCAAAACCACGCATCAAGTTTTTGGCGCCGCTGCCGGGGAATAGTTATTGTTTAGGTTGATTTTTTTTTTTTTACTTTATAGGTCTACTCACTAGATTCCCTTCTAGTGAGATTTTTATTTTATTTTTCTAGGTTTTCTTTAGTCTATCTATTTTCTTTGTGCTTTTGTTCGTAACAAATTTTCATTGACTATTCAGTTTGCCATTATGGAAAACGCGAATCCACCCCTTACACCTGGCGAAGTGGCTTTGTTGCGGAGCCAACTTGAGAATGAGATTAGTGAGCTCAGGGAGCTCAGTAGAATGATTGATATAGAGCTTGACCATGCCTTGAACCACTTAGGGACCGCCATATACTCAGATAATTACTTAGAACGTAATAATCTTACGGTTGATAAGTTGATTGAGAAAATTGATGAAGTGAAGGTAGATCCTAGGTTTGATGATTATTTCAATGAATACCCCACTAAGGAGGAGATTGCTTACTATAACAACCTAGTTGATAACCCTCGACCACCTTTTGTTAGAATTGACCCAAAGATTAAGAGGGGTGATCCCGGGAATGTGAAGATACCATGTATGATTGGGTACCAATACGTTGAGCATGCTTACATTGACTGTGAATCCCCAATCAACGTGATGTCCTCAGGCCTTTATAGCCAGATCATAAACACACCACTTGAGCCTAGGATGGACCCCAAGTGTCCGGGCGGAGTTTGCAACTTCGTTGGAAGGATTAAGGATATGCATATCCTTGTTGGGAATTTTACCTTTGTCACCAACTTCATGATCTTAGAAGATTTGGCATGTGTTGTTGACTGCCGCCTATCTCGCGTGGTGTTAGGTAAGCCATTTATTGAAGCATCCAATTTAAGGTATGATCGTTTGAAAGGCACGGTTCAGTTTTCTAATCACATAGATAGGATCACATATAGGATGCCTTATCAGGTAAATGAATTTCGTTTCGTGCCTCGATTTGACATGGACAACATTGGTGCGATTGAGGACATCAATGAAGAGGATAAAGAAAAAGGCATGGACTATGTTTGGAATAAGAGAAGCCTCTATTATAAAGATTGCTTAAACCTTGGACCTAAATACAAAATTGATATGGAGGTTGTTAGGATGATTAGAGGGGCAATTGAGAAGCAAAACGGAAAAACGTAGAACACGTGACTTTGAGTCTAGCTACAAGACTCGTTAATAAAGAAAAGCGCTTCTTGGGAGGCAACCCAAGCTTTATTTTATTTATTTGCTTTGTGTGTTTATTTGTTTGTTTGTTTGTTTTTATTTGTTTCCGTATGTATGTTTAATTTTTATTCTTATTGATTCATGTTAAAAACTAATTTGTGAAAATGCTTTATTTTGTTTTTAACTTCGTCTTAACTACATATAAAGGTATTTTGCAAAAGTTAAGTGTAAGGGAAATCTAAATCGGTTTATTAGAACACAAATTAACATGAATCGTAATAATAATAAATTAACATACATATTAGTGTGTGTTTGAGTCAAATGCTTGTATCGAGTCATAATGATGTTTTGCAGGATTTCCAGGAAGTAAGGTAAAGGTTTTTCCAGAAATTTTCCGGAAACTTAAAATGAAAATTTTTGTCAGGTCATTTCTGACGGCGTCAGGGTTTATAACCTGACGGCGTCAGATTTAATTTTCAGAAATTTTTGAAAATTTTGTTTTTAAAAAGTTTTTATTAAAATCTCCAACTTATAATCTCCAGGAATCTGCAAAGTTATCATTCCACAAGCATTATATCCTTATATATAGATTTTATCCCGCCGATGTTATGCAGGTTTTCGTGTTTGTTTTCTCAGGTTTGGTATGTGCTTAAACACATACTTTTATTTGACCAAAACCGGACCCAAATAGACCAAAAACTAACCATAAATGCCAAAGATATTGTATTTTTGTGTTTATTTCTATGCAGGTACGAATATCTTGAAAAAGGGACAAAATCAAGCAAAATCCGAGAAAATGAGCACGAGACAAGGAAAAGAGATTCATAGAGCCGAAGCCGGGGAAAATTCGTGCAAAAATCCCGAAGAGCCCTTGGATTATTTTCACTTGACAAAATCAGTCCCTTGATTTATTTTGGAGATGTGGCAGTTGGGTCCTTGAAGTTTACAACAATTACACCTATGGTCCTTGTGTTTGTCTAATTTTTACTTAACCTAAAAACACATCCCACGGACCATATATTAACACAACATTTTAAACCCACCAACAGCCCACTTATACCCCCAAAGTAATCCCTAACCCACTATCCCTTTACTACCGGCCCAATCCCAACGTTAAACCACCCAAGCCCAATTCACTCACCAATACCCGACCGACCCACCCCCTTTTTGCTTAAAAACTAATACCGGTTCATAAATCGGTCAAACCCCCAAATAAGTGGTCAAAATCCCTAACTTAGCTAAATACTATTTATCATCTTCTTCCCTAATCCCTCCCCTAATCACTCGACCGATCACTATCACCACCTCACCACTACCATCCAAAACAATCACATGGGTGTGTCTTGGTCCCCTCCACTCCACTTCATCAATCCGTGGCATGAGTATCATCTAACGGTTCAAGATTCAAGTTGTGGGCATCAAGTTTAATCCAAGGGTCCCAAATGAAGTAAGGAAGCACAAGAGGAACTCTCTCACAAGAAAAACACAAGAAAGAAGATATATATAGATGTGGCCGAACTCACGTTTAATCTTTGTCCCATTTTTCATGTCTTAGGAAAATGTTGACCATTTTATTTGTTTGATGTTTTTTTTAGTGTAGAATTTAATTCAAGTTGTAATTTACTCTAATTTAATTTCCTGTTAATTCAAAGTTTCAAGTTTTTCTTGTTTTCTGGTTGGTCAACCTTTGGTCAACTGCTGAATTCGTTGCTTTTGTTGCTTTTGTACTGCTTTTGTTGATTCTTGTTAGTTCAGAAGTTAGTTTAGAACCAAGGTGTTATTGTTTGCTTTAAAATCATTATTAGCAGCCTGCACATGTTCTGTCCCAATCTTCCCGATTCTTAGCTTATTATCCACTTGTTAATTAAACCTTTAGGCCTGAATTTTGGTATGTAATTAGGTGATAGTATGAGCTTAATCTGTTTTGCACTTTTAGGTTCTAAGCTTTTAGACTAGTAGCTTTTAGGTTGGCTTTCGGCTTGTGATTCTGCTTATTTTCTGCTTTTCATTGTTGTTACTGCTATTGTTTGTTTTTTTTTTTTTCTGCTGCTTAAAATGATATATGGTTAAGTTAGAATGAATGAGGATGGCTTAGGATTTGCATAAGTTTTCTAAGCTTCATGGATCTTAACAGCTTTAATCATTAGATATAGAGTAATATAGATTTAGTTAATTTTAGGTATTAAATCTTGTTAAATATAGTTTATAATAGTTGTTTGACATCTGGTATCTAGGTTTTAAAAGTCAAAAAAAATCCAAACTTACCCATTTCATTTTTTTTGCATCAACAGTTATGAGCTCTGCATAGGTTTTTAGTTGTTTGTTGAATTATTTGTTTTTATTAGCCTAATTGATATGCGTAGCGAGTAGCTTATTAGTGTTTGCTAAGTGATATGAATTTGTGATTTAAGTGTGGATAAATAAAAAAGGGATTGTGATTAATAATTAGTCAAATTGTTTAGATTTGTGATTTTATTATTTGAAGGGCAAAAGCCGGAAAATAATCAAATTACACATCTAGTAATTATTTTCTTTTTAAAGGATTATTTGCAAAATAAACCAACGTTGTGAGGAAATAATCTTGTTTAAGGAAAATAATTCGTCATCAAACCTTATTCCACACTTAATGAACTTGTCACGTCACTTAGCAAACGTATTTCCCATATATATCTTTTAAATCATTTTTAGAATTACCTAGTTGCCTCTATTACTTAGTAAATTTGTTAGTTTACTATTAGTACAATTAGTTTTAGATTATTTATTTGCTACTAGTTTTTAGATTAGATTGCTTTTAGGATTATTTGTGCTTTACGTACTTGTTTTATATGCTTTATTATTGTGTTTTTTTTAGTTTATGTTTGCTATCGTAGTTATAAACTCCAAATTTCTCACTTTTATTCACATTCACTACACGAATCACGTTCCGGGAACACAAATTCCATTCGATCTTCGTCGGGACAACGAACCTGGGCTTTGCATATTTCCGGTGCAATTCTCCTTGTACTATAAATTGTTGAATCAATTTTTGGCGCCGCTGCCGGGGAAGGTTGAAGTGAGTGCGTGATTCCGTTTTTCGATTCGTGTTTTGAAGAATCTTCCTCGTGAAGTTTCGTAAATATCTTGTGAATATTTTTACCCAAAAATCCAAAAAAATTGAAAAACTTTGAAAAACCCAAAAAGATTTTCTTTTCAAAAATTATTTTCCTTTTTCCTTTAGGATTTTCCATGTTTCTAAAATTTAAAAATCCAAAAATATTCTTCTTAATCCTCTTATCCGTTTGATTCTTATCTCTTTACCCTCTCATACCGTTTAATTCGTATCTTCTTACCCTCTTAACCGTTTAATTCTATCTCTTTATCCCTCTTATGTTTAATTCTCATGTCGTCACTGGGCTATACTTGTTTTGATTGTAAAAGCCCGTTGATTGACAGTCTTCGTTGTTCAAAGTGTGCGTGTGAGCGGTGTGGAAATCACAACCCAAGAGGATCTTGTTATTGGTGTGAAGTAGCCCTCAAAGAGCTTAATTCCATCGATAATTCTCAAAGTTTTTCTGAACACCCTCCACAACCCCAGCCATCCTCACTCACTCAGCATAATTGCTTTGTATGTGGAGATCCGTTGGGGGATAATTCACACTGTGAACGATGCTTCTGCAAAGGATGTGGGTTTACCCATGGACTTTGCGTGTGTTGCACTTCTGAAATCGAAAATACAAATGCTTATCCAGATTTTCAAAACGATTTCAACCCTCCTCAAGATTCATTTTGGCAAGAACCATGTTATCAAAACTTCAATGATACATCATTCCAAAATATGCCAAATGATCCTTGTGAGTGTTGTGGAGGTCCTCATAATGGTGGGAATTGTCCCGGTTGTAGCATGGTGGAATCGGGAAACGGGTTTGTCTATGACCAAAATCCTTATTCTTACCATGAAACAACCGACTTTTTCGACCAGCCCCCACAACACCAGATGGAGACATATTCTTGTGAATATTGTGGAGGTAGTCCTCACCCGGGTTTTGATTGTCAAACAGGGAACACGTTTGTCTATGAACAAGTTCCATGTAATCAAAATTTCGGGTATGACCATTATCCATATAATTCACCGAATCAGTCACAACAATATTATTGTTGTGAGTACTGTGGAGGTCCTCACTATAGCTCTGATTGTCAAACAAGGAGCCCGCTTGTCTATGAGCACGGCCCTTGTAACAATTATGACTATTCTTATCATGACCAACCTCCACAGTATCAAACGATTCAAACGCAGCCTCAGCCATTTCCTCAAGAATCATTCCAAGAAATTCATAATATTAGGAATGATCTTCTGGATTCTGCTTTCGAAAATGTATTCCAAAAATTTCATGATGTGAGGAATGCATTTAATGCTTGGGCTGCTAAACAGACCCAAGAGGATCGTCATGGTGAATCTATGGAAGATTTACTCGCCATTGAACGTGCAGCACATAACCGTTTCTTGTTTAATAAGGCTTGCATGCTCGATGACGAAGATGACGACGAAGATGAGAGTGCTATTCCTTTAAATGATAACATTTCTCAACCCTCTCAGTCTACACCCGAGGACTCTCTAATTATGGGGGATGAGCATCTTAGCGCTGTTCCTGAAAAGGAATCGGACGAATTCATAAAGTCTAGTGCTGAGAACCTTGTCCCAACCCCAAGTGAGTCTGAGGAGATATTTGACAGAGAATGTGATTCTCCAATTTTTGGAGAATCTCTTGACATCTCTGAGGTTACTTCCGGGATTTTCTCTAACAATCTTTTTGAATTTGATGACGATTGCTTTTCTAGCAACGTTAATCCTCTCTTTGTTGAAGTGTTAGAGAACGATGAGGTCAAAGACTCTAATGTTTTTGAAAATATGACCTCAATTGTTAATCCCGAGAATCAAAAGAATATTCTTTCTCCGACATATGTGACAGTGCCTTTTGGGGATCGCCCTTATATTGACTTCGCATATGTCGTTCAAGTTTTTCTACCTTTCTTCTCCTACAAGGTAGATTCTCCTTCCATTCACTCGCTCGGGAGTGAGGACAAAATCTTTGACCCCGGCATCTCTCATTCTTTCAAGCCGGGTCTATCTCATCGGAGTGGAACTTTCAAGCGCTTCAATGTTTATCCAAACATCTTGAATGAAAGTCCGATGGAGATTTTCTCTTCCACCTGCTCCCCCAAGAACAATTAAATTCGGGGCGAGTCTAAGCTATACGACTCGAGCAAAAACAAGCGCTTCGTGGGAGGCACCCCATGCTTATCCATCTATCTTCTTTCTATTTTCTCTCTAATAAGTGTAGTGAGGAGGGTTTCCTCTTCCATTTCTTGTGTTTCGTGGTTGTTTGTGTATGTCCAGGTTAGCCCGATTGATGAAGACTCTCGTGCTCGTGGTCTGCTTCTCTCCACTCGAGTTTCATCATTCGTTGCTCATCCGATATCCTTAATCTTATCGTTTTACGTTTATCTTTGGCATAATTCATAAACGGCCTTAGATTTATGTAGGAGAACCCTTACCTTTAAGACATTGAGGACAATGTCTCGTTTTAGTCTGGGGGGGTAATCTTTCGATTTGATTTTTGCCTTGCATTTTTGCCGTTTTCTCTCGCAACCCCGTTTTTCCTCAAAATTTGAAAAAATCCAAAAAAATGAGAAAAATTTAAAAAAAAATTTTGCAAAAATATAATAAATTTTGACATTTTTGTTGACTTTCCGCTGGTGAGAGTAGGAATAAAATTCTGACTTGACCGGGCGTGTTGAGCCCTAGCTTGTCCCCTTAACCATTTATAATCTATAAGCGTGCTAGTCTTTTACACAAGGAGCTAGAAAACGCGAATTCTTTTCAAGAGTTTGCAAGTTCCCGTATTTGACTTTATATATGCATGGCTTGATTATTAGGCTAAGCATTCGCGGATCTTATTATTTAAGATTTTAAATTTGCGAAGAACGAGAAATGATAGAGTTGTTTATAAGTTAGATTGCTAAACGTGGAGTAGTTGGATCTCTTTAGAGCTCATCGAAGTTATTTGTGGCTTTTTGTTCCCATAAGCTTGTTTCACTCAAAAATAGTAATCTAGGAATAATTAAAGCTATTTTAGTTTTGGCGATAATTAGTTTTTATTTCTTCCTTAGAGAATCCTTGCTTATAAGAGTTGGGTACACATCAAGGTACTGCCAGTGTTACGGTGTAATAGACTATTCCATCTTGCTGGCTCGCAACCGATGTTGGGATTGTTATAAAAGCCGTAGGACTTGGGGTTTGGCAATTAATTAATGAATATGATAATGTATAATAATAATCCAAAGCCATAAAAAGTTTTCTACATCTTGCCGGTTCGCAGCCGATGTTGTAGACTTCTAATAAAGGCAGAGGAAAAATTCCAAGGTCATAATAGACTATCACATCTTGCCGGTTCGCAGCCGATGTTGTGATTGTTATAAAGGGCCAAGGACTAAATACATTAATGTGCTTAATAGTGTTAAAAATGCCAAACTTCGACTCCGGGGGTGTCCTAATAAAGGCTTCCATCTCTGGACTCGTAGATGAGTTGTTTCGGTCGCAAATAAAAGGGATATTCTCAAAATCGTGTTAAATCAGAGACCTTGATGTGGACCTCATTTTTGTATGCAACGGTTTTCGAGGGAAGGTTTGGAAACTACTTAGCGTCTAAACTAGGTATCTTTATCGGATTAAAACTTATCGAAATGAGAATTTGAAGAAATTCATTTCTCACCAAAAATAAAATAAATAGAGGAAAATAGGAATTTGGGAACAAAGAGTCCACAATTAGCTTTTATGAGTAGTGTTGGCAATCTAACTTGTAAATGACAATGATTTCGTTTTTACGCTTAGTTTGGGGACTCGTGAAAAATCAGGAACGACGAATTTTATCCGTATGGTCACTTCTTTATGAGTCGTGTTTCCTGCTCGAAGACCCTAAAAGTTATCGTGAGATAATGATTGTCAACAAAGCCGTCACATGAAAATGAGAAAAATACAAAAATATAATAAAAAGGAAAATCGGGGAGTTTTTAGAACTTAAGATTTCTTAATCTCTTTTGAAAATTTTGCTACTTCTCAAAGTTAGTAAAAAGAGATTGGAAATTTTTGGTTTTAAAAACGTGTTTTTATAACATTGCGTGAGGACACGTCAATATCTTAGTCTGGGGGAATTTTGGTATGTGCTTAAACACATACTTTTATTTGACCAAAACCGGACCCAAATAGACCAAAAACTAACCATAAATGCCAAAGATATTGTGTTTTTGTGTTTATTTCTATGCAGGTACGAATATCTTGAAAAAGGGACAAAATCAAGCAAAATCCGAGAAAATGAGCACGAGACGTGGAAAAGAGATTCATAGAGCCGAAGCCGGGGAAAATTCGTGCAAAAATCCCGAAGAGCCCTTGGATTATTTTCACTTGACAAAATCAGTCCCTTGATTTATTTTGGAGATGTGGCAGTTGGGTCCTTGAAGTTTACAACAATTACACCTATGGTCCTTGTGTTTGTCTAATTTTTACTTAACCTAAAAACACATCCCACGGACCATATATTAACACAACATTTTAAACCCACCAACAGCCCACTTATACCCCCAAAGTAATCCCTAACCCACTATCCCTTTACTACCGGCCCAATCCCAACGTTAAACCACCCAAGCCCAATTCACTCACCAATACCCGACCGACCCACCCCCTTTTTGCTTAAAAACTAATACCGGTTCATAAATCGGTCAAACCCCCAAATAAGTGGTCAAAATCCCTAACTTAGCTAAATACTATTTATCATCTTCTTCCCTAATCCCTCCCCTAATCACTCGACCGATCACTATCACCACCTCACCACTACCATCCAAAACAATCACATGGGTGTGTCTTGGTCCCCTCCACTCCACTTCATCAATCCGTGGCATGAGTATCATCTAACGGTTCAAGATTCAAGTTGTGGGCATCAAGTTTAATCCAAGGGTCCCAAATGAAGCAAGGAAGCACAAGAGGAACTCTCTCACAAGAAAAACACAAGAAAGAAGATATATATAGATGTGGCCGAACTCACGTTTAATCTTTGTCCCATTTTTCATGTCTTAGGAAAATGTTGACCATTTTATTTGTTTGATGTTTTTTTTTTAGTGTAGAATTTAATTCAAGTTGTAATTTACTCTAATTTAATTTCCTGTTAATTCAAAGTTTCAAGTTTTTCTTGTTTTCTGGTTGGTCAACCTTTGGTCAACTGCTGAATTCGTTGCTTTTGTTGCTTTTGTACTGCTTTTGTTGATTCTTGTTAGTTCAGAAGTTAGTTTAGAACCTAGGTGTTATTGTTTGCTTTAAAATCATTATTAGCAGCCTGCACATGTTCTGTCCCAATCTTCCCGATTCTTAGCTTATTATCCACTTGTTAATTAAACCTTTAGGCCTGAATTTTGGTATGTAATTAGGTGATAGTATGAGCTTAATCTGTTTTGCACTTTTAGGTTCTAAGCTTTTAGACTAGTAGCTTTTAGGTTGGCTTTCGGCTTGTGATTCTGCTTATTTTCTGCTTTTCATTGTTGTTACTGCTATTGTTTGTTTTTTTTTTCTGCTGCTTAAAATGATATATGGTTAAGTTAGAGTGAATGAGGATGGCTTAGGATTTGCATAAGTTTTCTAAGCTTCATGGATCTTAACAGCTTTAATCATTAGATATAGAGTAATATAGATTTAGTTAATTTTAGGTATTAAATCTTGTTAAATATAGTTTATAATAGTTGTTTGACATCTGGTATCTAGGTTTTAAAAGTCAAAAAATCCAAACTTACCCATTTCATTTTTTTGCATCAACAGTTATGAGCTCTGCATAGGTTTTTAGTTGTTTGTTGAATTATTTGTTTTTATTAGCCTAATTGATATGCGTAGCGAGTAGCTTATTAGTGTTTGCTAAGTGATATGAATTTGTGATTTAAGTGTGGATAAATAAAAAAGGGATTGTGATTAATAATTAGTCAAATTGTTTAGATTTGTGATTTTATTATTTGAAGGGCAAAAGCCGGAAAATAATCAAATTACACATCTAGTAATTATTTTCTTTTTAAAGGATTATTTGCAAAATAAACCAACGTTGTGAGGAAATAATCTTGTTTAAGGAAAATAATTCGTCATCAAACCTTATTCCACACTTAATGAACTTGTCACGTCACTTAGCAAACGTATTTCCCATATATATCTTTTAAATCATTTTTAGAATTACCTAGTTGCCTCTATTACTTAGTAAATTTGTTAGTTTACTATTAGTACAATTAGTTTTAGATTATTTATTTGCTACTAGTTTTTAGATTAGATTGCTTTTAGGATTATTTGTGCTTTACGTACTTGTTTTATATGCTTTATTATTGTGTTTTTTTTAGTTTATGTTTGCTATCGTAGTTATAAACTCCAAATTTCTCACTTTTATTCACATTCACTACACGAATCACGTTCCGGGAACACAAATTCCATTCGATCTTCGTCGGGACAACGAACCTGGGCTTTGCATATTTCCGGTGCAATTCTCCTTGTACTATAAATTGTCTGTATCAAGGTTTAACAGGTTATTTTGGACAAGGAAATGTTTTTGAATCAAGCTTTTGGCGATGCATTAGTCATGGAGCTTCAACATTACTTTGGAAGAAGATTTAACCGTGTTACTTCATTATCCACCGAGCGAATCAGGGGAGTATTTGATTTCATTCTTTTACTTTATGCTTTTACATCTTGTTATTTGAACATTGGGGACAATGTTCATCTTAAGTGTAAGGGGAGGGTAAAAGTACGATTAGAGAATGCTATTACGCTTGATTTTTGTTTGTTTAATAGTAGATGTGTAATAAAACTAAGAGAAATACTTGTTAAGGTAATTTTAGTGCCAAATTTAAAATTTTTTACAACATATAGGAGTGAAACTTTGATCTTAATGAGCGTCTCACGGATAGGAGTTATATGACTAGCACAAAAACCGTACCACTAAAAAAATTTTCCACCCCCAAATATGTGAGGTTCGCCCCTAGAATTGGTAGGAAAAGCATTTATGCTATGATGTGTGTACCGGTAGCACTTAGATTCTGGAACTTGCGTTAGGACCATTCCAAGGCCACAAGTGAGACTACATTCGTGTAGTTAGATTTACTACATGATAAGAGGCATTAGGATTAACCCATTGTTTTACACCTGTGTTTTTGTTATAATTACATTGGCTACATTGGTCAAGTAATTCTCCCACACCCTTTGCGTTGTACTCATTTTTAGTACACGATACCCCTAGTACACCCCTCAGAGCCTATCTTTTCGTTTCGACCTTTAAGCATTTTACTTAAAGGAAGAATTTGTTACACCCCACTAAAATGTACACCCAAATCGCCTTAGCCTACCTTGTATGCACTCATTTTTAGTGCATTATTGTGACAACATTTGTTTAAACCCAAGTTAATTATCTAGTTGATTACATGGTTGCTAAGTCGAGTCATATCCTTGTACATATTGTTTTGGGACGATTGGGACTCATGGGTAAAGTACTAGTGTAATGGAGTAATGGGGAAGAACATCATTTATTACCCCCATATGTGCTAAATATTTTAAAAAGTACTCCAAGTTTTTCAATTATCTTAATTCGAGTCATTAGAATAGTTATTTGTAAAGTTATGTAAAAGTTCAAGTGTAAGGGGGATGCAATGCCCCTATGATGTATTATTTTGGATGGTAGGGCAAAAGTGTATGCAAAAAAAAAAAAAAAAAAAAAAAAAAAAAAAAAAAAATCGAAAAATCAAGAAAAATACAAAAAAATGAGAAAAAGAAAAGTAGAAAAAACATACGGACTACCATCCCGTTTCATTTTATGTTTATTTTTATGTTTTTGTTATTTTATTTTTTAGCTTAAGATCGAGTCGAGTCTTGGCTTAGCAACATTGTATAGTACATGTAATTGATCAAGATCTTTAACTCGCCACCAGTAAAACATCCTTTATCCAACAAAACCGTGTTTTCCTTTTCCCTACACCTAACATTATAACCCATGTAAAAGCCCTCTTTGATAGTTTATCTTAGGTGCTTACGCCTAGTGGAGGAGGTTTTCGATCCTTTCCCAAGCCTATGGTAATCTATTTGCTATGACAGGTAGTGAGAGATATTATCCGTTTTCATTTATGAGATTTATTTTGATGACACTTGAGAGATGTGAGTATCTAAACACTACTTGTGAGGTTCTAGTTTATAATCTCCGTGCTTATTATGATTGAAGTGGAACGAATATTTGTTGTAATTACTTTTATGTTAGCATTAAATGACCCCTAACTTGTATTTTGATTAGAATAAAAGCGCATTTGCTTGAGGACAAGCAAATCTCAAGTGTAAGGGTATTTGATGAAGCGAAAAGTGTACCGCTTTTAAGGGGTCATTTAAGCCCTAAATCGTATTTATTTGATCAAATATTGCCCTAAATCGTTCCTTTTGTCATTTTAGGTACTTTTGAGGAGAAATCTGGAAAAGGAGGCATTTTGGACGTTTTTGGAGCATAAAAGTGAAGAAAACGACAAAGTCTCAAAAATCGGCTAAAAGTTACCTTTGACGGCGTCAGATTTTACTCTGGACGGCGTCATGGCTTGGCAAGAAAAGGTGGATGTGAAATTTACTCATGATAAGCCAGTGAAAATTGCATGTAAATTCTGACGGCGTCACGCTTTAACCTGATCAAGGGCGTCACGGCTTAAATTAAAGAGGGACGGCGTCACGTTCAAGAGCTGACGGCGTCAAGCCTTGATAAGCCAGAACGGATTTTGGAGAGCTAAAGAGGGACGGCGTCAAGAAGGTCATCCGGGAACCCTAAAAGCGGCGAGGTGACGGCGTCACACTCCATAAGGTGACGCCGTCAGATCCAAAAGTCTATATATAGTTTTCTAATTTTTTGTCATTAGAGGGAGGACTTAGTGTGGAATTTTTGGGAGAAAACCCTAAGACGATTTTAGCATCTTTTTCAAGGCTTTTTGCCTTGAGATCTTCCATGTTACATTGAAAGATAAGTCATCAATTAATCATTCAATATGTCTATGTGTTGTTTGATTTTATCTTGTTCTTGTCTTTTGTTTAACATGTTAGGCTAGATTTATCTTGTGTTTGCTTAGATCTAATGAAACCTAGCTATTGATTATTGGTTATTAGTGTGTTATTAGTTGTATTGGATGATTGTTTATCTATGTTAGGCTTAAGAAAACTGGCTAACTTCCTATTCGGTAACTTGCTTGAACGTCTTAAGAAACATGAACCAAATGCGTACTAAAGGTTTTTATGGTTGTATTTAATGCACAAGCGAATTCTAGTGATCCCATGTTAGGAGCTTCTTAGCCGGCTCGACATAGGAGTGAAGTAGGAGCTTGTAGAGTTGGGGAAGTACGTACGCCACCCCACGATTGGTATTAAGGAATACACCCGTCATCCACGCGACTAATACACACTAATCAACCGGTAAAAGATAGTTAGGGAGTAAGGAAATCTAAGTAAACACATTTCTCTACACTTAAGTTTTCACCAACATTTTATTTTCAGTTATTTATTTTATTTGCATTTGTAGTTATTTGGGTTAGTTGACTAGCAACTAATTCCGCCCACTCCTTCAAACCCGAGATTTTACTTGCTTTCATTAAAAATATAAAAACATAAAAAGAATCTTCCTCAACCCTTAGACCTATTAGAGTAGTCTTTCTTACCTAACGAACACTATTCCCTGTGGAGAACGATCAATCCCCCGTACTTACCACTACACTATACTACATCGGTCAGGTACACTGCCTGGTGGGGTTGTAAGCCTCTTGAGATCCCTCGAGAGGTAAAACCTGTTGTAAGGTTGCAAAACCACGCATCAGTAGCAGGGTTGTAATTTTTTTTTGAGGTTTTATTTTTAGCTTAAAATTTAGGTATTTTTCTTTTTTCTTTTATTGTTATTTATCTTGTTTTTTTTTTTTTTTAATTTCCAGTAATGTAATTTCAATTCAGTTAATGCAAATTTAATTTTTCTTGTTTTTATTTTATTGGTCAGCTTATTCAACGGCTTATTTTCCTTTTAATGTTTTTAAGTGCTTATTTCTATGTCTAGTTGCTTGATTATTGTTATGATCAGTATTGATAGCAGTTAGTTTAGTTTTGCCCTTAGATACCTTGAAACAATCAAAACAACCAAGTTAGCTTAGAGCTTATTTAATGCTTATTCTGAGTATTGTTAGCTCATTTGTTCCTTATTTTTTTTAGAGTAGGGGTTTGTTAGGTATGAGTTTGGTTTAGAGTTACATTTGATGTTGCATAGCCTTGGTCAAATTTTTGCCCATAACAGTCCACACAAGTTATGCAGACTTGGATTTTTTTTGCATTTCCACTTTTTTAGCCTCTTTTGTTGATTTTTAACTCTTTCAAATTTAGTTGTTTTAAGCTATAATTTTGCACTAGTATAGTTTGGTAGCTTATCTATCAATTGCTATTTTTTTTAGAATTTTTGGATTTTTATTATACTGCTTTTCACTAGCTTGAAAACACCCTCTTGGGTACACCCCCTGCACATCAGCAGGCCCATGGGGTGTTGGCTTATTGTGGCTCATTTTCTGCTTATTGCTGCTTTTCTAGTTTATTTGTGAGTTTTAAATAGTTTTCAGCTGTAAAAGTTTTTATTAGTTGTTACTTAATGAGTTTTAAAGAAGAAAAACCAAAAAAATAATAAGTTGCTAAAAAGTGCCAACCATGGGATTCGAACCTGAGTCCCCTGACACACAACACCAACACCTTACCAGAATGCCCTAGGGACTTTCTCATTTTAACTTTGCAACATTAATTTCTTGACCATGTTTATCATTTAAGCTGTCCGAACTTATTTGCTTTTTTCCCAGCTTATTGAAATAAGCTGGGAACTTTTTCACATTTTTCTTAGCTTCAATTTAGCTTAAAGTATTTTCACAAAAATTTTCAGATTTTTCTCTTGTCGTTTAGTATTTTTAATTATTTATTTTCTTTAAATCAGTTTTTAATTCATAATTAATTATTAAAAAGTCAAAAAATTGTAATTCTTTTTTCCAAAATTTATTTTGTCATTTAGGGCGTAAGAAAATTATTTTGATACCCGTAGGTTTATTTTTCATAAAATGTTATGTTTTTACTCGTTATTATTCTCCGTTTTACGTTATTTTCATTTCCGTTTTATTAGATGTTAGCAACCAATCAACCCTCGTCTTTTCAAGCATTTTAATACCAAACTGAAAATGATATCCTCAATTTCACGCCTCGCAGGGAGAACGACCCGGGTACACGCTTACCCGGTTTATTACAATTGGTTGTTTTTGCGTTAATAGTTTCAAGTTGACTTTTCTTCGTGAGAAGTTTGACTTGTGATTACATTGACCAAATTTAACCAAATCAAAATGGCGCCGCTGCCGGGGAGGTGTGTTGCGACAATATCATTACGGTTTGACGATTAGTGACTTGAAGATCCTTCCTCGTGAAGTTTCGTTTTTATCTTGTGAATATTTTTTGTCCAAAAATCCAAAAAAATTGAAAAACGAAAAACCCAAAAAGATTTTCTTTTCAAAAATTATTTTCCTTTTCCTTTTAAATGTTTCAAAATTATAAAAACCCAAAAAAAACTCTTCTTATTCCTCTTATCCGTTTAATTCTTTATCTCTCATTCCTCTTAAAAGTTTAATTCTATTTTCTTAATCCTCTATATGTTTAATTCTGATGGAATCATTTATCCCTTGCGTCGGTTGTGGAGAGCCGCTTTTCGGTTTACCGTGTCGTTGGTGTACGTGCGAACGGTGTGGTAATGATATTCGGGACGGAAGTTGTTTGTTTTGTGGTTCGAAGAATTCATTCGCTTATGATCCAAATCCGAATTCATTCAACGACTTTTCAAAATTTTCCGACCACCCTCCACAACCCCAACCATCTTCACTCACTTAGCATATTTGCTTTATATGTGGAGATCCGTTGGGGGATGATTCACTTTGTGAACGATGCTTCTGCAAAGGATGTGGGTTTACCCATGGACTTTGCGTATGTTGCACTTCTGAAATCGAAAATACAAATACTTATCCAGATTTTCAAAACGATTTCAACCTTTCTCAAAATTCATTTTGGCAAGAACCGTGCTATCAAAACTTCAATGATACATCATTTCAAAATATGCCAAATGATCTTTGTGAGTGTTGTGGAGGTCCTCATAATGGTGGGAATTGTCCCGGTTGTAGCATGGTGGAATCGGGAAACGGGTTTGTCTATGACCAAAATCCTTATTCCTACCATGAAACAACCGACTTTTTCAACCAGGCCCCACAACACCAGATGGAGACATACTCTTGTGAGTCTTGTGGAGGTAGTCCTCACCCGGGTTTTGATTGTCAAACAGGGAACATGTTTGTCTTTGAGCAAGTTCCATGTAATCAAAACTTTGGTTATGACTATTATCCATATAATTCACCGAATCAGTCACAACAAACGTATTGTTGTGAGTACTGTGGAGGTCCTCACTATAGCTTTGATTGTCAAACGAGGAACCCGCTTGTCTATGAGCATGGTCCTTGTAACAATTTTGACTATTCTTATCATGACCAACCCCCACAGTACCAAATGATTCATGCACAACCTCAGCCATCATTCACAGAACAAACAAATGAAATTCTCATTGGTCTTCTTGATGTGCTTAAAGATCTTAAGGCTGAAATAGCCGAAGAATGAAGAGCACAAGAAAATCCTCATGAAGAATCTATGGCAGAATTACTAGCCAGAGAACGAGGAGCAAAAATGCGTTCCATATTTCTCAGGGCTGCCCTTCTCGATGATGATGATGAGGAAGACGACGAGGAGAGTGATATTCCTTTGAATGATACCATTTCTCAACTCCCTCAGTCTAGTGCAACCACACCCATATCGCCTATTTTGGACTCCGAGGACTCTCTCATTATGGGGGATGAGCATCTTAGCACTATTCCTGAAAAGGAATCGGACGAATTCATAAATTCTAGTGCTGAGAACCTTGTCCCAACCCCAAGTGAGTCTGAGGAGATATTCGACAGAGAATGTGATTCTCCAATTTTTGGAGAATCTCTTGACATCTCTGAGGTTACTTCCGGGATTTTCTCTAACACTCTTTTTGAATTTGATGACGATTGCTTTTCTAGCAACGTTAATCCGCTATTTATTGAAGTGTTAGAGAACGATGAGGTCAAAGACTCTACTGTTTTTGATAATATGACCTCAATTGTTAATCCCGAGATCCAAAAGAACATTATCTCTCTGACATATGTGACAGTTCCTATTGAAGGTCACCCTTATATTGACTTCGCATATGTCGTTCGAGTTTTTCTACCTTTCTTCTCCTATAAGGTAGATTGTCCTTCCATTCACTCTCTCGGGAGTGAAGACAAAGTTTTTGACCCCGGCATCTCTCATTCTTTTGAGCCGTGGGTATCTCATCGGAGTGGAACTTTCAAGCACTTCAATGTTTATCCAAACATTTTGAATGAAAGTCCGATGGAGATTTTCTCTTCCACTTGCTTCCCCATGGAAAAATGAATTCGGGGCGAGTCTAAGCTATACGACTCGATAAAAAACAAGCGCTTCGTGGGAGGCACCCCATGCCTATCTTCTATCTTCTTTCTATTTTCTAACACTAAGTGTGGGGGAGTTCCTCTACTTGTTGCTTTGTTGTTGTTTGTTTGCCTTTGTTTTCAGGATTCCCGTAGATTGTGATGATTGACGCACCTGTTTTCAATCCAGCCGCCCAATATCCTATCTTTGTGTTTATGTTCATCCAGGGATATCTTATTAATCCTTTTTGTGAAAAAGATTTCGTTTCCACACTTAGGTAGTAGTCTTACCCTTTTACGTTCTATAGTGTCGGCTTAGGCCGGCACTTTGAATATTGAGGTCAATATTCAATTCTAAGTGTGGGGGGGAATTCTTTTGTGACCCAAATTTTAAAAATTTTCACATGTTGTACCTACTAGTCCCCTAGCACCCCCGTTTTGACCAAAAATTTTAAAATTTTTATCGTATTTTTGCATTAAAAAGAAGTGCATTACACAATAATAATAATTTGCTATACATTAATGCTTCGGTATTAGTGGAAGTTTAGACTTGATTAGGCTAGAACAAAGGGAATCCCGACTCTGCTAGAGTGTTGATCTAGCTGCTACCCTTAACGTTTAGGCTAAGTTTTTACGAATTGTGCAAATGAAAATGCTAAGCGTGGAGTAGTTGGTTCTCTTTAGAGCTTATATAAGTAATCTATGGCTTTTCCTCCCAGGAGCTCCTAATCTGACTAAATTAGTGCTATTTTCAAACATTTGAACGCAAAAACCGTTTTTGTTAAGCAAATAAGTTTTTATACAATCTTGATTTAGAATACTAGTTCAAAGTTTTATTTAAATTTCGGAACAAGCATACTTTCTTAAAAACATAATAAGAATGAAAAATGAAAGTGAGTCGTTGCTTGAAAGTTGCAAAAGTTAAAGTTTTAAGTATGAATAAATAAGTCCTAACCTTCGGTTCAAGATCGGTCCTTGGATCCTTATTACCAAAAGGCGTTTATGTCTTGGCTACCCTCTTGCACCGGCCCTTGGACCCTTAATTCTGAAAGGCGTTAAGGTCTTGGAACTCTCCGTTGTAACGGCCCTTGGATCATTTATTCCGAAAGGTGTAAGGTCTTGGAATTTCCCCGTGAAGCTCCATAGTTTATGGTACAAGAATGAGTTAAGTTAAAAAACAAAAATATATATATATATATATATATATATATATATATATATATATATATATATATATATATATATATATATATATATATATATATATAAGTGAAAAAGTGATGAAAAATGAAAAAAAAAATGTTTATGTTTGTTTATGAATAAATGTGAGAAACTTGCTTCTTCTTAAATTTAAATCGAAAGTTGAACTAGTATTCGTCAAAATTGTCTAAAAGTTGGACGGTGATTTAGAAATTGTTGACTTCAAAGATCCCGTGAGCTCCGATACTATTCTCGAGGGTGTAAAAACCTAGCCTCCTAAGTTTACTAAGGACAAGCTGAGAAGAAAGTCGCTACATGGAGTGATCTCACCTTTGAATCTCTAATTTCTAAATCATTGTCGGTTTTTAACCCTAATAAATGTCGATTTTTACGGTCAAAACTTTGAAAACAAGCACACACACATAACTTATGAATAATTGTGGGAGCGAAAAGTTAAGTCTCGGCTTACATAGGTTGCTAATATAAGTAGCGTTAGCATTTTACGAAAATGTTTGCACAAGGATTTTAGACTTAGTTGGGAAGTATTAAAAAGAGGATGATGATTACAATTCCCCGGAGTCACCCATTTTGTGTGATTCCTGTTCCATGATGCCATTTTTGATAATCAAGCATGATGTTTACGTTTGTTCTCGTTTTAAATTACTTGCATTTTATAATAAAATCAAAACGGGGGGATATTTTTATTAACCTTGATATTTTTGATCCTATCATTACTTTATATGATCGGATTGCTAGGGACTAGCAATTGTTTAGTGTGGGGGATTGATGAGTGACCTTTTACTCATCATTTTATACCCGAAAAACCCCACAAAAATGACCAAAAACACCCAAATGGACCATATATTGTTACAAATAACCTTGGATTGTGTTTTATGTGTTTCAGGTACAAAAGGATTGAAAACGGGGCAAATACGGACAAAACCGAGCTTGGAATGGAAAATTGCCGAAAACCGAAGCCGAAAAAGACAATTTTCATTTGGATTTAATTCGAGCTCCAGAAATTCCAAAATGGCCCTTGGATTATTTTCATTTGGCAAAATTGACCCTTGGATTAACTTTAAAGAAATGGCATGTTTCGTCCCTGAAGTTTACAAGATTTACACTTTTTGTCCTTTTATTAAATCAACTAAACTTATTTATCCTATCTAATAATACCAACCGGATCTAAAAACAAACACAACCCAACCCTTTGTAACCTTTAACCCACAAACCCAATCCACCCACGGCCCAATCCAAACCCCACTACCCGTTCTAAGTCAAACACCCGAATCAACTTTAACCCACTACCTGTTTTAGTTAAATACCGGGTTAAAATCAAAAGCGATAGTCAAAATCCCCAAACTCAGTCAAACACCAAATTAAACCACTGTATATCTTCCATCCTTTAAACCCTAATCCCATTAAACCCGCTTATCTGCGAATCCTCCCCATGTCACTCTCACCACCACTCCAGTCCAAGAAGAACCCACATGGGTTTGCCTTTGGTCCCCCCCTCCACCTCAGCGATCCGAAGCAAAGGAATGATCCAACGGTTCTAAGTGGAAGAAGTAGAGAGCAAGTTTAATCCAAGGGTCACGAATTGATGCAAGAAGCAATAAGGGAACTCTCACACAGAACAAACACAAATGCAGAAGAAACCCTACTTTTTACTTTAGTATAAATAGGATAGTAGCAGAGTTGTAATTTTTTTTTTTGAGGTTTTATTTTTAGCTTAAAATTTAGGTATTTTTCTTTTTTCTTTTATTGTTATTTATCTTGTTTTTTTTAATTTCCAGTAATGTAATTTCAATTCAGTTAATGCAAATTTAATTTTTCTTGTTTTTATTTTATTGGTCAGCTTATTCAACGGCTTATTTTCCTTTTAATGTTTTTAAGTGCTTATTTCTATGTCTAGTTGCTTGATTATTGTTATGATTAGTATTGATAGCAGTTAGTTTAGTTTTGCCCTTAGATACCTTGAAACAATCAAAACAACCAAGTTAGCTTAGAGCTTATTTAATGCTTATTCTGAGTATTGTTAGCTCATTTGTTCCTTATGTTTTTTAGAGTAGGGGTTTGTTAGGTATGAGTTTGGTTTAGAGTTACATTTGATGTTGCATAGCCTTGGTCAAATTTTTGCCCATAACAGTCCACACAAGTTATGCAGACTTGGATTTTTTTTGCATTTCCACTTTTTCAGCCTCCTTTGTTGATTTTTAACTCTTTCAAATTTAGTTGTTTTTAAGCTATAATTTTGCACTAGTATAGTTTGGTAGCTTATCTATCAATTGCTATTTTTTTTAGAATTTATGGATTTTTATTATACTGCTTTTCACTAGCTTGAAAACACCCTCTTGGGTACACCCCCTGCACATCAGCAGGCCCATGGGGTGTTGGCTTATTGTGGCTCATTTTCTGCTTATTGCTGCTTTTCTAGTTTATTTGTGAGTTTTAAATAGTTTTCAACTGTAAAAGTTTTTATTAGTTGTTACTTAATGAGTTTTAAAGAAGAAAAACAAAAAAATAATAAGTTGCTAAAAAGTGCCAACCATGGGATTCGAACCTGATTCCCCTGACACACAACACCAACACCTTACCAGAATGCCCTAGGGACTTTCTCATGTTAACTTTGCAATATTAATTTCTTTACCATATTTATCATTTAAGCTGTCTGATATTCGTCGTTTACAAACGCGGTCACAAGTCAAACCTCTCACGAAGAAAAGTCAACTCGCGACGGTTTAAACGCGACAATCGATTTAATAACCGGATAAGTGAATACCCGGGTCGAGGTCCCAATGAGGCGTGAAATTGAGAATATCGTGTGAGGTTCGGTATTAAAATGCTTGAAATGACGAGAGTTTGCCGGTTACTAATATCTACTAAAAACGAAAATTAAATAACGTAAAACGAAAACTATGAACGAGTAAAAACGTAAAATATTTGAAAAACTAATCCTACGGGTATCAAAATAATTTTCCTAAGTCCTAAATATAAAAGAAAATTTTGGAAAAAAGAAAAATATATTTTTTTTGACTTTTTAATAATTTTTTATAAATTAAAAACTATTTAAAAGAAAATAATTGATTAAAAATACTAAATGGAAAAAGAAAATTCTGAAAATTTTTTCCTAAAATACTTAATACTATTGGAAAGTTGAGAAAAATGTAAAAACGAAAAAGCTTTTGGAAACAAGCTAAAAATAAGCTAAACGATTCAAATAAGCTTATAAAGGAAAAAAAGGTCAAAAGAATTAAAGGATGAATATGAGACATAAAAATCCCAAGGGTGTGGTGGTAAGGTCTGTGTGGTGTGAGTTGACAGACCTGGGTTCGAATCCCAGGTATAGCACTTTATTTTTGCTTTTAATTTTTTTTTCTTGGTTTTTCTTTTTAAATCTTAACTAACAAGTGATCATAAGCAGATTTTTTAAACTAATTTTTTTTTTTAAACTAACACACAAACCCAGAATCAGCTTATTCAGATTAATCAGTTTAGGAAACTATGAAAAGAAAGAGAACAAGCTAAGTTATACAATAAGCTGTATGGCTTATTAAAAAAAACTAATGATAACACTTAATACTAAGTATAACAACTACACTTTACCATGAATCAACAGAAATAAGTTCAAAAGCTCAAAAATAAACAAAAGTCCCTCAAACTTCAACTAAGTGCGTATGAATAGTACCAGACTATATTATCCAAAAATAAGCATAAACCAATCATTCTATATTGGGTTGTTCTAAGAGATAAACTGAGAACTTACTACACTACTAACCTAACTACTGATTCACTACATAATGCAGGCAAAATAAGCAGCAAAAGGAAATAAATAAACAGAAATTAATCAGTTCAAAAATAAGCTAAAAAAAAATATATAAGATAAAAACTGACTTATATTAAATAAAGAGTAAATATTACAACTAAATAAAAGGAAAATTACAAATACCTTAAAAAATAGCTAAAAATAAAACCTAGAAAAAAATCTGCTACTACACGGCCCTATTTATAATAAGATAAGAACTAGGGTTTCTTGAGTCCTTGTGCTTGTTGTGTGAGAGTGTTCCTCTTCGTGCGTTTGTGCTTCTTTTGTGTCCCTTGGATTAAACTTGCTCCCCACAACATTAATTCTTGAGCTGTTGATTCTTCTTTTGCCCTCGGATTGCTGAGGTGGAGGGGAGGGGACCAAAGACAAGGTCATGTGAAGGTTTAGCTGGTTGTGGTGAGGTGGTGAGAATGATGGTGACTGGTGTTTAGTAGAGGGATTAGAGAGGGAAAGTGGGATTAAGATGTAAGAGACGATCAATAGTGGTATTGATTTAGGGATTTTGACTAACATTTGGGGGTTTGACCCCGTATATTGTTAGCTATAGGAAGTGGGTTTGGGTTGGGTTTTTAGATAGGATGGGCTGGTTTGTTTAGGTGGGCTGATTTGTTTAGGTGGTGGGCTAGACTGGGTATAGTTTAGGGGAGAGTGGGTTTAATGGGTTTAGTGGGATTGGGGTTTTTTTAAGATCCGGTTGGTTATAGTTTGTAGGATAAATGGGATTTAAGGGTTAGTTAAGGATAGAAACCAAGGACTAATTTTGTAATTGTAGTCAACATCTAGGACCAAAACTGCCATTCATTCAAAGTTAAACCAAGGGCTAATATTGCTAAGTGAAAATAATCCACGGGTCATTTTGGAATTCTTGAGCTCGAATAAAAATCCAAATGAAAATTGTCTTTCCCGACTTCGGTTTTCGGCTCTTTTCCAAATCAAGCTCGGTTTTGTCCATGTTTGCCTCGTTTTCAATCCTTTTGTACCTGAAACACAAAAAAACACAATCCAAGGATATTTGTAACATTATATGGTCCATTTGGGTGTTTTTGATCATTTTTGTGGGGTTTTTCGGGTATAAAATGATGAGTAAAAGGCCACTCATCAATCCCCCACACTAAGCAATTGCTAGTCCCTAGCAATCCGTTCATATAAAGTAATGAAAGGATTAAAATTACCAAGACTATCAAAAATATACCACCCCGTTTTGACTTTATTATAAAATGCAAGTAAATTAAAACGAGAACAAACGTAAATAATATGCTTGATTATCAAAAATGGCATCATGGAACGGGAATCACACAAAATGGGTGACTCCGGGGAATTGTAATCGTCATCCTCTTTTTATACTTCCCAACTAAGTCTAAAACCCTTGTGCAAACGTTTTTGTAAAATGCTAACACTACTTATATTAGCAACCTATGTAAGCCGAGACTTAACTTTTCACTCCCACAATTATTCATAAGTTAGGTGTGTGTGCTTGTTTTCAAAGTTTTGATCGTAAAAATTGACATTTATTAGGGTTAAAAACCGACAATGATTTAGAAATTAGAGATTCAAAGGTGAGATCACTCCATGTAGCGACTTTCTTCTCAGCTTGTCCTTAGTAAACTTAGGAGGCTAGGTTTTTACACCCTCGAGAATAGTATCGGAGCTCACGGGATCTTTGAAGTCAACAATTTCTAAATCACCGTCCAAATTTTCAAACAATTTTGACGAATACTAGTTCAACTTTCGATTTAAATTTAAGAAGAAGCAAGTTTCTCACACTTATTCATAAACAAACATAAACATTTTTCTTCATTTTTCATCACTTTTTTTCACTTTTTTTTTTTTTTTTTTTTTCACTAACTTTTTACTTGTGTACCCTAAACGACGGAGCTTCACGGTTTAGTTCCAAGACCTTACACCTTCCGGAATAAAGGATCCAAGGGCCGTTACAACGGAGTGTTCCAAGACTTTAGACATTCCTGAAATGAGGATCCAAGGTGGTTAGACCAAGACCTTACACATTCCTGAACTAGAGGTCCAAGGGCCGGTGCAAGAGGGTAGCCAAGACCTAAACGCCTTCCGGAAATAAGGATCCAAGGCCCGATCTCGAATCCGTAGCTTAGAGCACTTATTTATTCATACTTAAAACTTTAACTTTTGCAACTTTCAGGCAACGTCTCACTTTCATTTTGCATTCTTATTATGTTTTTAAGAAAGTATGCTTGTTCCGAAATTTAAATAAAACTTTGAACTAGTATTCTAAATCAAGATTGTATAAAAATTTATTTGCTTAACAAAAATGGTTTTTGCGTTCAAAAGTTTGAAAATAGCACTTATTTTAGTCAGATTAGGAGCTCCTGGGAGGAAAAGCCATAGATTACTTATATAAGCTCTAAAGAGAACCAACTACTCCACGCTTAGCATTTTCATTTGCACAATTCGTAAAAACTTAGCCTAAACGTTAAGGGTAGCAGCTAGATCAACACTCTAGCAGAGTCGGGATTCCCCTTGTTCTAGCCTAATCAAGTCTAAACTTCCACTAATACCGAAGCTTTAATGTATAGCAAATTATTTTTTTATGTGCGAAGCACTTCTTTTAGACGAAAAATACGATAAAAATTTTAAAATTTTTGGTCAAAACGGGGGTGCTAGGGGACTAATAGGTACAATATGTGAATTTTTTTTAAAATTAGGTCAAATGAGAATTCCCCCCCACACTTAGAATTGAATATTGCCCTCAATATTCAAAGTACCGGCCTGAGCCGACACTATAGAACGTAAAAGGGTAAGACTACTACCTAAGTGTGGAAACGAAATCTTGATTTCACAAAAAGGATTAATAAGATATCCCTGGATAAACATAAATATAAAGATCGGATATTGGGCGGCTGGATTGAAAACAGGCGCATCAATCATCACAATCTACGGGAATCCTGAAAACAGAGGCAAACATACAACCACAAAGCAACAAGTAGAGGAACTCCCCCACACTTAGTGTTAGAAATAAGAAAGAAGATAGAATGATAAGCATGGGTTGCCACCCATGAAGCGCTTTGTTTTTTATAACCGAGTCACATAGCTTGACTCGACCCCGAATTTATTTGTCCTTGGGGGAGCAAGTGGAAAAGATAATCTCAATCGGACTTTCATTCAAGATGTTTGGATAAACATTGAAGCATATGAAAGTTCCACTCCGATGAGATACCCACGGCTCTAGAAGATAAAAGCGGTGATGCCGGGGTCGAAAACTTTGTCTTCATTTCCGGCTGGAAATGATAGTAAAGTTTCAATCAGAGACAACTCCATGTAGAACGGGAGTTTTTGACCAGAAAGAAGTAGAGTGAAAAGAAGTAGAGGGGAATCATTTTTCTCCAGAATTAAAAGTTCCTTAGATGAGGCGGGAAACTTTAAATTCTTATCAAGAGTCAATTTCATCAAAGGATGAATTTTACCATCATCGAGTATGCCTGGATTAAACACTTTGTCTTCACAAGAAAACTCAGCAGGGTACTCGATGGGAGACTCAATGGAGAAAAGGAAATCATCCTCGGGAGAATGAGGAGATAAGTCATTAGAAACAATTGTAGCATCCTTAATTATGGTTTCCATTTTAGGGTCTTTTTCATCACTAGGTTTGCCATATAAAAGATTTTTCAATTCGGTTTGATCGGCCCCAAAATCGAAGAGGTCATCATCATCTTGTAAATCATTAAGCTCGGTGTAAGAATCAGATGATGGAGAATGGTATAAAAGTTTTTCGACTTCTTTAAGATCAGCATGAAATTCGAAAAGATCATCATCATTTTCTGATGGAATTGGATCGTCGTAAGCGAGTTCATTAGTGAACTCCTTGGGATAAGAATCACATTTAGACGGATCACGGTTCAGCAAAAATTCCAATTCTTTAAGATCAGATTGAAAATCAAACTCATCGTCCTCATCCCCGGTGGGATTGGATCGATGTGAGCGAGTTCATCGGCGAACTCCTCAAGAAGAGAATCAATACTAGAAGTGGTACTGCCACTACTTTGTTCTTCTGATTTAGAATCAACAACTTGAACGGATTTAGGAAGCTTTTCTTCTTTAATTTCCGTCGGAGGGAGTGAAGATGATGGCTCATTGTATAGCAATTCTTCAATTAAACGAGTATCTCCCTCCGGATCAGAGTCAGTGTCATCAATTTCTGGAGAAATTGGCTCATCGAGCTCTTCCATAGTGGAAACATTTCCTTCAACCGGTGTGAGAGAAGGGGAAGAGTCGGAAATAGAATCAATAATCTCAATTCGATAAACCGATTCCGGAGGTGGGACAAGTGGTGTGCTCTTAGAGCTAGCAATTTCCTCCACTTCCGTTGTGATCTCCGAATCTGGTTCATCATCATCAAGAATACTCTTTACATCCGCGGAACAACTTGCAAACCATTTGCTTGAACCGGGAGTAATTTTCAGAGCTTTGAGCTCAGCACGTTTTTCTGACATACTCTTAACCGCAAATCTTGAAAGAATTGAATCACTTCTTTTGGAAGTGATTACGGGATCAGATTTTTGATTAACCACAGCAACGTTGCTTTTGGTGGTTAGCGGTTTAGAGTTCTGATTGATTTGAAACGTGAATTTTTCATCATCAACTCTTAGAGTTATTTCTTCTCCGTACACGTCAATCAAAGCCCGCCCGGTCCTTAAAAATGATCTTAGAACAGATCAAAGAATGTTAGGAATTATTAGAATAGTAGTTTGTTTCATTCCTGCTGTTAGTGTTAATGGTATCTGCTGGCAGGTATGTAGTTCTTGCTGGTAGTACATTTTGTTTCTATTGTTAGTTGTCATTGCTGCGGGTAATACCGTATGTTTAGAAAGTTTGTTAGAGTTAATTTAGGAAGAGATAGTGTATATCTCTTTTACACTTTTTCTTAGTAATGTGGCATTAGGGTTTCTTGTAGTATAAAAGAAACATGCGGCTATGAGTTTTGTAATCGATTGAAAACATTATTAGTTAATAAAAAATCCATAGAGGATCAAAGTATTAGTAGTTTTATTCTTCTTCAACTCTTGTGTTTAGTTTCCGCATAAACATAAGTTTCATTGTTAGAGATTCTCTTAAAGTGTTTGTGAGTACATAAGCATTCTACCAAGCTCAAAGTTCTATCAAGTAGGCACGATCCAACAAGTGGTATCAGAGCCTGGTAAGGATCTCTGTTAAAGAAGAAAAAGTTTTCTAAACAATCTCTTAAACCCTTTCACAATGGCTGACATCAATACTATAGTCACAACCACTGTGTCTAACAGTAATGTTAAATTACCATACCTCAAGAAAGATGAGTACGAGATTTGGGCTATGAAGATGGAGTACTGGATCTCAAACAGTGATCATAACATATGGAATGTGATCCTGAATGGGAACAGCAAGAAGAAAACTAGGAGAGATCAGAAGGGGAACATCATCATACTTCCACCTGTATCAGCAGAGGAGCAGGTTGTTGTGCAATAGGAGACGAAAGCAAGAACTCTTTTGCTTCAGGCTCTCCCAGAAGATCATATGGGTGACTTTCATCACCTAGATGATGCTAGGGAGATCTGGCTTGCTGTAAAAGCTAGATTTGGAGGAAATGATGAGTCCAAGAAGATGAGGAAGTCTATGCTCAATCAGGAGTTCCAGGAGTTCAAGATCTCTGAGGCTGAAGGGATTCACAAAGGTTATGACAGGTTTCACAAGATCCTGAGCCAACTCAACCAGTTGCAAGCCAGGCCAGACAATGAATACTGCAACACCAAGTTTTTGAGGGCTCTGCCTCCATCCTGGTCTCAGGTTTCCATCACCCTTAAGGCCAGAGGTGGGCTCGATTTCATGAGTTTTGATGATCTTTACAACAAGCTCAAGACCCTTGAAATTGACATCAAAGGGGTTTCAACCTACTCATCTCACACTCCAACTTATACTGCATTTGTTAGTGCTACCAGTACTAACAAGGTCTCATATGGTGATAGCCCAACCCCCTCTTCTTCATTAGTTTCCTATTCCCTTGCAACACCTAGATCACAGTCAAGGTCTGACAATGTGCTTGAGGAAGTTCTTCATTCGTTTGTTGCTGAAAGTGCTCCACAACAGCAAATTGCCTATGAAGACTTTGACCAGATTGATCAACTGGATTTGGAAGAGATGGACATCAAGTGGCAGATGGCTATGCTGTCATTGAAGGTTAACAGATTTGAGAAGAAGGCAGGGAGGAGGATCAAATTCGATGGACAGGAAGGAGCAAGGTTTGACAAGAGGAAGGTGAGATGCTACAAATGCTCACAACCAAGTCACTTTGCTAGAGAATGCACAGATAAGAAGGTGGATGACAAAACAAGGTATTCTGCTTTCAAGATTCAAGAATTGGAGTCAGAAGAACCCAAATCCTTGCTGTCTGTGGATTCCATGCTGGATTGGGAACAACATGAGGTAGCTGATGCAGTAAGAGGAGCTGCAAAGGTCTATGGGATGATTGCTGGATATGGTGCTGAAGCACAAGTGGCTGGGGAATTTGGTTTGATGGGCTACCCATCTCAGGTACAAAATTGTCCCTTTGGTTGTGAAATTAAATTTGCTGAACTGAAAAAGGAATTTGATGATATAGATAGTCAGTATAAAGATTATTATATACAAGTTCAAGCCTATAAAAACTCACTGAAAACATTAGAGAAACAAAAGGCTTGGTATCAAACCCAACAGTTAGCATATGAGGAAAAGATAAGGGTTTTGGAGAGGGACTTAGAGAACACCACTAACTTGCTTAAAAATTCTGAGTCTGAAAATGCTAGGGTGTCTTTAGAAAAACAGGACTTACAAACCAAATTAGATAAAGAAGTGGCCAGGTGTAATACTTGGCAACAACAATCTAAAAACCTAGCTAAATTAAACAATAGTACTCAGTCTATCAGGTGTAAAATAGGTTTAGGGTATGGAGATTACATAGGGCCAGATCAAGTTTATGACCCTAATGAGCTAAGTACTTTTGACCCTGAACCTGTAAACTATCAAAAACCTGTAAAGTTTGTAAAAGAAGGAGGAATGAATGCTGTTCCTCCACCAATAACTGGAACATTTAAGTCTACCTCTCCCCATAGTGACTTTGATGATTCACAAATGACTTATGGCAAGAAGGAAAATGATTTGCCTGATCTTGATTGTGACTCTAATGATTTTGTCTCTTGTTCTAACAGTGACAAATCTTCAGAAATCAAGACCAATGACTATGCCGCATGTGATTCAAGTGACAAGTCTACCTCAACCAAGTCAGAAGATTTCTCCTCAGAAGTAGCTGATGATGAATCTCATTCAAAGACAGCTGCATTTGAAGATATTTCTTTTGATTATGTTAAAAACAATGATGTTTCTAGTTTTGGTTCTGTTTCAAACAATGATGTTTCTGGTTTTAATTCTGTTAAGAATAATTTTGTTTCATCTTGTGGTTGTGATAATTCTGGTTGCAATAAGAAAAGTTATGCTAAGAATAAGTCTTCTAGGAAGAAATCTTGTTTTGTGTGTGGTAGTTATGCTCATCTTATCAAAGACTGTGATTTTTATGAGAAAAAGATAGGTATGTATGCTGGTCAAACAAGGCCTATGTGGAACAATGTTAATGATATACCCCCATATGTTCCACAAGCAGCAAGAATGAACTCTTGTAGAGCTTCTTTTCCTGCTGGTAGACCAGTTCCTGTAGGTAAGCCTGTTGCTGCTGGTAAGCCTGTTGCTGATGGTAAGCCAGTTTCTGCTGGTAAGCCTATTGCTGCTGGTAAGCCAGTTCCTGCAAGTAAGTCTGTTCCTGCTGGTAAGCCAGTTCCAGCTGGTAATACCAATTCTGCTGGTTGGAGGAGGAATGATGCTAGACCTTTCTACAGACCTACAAGCACTTATTTTCAGAATGATCTTAGGCCTGTTTATTTTGACACCATGCACATAGGGGAGGGGGGAAGATGGGAAACTGCTGTTAAGTCCTCAGCAGGTTGTTCTTGGAGAAACAATGACCACTATATGAGAATGGGGTCCAAGAACAATGGTGGATCTCATCAATCTCCATGGTTTAATTATTATTGATCCACTAGGCAGGCCCAAGTCAGTGATGGCTTGGGTCTCCCATGTAACTAATATTGTTGTATGTATTCTTTTGTTGTAGGATAATCCTCATAGAAGTAAAGATGTAGGTATTGTTGACAGTGGATGTTCCAGAAGTATG
The DNA here is from genome assembly GCA_021014915.2 of Artemisia tridentata subsp. tridentata. NCBI lineage: Eukaryota > Viridiplantae > Streptophyta > Magnoliopsida > Asterales > Asteraceae > Artemisia > Artemisia tridentata. Next base: position 177,515,867 of record CP139507.1, read on the forward strand.
ATTGGTAACCTAGAGAGACTGCATGACTTTATACCCATTAATGGAGGGACTGTGACATTTGGAGGAGGAGATGGCAAGATAATAGGGAAGGGAACCATTAAGACATCCAATCTAGATTTTGAGAATGTTTTCTAAGTGAAGGAACTCCAGAACTTCAACTTGTTCTCTGTCTCACAAATATGTGATAAGAAGAACAGTGTTCTCTTCACTGAGACTGAGTGTCTTGTATGGTCCAAAGACTTCAAGTTGCCTGATGATATTCAGGTTGTACTCAAAGTCCCAAGAACACACAACCTTTACAGTTTCAATCTGAAAGATGTCCAGCCTGAGGGTGATTTGGCTTGCTTGGTGGCAAAATCATCTGTGGATGAATCCAACAAATGGCATGGGAGGATGGCACAGGTGAACTTTAAGACCATCAACAAGCTGGCAAAGAATGGATTGGTACAATGGCTCCCTCTCAAGACCTTCACTAATGAACACAATTGTGTTGCCTGCAACAAAGGAAAGCAACACAAAGCTTCATACAAGGCCATCACAGCTGTGAGCACCATCACTGAGCCTCTTCAGTTACTTCATATGGATCTTTTTGGTCCTACTTCCATCAAAAGTATAGACCATAAGTACTACTGCCTGGTGATTACAGATGACTTTAGCAGGTTTTCTTGGACTTTCTTCTTAGGTACTAAAGATGAAACCTATCCTGTGATTAGGGACTTTATTGCCTTAATTGAAAACCAGCTAAATAAAAAGGTTAAGAGTATAAGGTGTGACAATGGAACAGAGTTTAAAAATTCTAACCTAATTGAACTCTGTGGGCATAAGGGGATTAAAAGGGACTATAGTAATGCCAGAACCCCACAACAAAATGGGGTTGCTGAAAGGAAAAATAGAACCCTTATAGAAGCAGCTAGATCAATGCTGGCTGACTCTAAGCTGCCAACCATGTTTTGGACTGAAGTAGTTTGCACTGCTTGTTATGTTCTGAATAGGGTTTCGATCACTAGTCTTCATAACAAAACACCTTATGAGCTTTTGTCTGGGAAGGTTCCTAACATTAGTTATCTTAAACCTTTTGGATGTCATGTAACTATATTGAACACAAGTGATCACCTAGGTAAATTTGAAGGGAAGGCAGATGAGGGGTTTATTGTTGGTTATTCTGCTCATAGTAAGGCCTATAGGGTATATAATTTATCTGCTAAGAGGATAGAAGAGACACTCAATTTAAGATATCTTGAGGATAAACCTAATTTACAGGGTGCAGGTCATGAGTGGTATTTTGACCTTGATTATCTGACAGATACTTTAGGTTATTCTAGATTCAAAGCTAATCAATCTGTAGGTACACATGATTATGAAACTAACAATGCAGGTACCTCAGATGATGATTCAGATTCAGAGTGTGATGAACAACCCATTGTTGTTCCTTCTTTTCTCTCTAACCACTTTTCAGGTTCTGAGCTCAAAGATTCTTCTAAAATGGCTGAAGGAGATTCAAGTTTTGCAGAAGATCTTGCTAGGCTTCAAAGACAAGAACATAATGCCAGGGAAGCTGCTGAAAAGTTTGATTTCGAATTCACACAAGAAACAGAGGAGATCTTAAGAAAAGCTTATGATAAAGCCCGCAGGAATCTGGATTCTGCTGGTGGTGTTCCAGTTCCTGCCGCTACTACCAATTCTGCTGATAGTTCTTCTGTTCCTGCTGGTGTCACCATTCCTGCTGGTTCTTTGTCCACTCCTTCGACTGACACATTGGGTTTCATTGAACCTCCTACAAGATACCCAAGTCCATCTGACCTTGGGAATTCACTCTCTTCAGGATCTAAGCTGGAAGATCCTCATCATCAATCAAGAACAGGCATCTTCACTTACTCCTCATATGATGATGAATTCAATCCCTCTATTACTAATCAAGCCTCAACCTTTGATGTCAATCCCACTGCTACCAAGAGGATAAACACTGTTCATCCTCAGTCTTTGATTCTTGGAGATCCCAATTCAACTGTTCAGACAAGAAGCAAGTTGAAACAACCTGGTTTTGGAGAATCTGCATTTGTTAGTTATATTCAAGATCAGCTAAGGAATAATCACACAGACTATCTACATTGTCTCTATGCTTGTTTTCTGTCTCAAATTGAACCAAGCAGTGTAGCACAATCCCTTGAAGATTCTGATTGGGTTGAAGCTATGCAAGAGGAAATGCAACAGTTCTACAATCAGAAAGTCTGGAAGTTAGTACCTTTGCCTGAAGGAAAGTATGCTATTGGGACAAAATGGATTCTCAAAAATAAAAGGGATGCTCGGGGTATTGTGGTTAGAAATAAAGCTAGATTGGTAGCTCAAGGTCATAGGCAGGAAGAAGGTATTGACTATGATGAGGTGTTTGCTCATGTGGCAAGAGTTGAAGCTATTAGATTATTTTTAGCTTTTGCCTCATACATGGGATTCATTGTCTATCAGATGGATGTGAAGAGTGCATTTCTCTATGGTGAAATTGAAGAGGAAGTGTATGTGACTCAACCTAAGGGTTTTGTGGACCCACAGAATCCTGATTTGGTTTACAAAGTGGTGAAAGCACTCTATGGACTTCATTAAGCACCCAGGGCATGGTATGCTAGGTTGTCTACTTTTCTGCTGAAGCATGGTTACAGAAGAGGAGCAATTGACAAGACTCTCTTCATCAAGAAGAATTCAAAAGATATCATCCTTGTTCAAGTTTATGTGGATGACATCATTTTTGGTTCCACAAAGGAAGCTTGGTGTAGGGAGTTTGAGGTGCTAATGAAGGGATAATTTGAGATGAGTGCTATGGGAGAGCTTACCTTTTTCTTGGGTTTACAGGTCAAGCAAAAGCCTGATGGAATCTTTATCAGCCAGGACATGTATGTGCAAGACATACTTAAGATGTTTGATTTGGAAAGTCTGAGGACTGCAACTACACCATATGAAGCTCCAAATCCTAAGTCCAATAATGAGCCTAATGCTACTGTTAATGTTCACTTATACAGATCCATGATAGGTTCACTAATGTATTTGACAGCTTCTAGGCCGAATATCATGTTTGCAGTCAGTGCTTGTTCTAGACATCAAGTTACACCATTAACTTCACACTTGAATGCAGTCAAGAAAATCTTCAAATATCTAAAAGGACAACCTAAGTTGGGTCTTTGGTACCCAAGAGATTCTCCTTTTGTGTTGGAAGCTTACAGTGACAGTGATTATGCTGGTGCTAACTTTGATAGAAAATCTACTACTGGGGGATGTCAATTTCTGGGAAGGAGGTTGATATCTTGGCAATGCAAGAAGCAGACTATTGTGGCTACATCTTCTACTGAGGCAGAATATGTTGCTGCTACTAGTTGCTGTGGTCAGGTACTTTGGATTCAAAATCAGTTATTAGACTATGGGTTTAATTTTATGAACACCAAAATCTTTATTGACAACCAAAGCACCATTTGCATTGTTAAGAACCCAGTGTTTCACTAAAGAACTAAGCACATAGAAATTAGGCACCATTTTATCAGAGATGCTAATGAGAAGCATCTTATCCAAGTGCTTAAAATTCACACTGATGATAATGTGGCTGATTTGTTAACAAAAGCTTTTGATGGGCCAAGATTCAACTATTTGGTGGTTCATATTGGAATGCTCAATCCTTAAGTGCTGAGATTGAGGGGAGGTATAAGCCTAAGGGGAGGCTTATTGTTGTACATTTTTCATCTTTTTCATTTTCTTTCTTTCTTTTCTTTATGTTTCTTTTATTTTGTTTCTTTATTAGTTTAAAAAAATAAAAAAATTGTATATTGTCTACTAACTTGTATGCAGGTACAGTGTTGGTTTTTCACCACACCACAAATGGTAATCAACTCACCATGTCTCACAGACAAGAAAGAGTTGACTCACCATGAGGGTACGGCTCTGGTGTGATTATCAAATCCGTTGACAGCTGTAATAGTTTGCTCAAAACTATAGGGTATTCAACTCACCCATGTTTCATTACTGAGAGTTGAATGGTTCTCAATTCACCATGGATTTTACCCTTTGGGGTTTTCAAAGAATTGGCTAGCCCACATGTATATGGCATGTGGTAAAGGCAGTGGAAAACCATATTTGGTACTCAATTCACCAAGGTTATGCAACCTAAGAATTGGCTAGTCCTGAGCAAACGGCTACAGGTAAAGACAAAGCAAATCCGTTGATAGTTGATGGTTTACTAAAAATCATATGGTTATCAATATACCATGGTCTTACACACCAAAACATTGGCTACTCTAGTAGTTAATGGCTATTGGTAAAGAGACATCAAATCCATTAATTTTCGATGATTCACCTCTCACAGGAGTTAACACACCTGGACGTGATGAGAATAGTATGCAACTTAAAAGATTTGATGTACAATAAGTCATGGTTGCTGTAATGATCAAGTACATTGCATTCAGATGGTGACCAGATTAAGATGATGTGTTTTCCTGTTGCTACGGATACATAGAGCATGCTGCTGGAAGTTTATGATTAAAGATGATGTTGCTGCTGGTTACTTTCTGATGCTGCTGATTCAATCCTCTATCCCTGGACGTCAAAGATCTACCTGGAAACTTGAAGTTAACCAAGTCAAATTCAAGTTTAGGGGAGGATTGTGAGATCCTGTAAAAATCCATCGTAATAAATCTCACTGATTTATGATAATCTCAACTTACTGTTTAATAAAACCAATTTTATGGGGAAATTTAAAATTTTCTCTTATTGCGGACGTTGCCACGTTATGTTTTGTGATATATATTAAATAGCAACATTTACTCAAAACATAATTAAATCACGGGATTCCATTCTCACTAAATTCGAAACTTCACAAATAATAATAGTTGATAATGATAAATCCCTACACAAAGATGTATGCACTTTTCCTAATTACCCTTAAGTATTTCACTTAATTAACACTAACTACTATTAAACACTTCATTAATTCTTTGCAAAACCAAACGGGCTGTCTAAATGTCGGCCCATTACACGCTCCATCAGCCCAACTCTTGTTTTGTTAGTTCATGCAAAATTCGACCAGCCACACCTCTTCAAAAGCGACTCGATATCTTTCAAATTTTAAACACAACTCACGAATATTTTTTCATTATCCCATACACGACCCACTAGATTATTCGTATGCCAAATTTTAGAAACTCAAGTCAAGTATTGATATGGTTTCGAACGCCAAAGTGTTTGTCCCATCTCAAAAAACTCGCATATATCAAAATCACAAAACCCATCTAATTCGAACCCCAACTTTTCCTACGTTACACAAATAATATTCTTAACACAATGTGATGTTTATAATACCCTTAGGACTGTAGACATGGGTTGTGTCTCGCTAAACCCACTTGGCACCCATTTCTATTACAAACCGATCAAATATACATGCATGCCAACAACTAAAGCCAAGATATCTTTGAACTTTAACTAAACATTCACTTGTTCACTCGGTTAGTTAACTTCACACTTAACCGAGTTATCATACACGAATATGTAGAAATGCCAACAACAAAGGACAAAGTTCTATTAACCCTCCCATAACTTCCAATGATTGCTAAGACAGAAGCATGCTTAAAACCACTGCTACTCCACAGTAAAGAATCATGATTTAGTTTTGAGGGTAATATGGTCAAAGCATGCGTAGCTTACTTCTATATATTTTAACTTCTTCAAACAGCCACCTTGCTCACTTCCTACACATCTCACTTTCACTAAATACTTTAAAGACTCAGAGGCAATTGTCCCTCACAAAGGAAGCAAATCGAGTAGGAGATAAATACGTGAAACGTATTGGAGCTCGCCAAAGCTTGTTGTCCTCATCCTTGTGTTCCATTCGATCTTCATTTCCTCTCCACCACCTTTGAAAGGTGTAGTAAGTATCCTATGACTCTCTTGTTTCCATTTCTCATGCACACAAACACAACATGCATCATATAATCTTTGCATTCGAACGTATAATTTATTTCCAACCATTTCTTACGTAACCCACATGAGGTGACGAGCCACCATCATGGGAGACTTAGAAGTCGTCACTCACATCTCTCACACTACTCGCACGGTAACATTTCAATATTTTCCATGCATGATTTAATGTAGCTTCGATCATACATATTTTTATACGTATAGACTTTCATCTCTCTTTAAACTATATAGTTACATGCACTTAAGGAAATACTTAAAGAATCTAATAACATCACCACATACCGTGTTCTAACTTAGCATGGGTCAATTTGAATCATATATGATAAAGGTCAAAACCGGGTGAAAATATTCTAAGCATTGGTTTGGGTTTAAACATGTCTCGACCAAGCCAAAACTCATGTAATTATTTTCGAATCGGTAAATATAACACGCCAATATTTTTGCTTATCACGATTGTCGACCTGGCCAAGAACATCTTTCGTATTTTAAGATTTCACTCACAAGCTCATCTCGACACTCTAAACAAACCATTTTAAATGCTACTCGAAGAGAAATAAAACACTTACAATTATATAGAGTTTTTCCAACTTTTGAAACTTGCGACCAGCCCAACTAACTGTCTATTTACTTCGAATTCGTGAAAGTAACGTATACATATTTTTGCTCAGCTCGAATAAGGGCCTAGGAAACTACACTTTTTATGTTTTAACTTCAACCTCATACGCTCACTAACACGCTCAAAATACCTCCTATTGGTCGACCCTCGTTAGTGCCTATCTCCCATTTTCAGAAAACTTAAATTTTATTATTTCTGAAATGGGCTAGGCAAAAGCCCAACAAGAAATGGCGTTAGACCAGCCCACTGGACCCATGTGATACATTTTCAGACTCATAAAAATAACCCAATTCCAAGCCCAAAATAGTTTACACGTCCTCGCCTCTAAAATTCATAACGGGCCTTAAGTTGATTCGTTAACCGGCCCATTAATGCTAAAATAAGCTCTTTACTGGAATAAGCAATCGAAATAAGTTAAAATGAACTTAATAGAGTTATAGAAATTTTCAGAATATTTTTCCAGTTATTTTTATGCAAAAAGGACTAAAAGTGTAACGCACTTTGACTAGAAGGACTAAAATTGCCAAACTATGAAACTTTTGGACTGAAGCTGTGAAAACAGATTATAAAGGACTTAGAATGACATATCATTGAACTTCAAGCCTTATATGGACATTTGGATTATTTTTGGACTATTATGGGACCTCGAACTTAACAAAGGACTAACGACGTAACGCAAACTCAGTTAGGGTGAAAAGTGTAAAATCTGGAAAAGAACAAGGACCTACTGTTTATACTTGACATTCTTATTTTATTTTCCATTTTTCATCACTACATCACTTCATATGCATTTTTATACATTTTAGTTATGCATACTTAATTTTCGTTATTTATTAAACGATTTCACTTGCATATCATTTCATCATATTATGAGGAGATAACATTTTGAGTCGAGTAACATAAGAATCAAGATAATATCATGTATGATATTATATTTTCTTAACTTGAGGCATTTTAAGCATATCACACTCACATCATCAAATCGTTGTACGATTTCTCACTTTCATTCTCATCGTTAGTTATAAGTCGAATACTTAGATATTCCTCATATCCAGGTCTCGTAGTGAGGACGTTTCCGTGACCGTTTCCATAAGTCATACTTGATCTTATAATTCCATCTCGTCAGATACGCTCCAGGTGAGTCGTGGCCCCTACTTTTAATACTTGTTTTTTTAATAACTCTTTTGGGGGAGATACATGCTTCAACTGTTTTAAGTATTTTTATACTTTGAAAACTCTCATGATTTACTCAAAATCATCCACTATGCTTTACATGTTTTGAATCATCCTTTGGAAGGGATAAATACTCGTTATATTTGCAAACTGCTTGCTTAGCTTAAATGCTATATTTGAAAAATAACATTTTCAAACTACTTGTTGTGACAAGATACTGAGACTCATTTTATGCATTCATATAACAACTGAATGTACTGTTGAACTTTACTATGATATTTCTACATTTCAACAAGAAATAATTGCCAAAACTAAAGTACGCATATTCTATGAAAACCCGAACCCTATATTGCCTAAGTTTAACTATATTACCATAAAGTCCCTCGATCATGAGCCATTAATCACTGCGGTGAGCGCGAATATAGTGGAAAACTTCGAAACCTGTAAAGGCTGACGACCTATCCCACTAAATACTGGATGGAATGCCTTATGGCTAGTCGTATTTAGTTACGATACATTATATTTGAGACATAATTGGATGAGGCAATCACCTATTACCTAGGGCAAAACCATCAGTAACCTGATGTGACTTCGCCGTTTTACGGTACTTTTGTTAACGTTTTGCGCGTCATGAGGCTTAGAGCAATATAACCTTATGAATATATATGTCTTCCTATATATATTCGGATACAGCTGTATTTAACCACAACTCCACACTGATAGACATCAGACTTTATACTATTGTTTTCACTGTGTGTTTGGATTATGCATCATGTACTTGGAACTTAACTGTTATCATATGTGACCTAGTTGTGTCTTATGATAAAGACTACTCAATGCTTGGCATATCGTTACTTTTAAAAGTTGAACTATTATTTCATTGCAAGCATATAACAACGTAACTCATTTTCATTTAAGCTTGAAACTTATGATCATCTGAGTTCATAAATGATTTACTCGTGGATTTTTATCCAATTGCAAACTTGCTAGTTACTTCAAGAAGTACTAGTATTTATTTCAACTATCACTGTACAACTCTTGAAGTCATTGAAAGAGAGTTATTTTCTATCAAACTCCACGAACTCACCAACAATTGTGTTGACATTTTAAGCATGTTTATCTCAGGTAATCAATGGAGCAGGACAAGACACGGGGCGGACATTAAAATACTCTGATAATTTAAATGGTGTGAAAATCAAATATATCATTCTTTCCAAATTACTATATTTTTGTGGGATTTTCAAATCAGATATTTCAACCTTTGTACCCAAACTATTATTTTGAATGACATATAACTTTCAAAACGCCTTTTTCAAGCCGTTTTATGAAAATTTTGACTTCGATCCTCAGTGTAACACCTAATTACTTTCCGCTGCCACAAAACCAAATTAGGGGGTGTTACAGATTGGCATCAGAGCCACAGGTTATAGAGAATCAAATGTTTTCAAACATTGAACTATAACTACACTTTCAAAATAAATGATTTTACACCATACCATTTTACGCCCTCCGTGTCTGCAGACTGCCGTGCTCAATATATTACCTACTAAGATTGTTTTGTACTAATCTTTACATGCTTAATGTTTACTCTTCACACATAACACACTGTGTTATTTAACACTCAATGTTACACCTTAAATGTATGAATATTCATAATTACTATTTCCGATTGCTACAGTACCATGTCTTCCAAACTAGTCAATATCACCAAGATTACCTCTCCTACTACACATGCGTCACCTACCTACCAAATTGCACCAGATACTGAAGATCCTTATGTAAAAATGTCACAACTCCAGCCTGACATAGAACTCACTCAAAAATCACCTCTGTCATCACCTATTTACTCACCTCCACGTCAGAAACTTAGGAGAGCAACCGAATCCTATCCAGATGAAGATTTGATTGGTGGTCAACCAACATTTGAATTTGGACAGAGTTCACAACAAGAAATGACTTGGAAAAAGATCGAACTAAATTCTCCCTTGCCTAATACCTCAAATTTCTCCAGGCCAGATAACCCAGAGAATGTATCCTCACCCAATTCTCCTGACTACAATGTAGACACCTATAACTCCATATGGATCCGCCTTCACCAACACACCAGCATACTAGACACTCACTCTGAACAGCTAAAAGAGTTACAACCATTACGATTCGAATGGTATGACCGTAACATTGACACTTTGTTCAAGAGGACACATGCTGAAAGACGAGAAGTGTTTGATCTAGGAGTAAATGTTGGTAACATGAAGGACAATTAGCAACAAGAACTTAGAAACTTGGATGCCAGAACCCGCTGTTTGGGTAGAGGCCACACCCAAACACACATTAGGATTGAGGACATTGAAAGAGCATTATGGTTAGCCAGAGACACAGCAAGAACCCAAGGCCAAAAGATTGCAGCCTTGGAAAACATGTTGGCTAATCAGATGAATGCATGCCAGGAACGTTTCTCAGCCATGGAAGCTGCACAACTGGATCTTGAGGCAGAAGTTAGACGTCTACGTCATAGACGTAACTTATCTTAAGTATCGTTGCTGTACTCAATAAACCAAATAGTTTTGGTTAGTATTCCATGTATTTCTCAATAATTCTGTAACTCTCAGAAATTGTAATCGACTTTTAAGCTATGAAAGTCTCTTTCCATTATATCTTTCTGTTGAAAACAAATTCCTTCTACCAAACCCTATTATGGTGCTATAAATGCAATGAGCCATGCAAAACCTCACCATTTGTTACTCTCTTAGGTAAACAAATGACTCTACGTGAATCAATGAGACATTAATAAAAGACCTTGTGTTTGTTGTTTTGATCAAACAAGTTATTAGAGTTATGTCAATATTGATGATATTATCAGTGATTGTACATCAAATATACCACGACTAAACAATAAACCATAAAGTTCTAAGAATAAATCTTCAGAAGAGAACTTGATAACTGAAGAGAAAGTTGTTGAACTTCAGCTTTGTAGATAAATTCGTTTGTTCCTTAGCAATCCCATATTAAGAGATGATCATTATTTTATGATGCTACCCAGACACATCGTATTTCTATGATCCTCAGTTGGTTTGATTTTGTATGGAGATCACATTGTTAGCACTAATATACAAATACCTTGTTATTTGAATAATTCTAACGATAAGGTAAATACTAAATCAACATTTCTTGTGATGCTCATAGGAAATGGACAGCATAAACAGCGTAGTGCCCACAACAACTATGACTCCTAAAACTAGCGAGAAATTGGAAGTGACCACAACAGTTCAACCAAGTAACAATAACATGACAAGACCAGAAAGAAAGAAGGCTATACCTTGTAAGCATAACCATGAAAGTTTCATGGGGTGTAAGCCAATTTACCTAAAGACTTCAAGGAAAAAGACTAAACCTATACGTACATGTGCCCAAAGAATTAGACAAGATATTGCACTTAAGAAAAATAACCAAAAGCGAAAACTTGAGGAGAAAAGATCCTTTATCCTCAATGAATGTGAGTTCCACAATGATGTTTGCATCCGCAATCATCTACAAGACCGCATTAACTATCTTCGCCAGCAAAGGCCCAAATCAGAAGTTGGAAGAAACTGCGTCACCACTTCTACTAAACGAGACAACTACTATGGAAAGCAACCTCTGTGCCAAAAATGTAAGATGCATCACACCGGACATTGCATTGCTAAATGCGGAAGGTGCCGGAAAACAGGCCACAAGACAAGAGATTGCAAGGCCATGGAAGGAAATGAGCAACCATCATCCATAAAATGCCATGAATGTGGTGAAATGAGTCATTACAAGAGTTATTGCCCGAACTACAAAGCCCATTGGGAGCCCAAGAATTGTACAAGGGAATAAGAACTCCTCAAAGAATCATTAACCGTGTCGAAGAATGACCTCTATGTTAAGCAGATGAATGGATTCCTGCTGTAAAATAAATAAACTCTAGCCTAGAACTATCTAAGTTATATTTCCATTTGTATTTACCTTAGTGATGCGCGTGATGTGTCGTTGCGGTTTAGCAGTTTTAATGCCTACTCAAGTTTTAAATTTATATTTAGCCGACTTATCAATAACACACACACTTAACGAGCAGTGTACCCGGTCAGTATGAAGATAATGGTAAGTAGAGTGTCGATCACTAAGAGTGGAACGTATTATCTCGTTAATCTAATCAGTATTTTAATATCCTAACGCAAGGGGGTTTCAGCCTGAGAGACTGGCACAGTTTTGTTTGCAATTAAATAATAAAATAAACAAATAGGCACGAATCAGCAAGTAGCACACACGTACACAGATAGATACTCGAGACAATAAGAGGGCTGTCCTTATAATTAAGTAGATTGTCACTTGTTTTATTGATAGCTTTATATGAAGTGTATGTAGTTAACCCTTTCTCGTTGGTCCTATTCTTATCGGCGAGTAAACCCTTAATGATTACTTATGTCTAAAAGTTATTCCTAAGTGATCAGTTTAGAAACAACCGTGGGAGCCACATTATGTCCCGCAGTCAAATGCCCGCAAGCCACTAATAAACACAGAGGTTATCAATGCACTAATAAGTAGTAACCAAAGACATCAACATATAAACTTTAATTGATGGGAAAGCAAGTATTAAAGGGAGTGCAATCTTTCGTTGTCACATTACACAAGCCACCAATCCTGATGAATTAAAGTTTGCTAACACAATAAAACAAAACTACTTAATGAATTAAATACATGCAGCACCTTCTTACAGCTCTTGTATCTTTGATTTGGGTGTGTCTTGTGCTGCCTCCTTGACTGAATTCGTCCTTTTGCTCTGCTGTCCGAACTTCGGTTTTAGGGTTTCGAACTCGAACTCTTAAATTCGTCTGGTCCACGGGGTATTTATAGTTTCTGTCTGAGGGAAGATGCGGCGCATCTACTAAGTAGATGCGGCGCATGTACTTAACTTCGCGTGGGGTCCAAGATTATAATATTCAGGAATATTCGTACACCGCCAGAAGATGCGGCGTAACTCTTGATTAGATGCGGCGCATGTCCTCTTGTATCTTGGATCGTATCTGGTGATATCTTGATAGAGATGCGGCGCATGTTGATAGTGAGATGCGGCGCATCTGGAGCAGAATTGACTTGATCTTGTCCATGTCAATAGACTTTCGCTTTATGCACGTTTTGCTCCATAATTAGTCCAAAATAGCTAAGTTTCACCAAATGCTTGTTTTTACCTGAGAATTACAAAAGTAAACAATTAAGTATCAATCCTCATACATAATATAGTAAAACAAGTCAAATTAATAGGATAAATGATAGTAATAAAATGTACTTATTTGAGTTCATCAAATATCCCCCCACTTGAACTTTACTTGTCCCCAAGTAAACCTTAGAATTTCATTTATGAAAATGTATCCTAAAAGATGTTAGGATTTATTTTTATATTTAAGCATGTATTCATTTATTTCATAATCACACAACTAAACACTTAACGAATTAGAAGTAAAATAAAATAAGTCGATAAAATCAAATCTAATCGTTTAACTGTCCAGTCGCGACGAATATTCTATCATAAGCTTGGCAAGTATACACATCTCCACCACTAAAGCTAAGGAATAACAAGTCTAAAGCGGTAAAAAGGGTTTTTAGGCTTAAGGGTTAATTATTCTTAATCACTATCGATCTCAAATTCCAGAAAAGGCGACAAAATCACAAATACATGATCGAATCCACGAACACGATACTTGCAATTGCTCAAATCCTTAACTCGAATAGGCTAAAGATAGGTCCAAACTTCACCAATAATAATATATCAAAAAGGGCGACAAAATCATAAATACATAGCCGAATCCACGACTACGATACTTAAGATTGCTCAAATCCCTAATCTCAATAAATCAAAGGTTCGGTTGGATAAAGAACAATACAGGGTATGGATAACATTTGGGATATAAATTGGTGTAAAAATAAAAATAAACAAAACAAATAAATTAAAATCCTAAGTGTGGTTAATCACTATCCCAACCATCCCATGAATAAGACTCATATCATTGAATAACTCACGCTTTAACACTTGAAACACACGCTTTAGGTAGAGACGAATTATACTCAACAAAATCTTAATCAAAGAATAAACCTTAATTGGCATTCCCATAACTGCCAATTCCCATTCAATCCATAGATATAATACAACAAATAGTGGTGATATCGACCACTTACATAACTCTACATCGTTGGCTTAAAATAAACATCCAACTCTTTTTTTCTTTCTTTTTCTTTTCTCATTTTTTCGATTTTTTTTTTTTTTTTTTTTTTTTTTTTTTTTACTTGAAACATAAACATAGATGTGTAAAATTTCACCACATCACCACAACTTTCTTTTCGGATAATTTTTTTTATACATTTCATACTTTCAGAAATAACGGTAATAGTGAAAGTAGTAAACACACGAAAAATAAACTCAAAGATATACAATATTTACTTTCACTCCAATTGCATTGTGCAATTTCCCGACCTAACCATAGATAATGAATTACGCACGCGAACACAGGTAATGTAAGGAAACACACTCTGCCTATAGCAATTAACCAACCATGGATTCTAATCTACAGGGTAGGCTAAGGTTTAAGGTGTAACGAAACATTTTAAACATAGGTGTAAGAAACGAAAGGAATGGCTCTGAGGGTTTTTCTAGGGGTATCTTACTCTAAAAATGAGAGTAACAAAAGGTTTTATACGGGGGTTAACTAACCAGTGTAGTTAGCTAATAACACATAACATATAAAGGCTATTTGGTGTAATCCTAGAATTTTACCAAGTTAGACAAGTCATTCCAATTATATAAATAATACTCATTATGGTGGTCTCGAATAGTATACAAGCCAAGTTCTAAAGTTTACAAGTCACCGGCACACTCATAGATTTGTGAATTTTGAAAAATCACAATTTTGAAAATAATGTCATGTGTGCAGTTATGTAACTTAGATCTTAAACAAAAACATGCTAAAAAATTTTTAAGTTTGATATATTAAGCACATTTTAAGCATAATTTTTGAAAAAGTAGGACAAGTAATTGTTAAGTGTTCTAATTCTCCAATCCCCCCACTTAAGTTAAACAACGTCCTCGTTGTTTGTATAAAAGGTTAAAAACTGGAAAATAAAAGAATTAGAACAAGAAAAACTCCCCTGAGATTTGCTCGGTATGATCCTCCATTAGTATAAGAGCAAAAATCATCTTCTTGTGGATTAGAACGTTAAAACTTCATACTTTATGTATCCACAGGAAATCCAGGAAACTATAATACCACCAACACTTTAAAACACACCTAAGATAAGAAAGGTTCAACTTGCATAACACATTAGTAGTTAGGAAAAATAAAACTTAAAAAATTAAAACTGAAAATCATCAGGTCAGTCGATACGCCGTATCTTATTGAAGAAGATACGCCGTATCGAGCCTGGAATAAATACGGATCAGAATAAAGATGCACCGCATCCTTAACCAGGGATGCGCCGCATTAAAATAAACTGATAAATAGTTTTAAAGTCGAAAATAAAAATGCAGAAAAATAAAATAAGATATGACCATTGCAGGAGATGCGTCGCATCTCAGAATTGAGATGCGCCGTATCTTCGTGCGGCCTGGACTGACTCGACACAGAAAACAGAATAATAAAAGATAAATCCGGGTTGCCTCCCGGTGAGCACTTGTCTTTATTCCAGAGTCTTCAAGTTAGACTCACGTTCAGCTCCTTAGTATCGATCATCGAAGGAGTCGGAAACATCACGCTCCTTCATTCCCAATTTAGTAATATTGAACACTCCTTGCTCGTCTTTAATTTCCACGCCGTTCTTCTTTAATATCTGTATAAACAAAGTCCTGTCCCTTTCGGGCAGAGATGACAAAATGATAGACGGGAAATTCTTATTATCATACAGGCACAAATAAGCAAGGTGGGGTGGTAGTTCAATAAACACATCATTATTCAAATTCGTTTTCTCAACTATTCTCCTACGTTTATTAATTACTACACAATCATACCACTCATCATCAGAATCACTAACAATATCGCGTCTAAGTTCTGTAGGTACATTAAGGTCAATGAATTCCTCAAAGTCTTCATGATTAGGATTAGTTGAGTTGTTTTGAATCAATGTTTCTCCCATAAGTCTAGCTTCAAGATCGAGGTCCATACGCTCTCTTAATCCTAGCACATAAACACCTCTAATTATGCTCTTAACCGGATCTTGGCACTTATAGACTAGTTTATTATTCCCTACCCTTAATGAAATTTTTCTCTTAAACACATCAATCTTAGCATGGGCAGTAGACAAGAAAGGTCTTCCGAGGATTAAAGGAATCTTAACATCCTCGGGCATGTCTAGTATAATAAAGTCTACGGGAAAAATAAACTGCTCAATCTTAACTAGCACATTATTAGCAATCCCTTCAGGTCGTTTTACTGTTTTATCAGCCAATTCAATAAGTAATTTAGTTGGTGCTAATTTTCCTAGTCCTAGGGTAGCGAATGTCTTAAGAGGCATAACACTAACACTAGCTCCTAAGTCAGCCAACACATTATTGAAAGATATATTATTAATAGAACAAGGTAGAGTAAAACTTCCTGGGTCTCTTTCTTTATGAGGCAAGGCATTTGAATCAGTTGCAGGGCTCTCTTCTTTCATTGTTGCCTTGATCTCTTCTTCAATTTTTGTCTTCTCTTTTAGTAGTCTCCTTAAGCTGATTGAAGAGTTAAAGAAAAATTCGGGTCTTGCACCATCATTACCATTCATCGACCTTCTAGATATATTAGGAGTGACTTCTTCGGTGGTGCTTATTGCCTTGACATGATCTCTTGGATTTGTTTCAGTTGAGCTCGGTAAACTTCCATATCCCCTTTCTTGAAGAACTTTGCTCATTTGACCAATTTGCTGTTCCAATGCTTTGATCGAAGCTCCTTGATTTCTTGTAGTAGTGTCTGTTGAAGCTCGAATTTCCTTGATCATAGCATTATTCTCTTCATGTCTTTTAGCAGCATCGGCCATAATTTGCTTTAAAGTATCATCTAAAGTCTGCCTCCTCTCTTGATAAGCGGGATTGAAGTTGTTCTTTTGATAGAATCCCGGACTAGCTTCCCTAAATCTTGCTGAAGGTCGGAACGGTTGTCCAAATTGGGTGTAATAAGCTTCTTCAAACGTCTCACTTTCATTCTTGTTCGGGCAATCTTTAGTGTAGTGAGGTCCTTCGCACTTTTCACATCCAACTTGGGCAGCATATGCTCTTTCATCTCGCTTCTTCATCTCTCTACTAATTTTATCCAATTGAGCTTGAATAGCGGCAATCCCGTCAAAATTAGTGCTGCTCTTAGATCTAGTAGAGGTCCCATCGTGCCATTTCTGAGAATGATCAGCAGCTTCTTGGATCGCTTTCCTAGCATTAGTTGCACTCATCTGAGGTACAGCTCCCTTAGCATCCAAAATCTGTCTTGTAGGCACGTCCAATCCCTGATAAAACAATATTATTTCCTGCATAGGGGTTAGATAGTGTTGAGGACATTTTATCAATAAATCTTTAAATCGTTCCCAAGCTTGATAAAGGGTTTCATCAGGCTCTTGCTTGAAACTATTGATAGCCTCCATTTTCTTAGCAGTCTTAGCAGGTGGACAATATCTCTTCAGGAATTTGCTCTTCAAACCTTCCCACGTAGTGATTGAACTAGCAGGTTCATTCCTTAGCCACTTGTTAGCAGCTCCTTTTAGTGAGATTGGGAAGATTCTTAGCATGAGTTGATCGGTATTGACACTTTCTGTAGTAAACAAATCTGCAATCTCCAGGACCTTTTCAACATGCTCATTAGCATCCTCTTGTTCCGTCCCACTGAAAGCATTCTCTCTGAGCTCTTTGAGAAATTGTCCCTTCAACTCAAATTTTGACTTGTCATCAAACTTAGGTCTAGCAACTCCTGAAGTGTAATCAGCACGGGTATTGTTCATGTATTCCTCCATAGTAGTGTTTTCGCCCATTGTTTCTGTTTCAACTTCCTCTTTTTCTTCAGAAAAGTAATCAAGCTCGAGTGAACTTGAAAGATCAAAGCTTCTTGTGTTGAAAAGCCTTTTAAGCGAATGTAGGGCTCGTTCAGGATCTTCGAAAGGTTGAATCAAGTTCTTCGTAGAACTCCTGGTCATGCACTTCCTGAAATCAATCACAAAAGCATCAGTAGGGTATGCTCGAGAAAGTAATATATCAGATAATTAATAACGAAAACGGAATACGAAAAATTAAAGTTACTGATATCTGCAGACGATGCGTCGTATCCAAAGAGTTGGATACGCCGTATCTTATAATCGTTAAAATTAAATCAGACTTTATTCAGAAAATAGATACGCCGCTTTAGAATTTAAGAATGCGCCGTATCGAATTAATTAATCAAAAATCAGCTTATCTAATTAAAATTAAATGCGTCGTATTAACGAAAGTTAATGCGCCGTATTTTCGTTACGTTTAAAAATAAAAGATTTTTGATTCAGTAAGATGCGCCGTATCGACAGAGATCGATACGCCGTATCTGTTTAATAATTCGCAAACTGTTTTTAATTAAAATAATAGATACGCCGTATCTTCAAAAGAAGATGCGTCGTATGGCGTTAATGTTTTGAAAAAAATTTTTATCAAAAACAGATACGCCGTATCTGCAAAAGCAGATGCGTCGTATTACTTTATCGCTTAGAAAAAATTTTCTTATTAAAAACAGATACGCCGTATCTTGGGGAAAAGATGCGTCGTATCGAATTAATTAAACGCGTTGTATTTTTAAAAAAATTAAACGCAATACGCCGTATCTGAGAGATCAGATGCGCCGTATCGTTTGATTTTGCACAGTACAACGATAGCAGAACAGAAAAATACGAAAAATAAAAACAAAAATTAAACACACAAACGAAAATAAACACACAAAAATAAAAGAAAACAATTAACACACAATACAACAAATATGCAAAATAGTACAATGATGCAATTAATCTAATAAAAAGAAAAAAAACTAATTAAAATACTAATCAAATTAACAGATAATAACAATTCACTCCCCGGCAGCGGCGCCAAAAACTTGATGCGCGTGATGTGTCGTTGCGGTTTAGCAGTTTTAATGCCTACTCAAGTTTTAAATTTATATTTAGCCGACTTATCAATAACACACACACTTAACGAGCAGTGTACCCGGTCAGTATGAAGATAATGGTAAGTAGAGTGTCGATCACTAAGAGTGGAACGTATTATCTCGTTAATCTAATCAGTATTTTAATATCCTAACGCAAGGGGGTTTCAGCCTGAGAGACTGGCACAGTTTTGTTTGCAATTAAATAATAAAATAAACAAATAGGCACGAATCAGCAAGTAGCACACACGTACACAGATAGATACTCGAGACAATAAGAGGGCTGTCCTTATAATTAAGTAGATTGTCACTTGTTTTATTGATAGCTTTATATGAAGTGTATGTAGTTAACCCTTTCTCGTTGGTCCTATTCTTATCGGCGAGTAAACCCTTAATGATTACTTATGTCTAAAAGTTATTCCTAAGTGATCAGTTTAGAAACAACCGTGGGAGCCACATTATGTCCCGCAGTCAAATGCCCGCAAGCCACTAATAAACACAGAGGTTATCAATGCACTAATAAGTAGTAACCAAAGACATCAACATATAAACTTTAATTGATGGGAAAGCAAGTATTAAAGGGAGTGCAATCTTTCGTTGTCACATTACACAAGCCACCAATCCTGATGAATTAAAGTTTGCTAACACAATAAAACAAAACTACTTAATGAATTAAATACATGCAGCACCTTCTTACAGCTCTTGTATCTTTGATTTGGGTGTGTCTTGTGCTGCCTCCTTGACTGAATTCGTCCTTTTGCTCTGCTGTCCGAACTTCGGTTTTAGGGTTTCGAACTCGAACTCTTAAATTCGTCTGGTCCACGGGGTATTTATAGTTTCTGTCTGAGGGAAGATGCGGCGCATCTACTAAGTAGATGCGGCGCATGTACTTAACTTCGCGTGGGGTCCAAGATTATAATATTCAGGAATATTCGTACACCGCCAGAAGATGCGGCGTAACTCTTGATTAGATGCGGCGCATGTCCTCTTGTATCTTGGATCGTATCTGGTGATATCTTGATAGAGATGCGGCGCATGTTGATAGTGAGATGCGGCGCATCTGGAGCAGAATTGACTTGATCTTGTCCATGTCAGTAGACTTTCGCTTTATGCACGTTTTGCTCCATAATTAGTCCAAAATAGCTAAGTTTCACCAAATGCTTGTTTTTACCTGAGAATTACAAAAGTAAACAATTAAGTATCAATCCTCATACATAATATAGTAAAACAAGTCAAATTAATAGGATAAATGATAGTAATAAAATGTACTTATTTGAGTTCATCACTTAGGTACAATGGATGTAACCTAAGTGTAATAGTTATCCGTCTACCGTGTGAGAACTCTACCTTGTAATTTTTCCATGATAATTATAATCTACGACTATTCCAATTTCTATTCCACCTCTTTATTCATAAGTCGTTATGTAACAACACACAAATATTACACTAAGGATTTAATTAACTCCATTTTGACCAAACCATAGGTTGATACCCCATTTTAAGAAATCTTCACCTAAAATTTAGGTCTATACCAAGAATATCATTTTAGAAATTCCTGACCTATCCTCGGAATATGAACAAAAACTTTCTAACTCTTTTGAAAATAATAAAAGGGTGTCCGACTTTGTGTCGAAACCATGACAATTAAACCATATAAAACTCTTTAAAGAAGCATAAATATCATAACAACTGAACCAAGCGTTACATCATTTGGTCCTCAATTATACATAGCCTAGCTACCTATGTATAATTTAGGAAGAATCATGTTATAAATGGAATAGTTATCTTTTCAAAGTTTTAATAACAATTTTCATTCCAAAAACAGAATTTCGAGACAAAATAAGTTGTTCATAAACCTCACTTTTAACCAACCTCAGCAAGACCTACACTTATTACCCATTACTTTATTATAAGAAGTCAAGAAAAGTACGAAATTAGAAACTATAAGAATTCACAACGATATGCGGCAAACGCAAATAACATAAATTTTATTATAAACCACGAAAATTAATACATAGCGAGATGATTAACATCGGAAGTGCTAATAGTGCAATGAACACAATAAAAGGCACAGAATCTTCGATAGGTTGGCCCGCCATAGCAACAAAAACCACCACCAACCTAGCGATAGCAAGAGCCACCACAGGATGAATCACCTTGATTATTCTGCGTCGTAAATGCAACAAAAATATTAAAAGCCACAACGAAACTAATTCGTAAACGTAAAAGTAAACGAGTTTTATTCCACACTTAATAAAGGTTACATAGAAACACAGCAAGGACCTATTACAATCGACACTAGTTTAAAAACTATTACCCCCAACACTTGTCCACCACAACGGCTAGGATGGTGAGGGGTACGATAACCAGAAAATATCCGATCAGGTGGCCGGAATCTTCGTCAGGAAGGAAAGCTAAACAGGCGGCGGCGAAGGCGATGAACATGGTGGCGAAAACAATGGCGAACGGCGGCGTTATTGTTTTGTGAAAAGTGGAATGAAAGAGATGGAGTGAAAAGGTTAAGTGGGGAAGAAAAAGGGGAAAAGTAAATAGGGTATTAATAAGGAAAAACTATCCGTTATTTTACTATTTACGATCATTAAGTTACAAATTGCTACCATTAAAAATCCCTTATTCTCGATCGCTAGAACACTGAATATTAAGTGTTAAATACTTCCTACTCTCGACCGTTATTTTCACTATTCGCAGCTTATAAATTCAATAGTTGACCAAACATTCAAATTTAATTCGTCTGGTACGAATAAATCAAATTGGATCTCGTTTCCTCGATATTCAAATGAAAATCTCTCGACGACACTTTCCATAAACCCTCATTCCTGAACATCACATTTTTCAACACCCATCATAGACTGAACTTCGGGACAAATTTCAAAATTTAGGGGTGGATACTGTGAGATCCTATAAAAATACATCTTAATAAATCTCACTGATTTATGATAATCTCAACTTACTATTTAATAAAACCCATTTTATGGGGAAATTTAAACTTTTCTCTTATTGTTGTCGTTGCCACGTTATGTTTTGTGATATATATTATATAGCAACATTTACTCGAAACACAATTAAATCACGGGATTCCATTCTCACTAAATTCGAAACTTCACAAATAATAATAGTTGATAATGATAAATCCCTACACAAAGATGTATGCACTTTTCCTAATTACCATTAATTATTTCACTTAATTGACACTAACTACTATTAAACGCTTCATTAATTCTTTGCAAAACCAAACGGGCTGTCTAAATATCGGCCCATTACACGATCCATCAGCCCAACTCTTGTTTTGTTAGTTCATGCAAAATTCGACCAGCCACACCTCTTCAAAAGCGACTCGATATCTTTCAAATTTTAAACACAACTCACGAATATTTTTGCATTATCCCATACACGACCCACTAGATTATTCGTATGCCAAATTTTAGAAACCCAAGTCAAGTATTGATATGGTTTCGAACGCCAAAGTGTTTGTCCCATCTCAACAAAACTCGCATATATCAAAATCACAAAACCCAACTAATTCGAACCCCGACTTTTCCTACGTTACACAAATAATATTCTTAACATAATGTGATGTTTATAATACCCTCAGGACTGTAGCCATGGGTTGTGTCTCGCTAAACCCACTGGGCACCCATTTCTATTACAAACCGATCAAATATACATGCATGCCAACAACTAAAGCCAAGATATCTTTGAACTTTAACTAAACATTCACTCGTTCACTAGGTTAGTTACCTTCATACTCAACCGAGTTATCATACACGAATATGTAGAAATGCCAACAACAAAGGACAAGGTTCTATTAACCCTCCCATAACTTCCAATGATTGCTAAGACAGAAGCATGCTTAAAACCACTGCTACTCCACAGTAAAGAATCATGATTTAGTTTTGAGGGTAATATGGTCAAAGCATGCGTAGCTTACTTCTATATACTTTACCTTCTTCTAACAGCCACCTTGCTTACTTCCTACACATCTCACTTTCACTAAATACTCTAAAGACTCAGAGGCAATTGTCCCTCACAAAGGAAGCAAATCGAGTAGGAGATAAATACGTGAAACGTATTGGAGCTCCCCAAAGCTTGCTGTCCTCATCCTTGTGTTCCATTCGATCTTCATTTCCTCTCCACCACCTTTGAAAGGTGTAGTAAGTATCCTATGACTCTCTTGTTTCCATTTCTCACGCACACAAACACAACATGCATCATATAATCTTTGCATTCGAACGTATAATTTATTTCCAACCATTTCTTACGTAACCCACATGAGGTGACGAGCCAACACCATGGGAGACTTAGAAGTCGTCACTCACATCTCTCACACTACTCGCACGGTAACATTTCAATATTTTCTATGCATGATTTCATGTAGCTTCGATCATACATATTTTTATACGTATAGACTTTCATCTCTCTTTAAACTATATAGTTACATGCACTTAAGGAAATACTTAAAGAATCTAATAACATCACCACATACCGTGTTCTAACTTAGCATGGGTCAATTTGAATCATATATGATAAAGGTCAAAACCGGGTGAAAATATTCTAAGCATTGGTTTGGGTTTAAACATGTCTCGACCAAGCCAAAACTCATGTAATTATTTTCGAATCGGTAAATATAACACGCCAATATTTTTGATTATCACGATTGTTGACCTGGCCAAGAACATCTTTCGTATTTTAAGATTTCACTCACAAGCTCATCTCGACACTGTAAACAAACCATTTTAAATGCTACTCGACGAGAAATAAAACACTTAGAATTATATAGAGTTTTTCCAACTTTTGAAACTTGCGACCAGTCCAACTAATGGTTTATTTACTTCGAATTCGTGAAAGTAACGTATACATATTTTTGCTCAGCTCGAATAAGGGCCTCAGAAACTACACTTTTTATGTTTTAACTTCAACCTCATACGCTCACTAACACGCTCAAAATACCTCCTATTGGTCGACCCTCGTTAGTGCCTATCTCCCATTTTCAGAAAACTTAAATTTTATTATTTCCGAAATGGGCTAGGCAAAAGCCCAACAAGAAATGGCGTTAGACCAGCCCACTGGACCCATGTGATACATTTTCAGACTCATAAAAATAACCCAATTCCAAGCCCAAAATAGTTTACACGTCCTCGCCTCTAAAATTCATAACGGGCCTTAAGTTGATTCGTTAACCGGCCCATTAATGCTAAAATAAGCTCTTTACTGGAATAAGCAATCGAAATAAGTTAAAATGAACTTAATAGAGTTATAGAAATTTTCAGGATATTTTTCCAGTTATGTTTATGCAAAAAGGACTAAAAGTGTAACGCACTTTGACTAGAAGGACTAAAATTGCCAAACTGTGAAACTTTTGGACTGAAGCTGTGAAAACAGATTATAAAGGACTTAGAATGACATATCATTGAACTTCAAGCCTTATATGGACATTTGGATTATTTTTGGACTATTATGGGACCTCGAACTTAACAAAGGACTAACGACGTAACGCGAACTCAGTTAGGGTGAAAAGTGTAAAATCTAGAAAAGAACAAGGACCTACTGTTTATACTTGACATTCTTATTTTATTTTCCATTTTTCATCACTACATCACTTCATATGCATTTTTATACATTTTAGTTATGCATACTTAATTTTCGTTATTTATTAAACGATTTCACTTGCCTATCATTTCATCATATTATGAGGAGATAACATTTTGAGTCGAGTAACATAAGAATCAAGATAATATCATGTATGATATTATATTTTCTTAACTTGAGGCATTTTAAGCATTTCACACTCACATCATCAAATCGTTGTACGATTTCTCACTTTCATTCTCATCGTTAGTTATAAGTCGAATACTTAGATATTCCTCATATCCAGGTCTCGTAGTGAGGACGTTTCCGTGATCATTTCCATAAGTCTTACTTGATCTTATAATTCCATCTTGTCAGATACACTCCAGGTGAGTCGTGGCCCCTACTTTTAATACTTGTTTTTTTAATAACTCTTTTGGGGGAGATACATGCTTCAACTGTTTTAAGTATTTTTATACTTTGAAAACTCTCATGATTTACTCAAAATCATCCACTATGCTTTACATGTTTTGAATCATCCTTTGGAAGGGATAAATACTCGTTATATTTGCAAACTGCTTGCTTAGCTTAAATGCTATATTTGAAAAATAACATTTTCAAACTACTTGTTGTGACAAGATACTGAGACTCATTTTATGCATTCATATAACAACTGAATGTACTGTTGAACTTTACTATGATATTTCTACATTTCAACAAGAAATAATTGCCAAAACTAAAGTACGCATATTCTATGAAAACCCGAACCCTATATTGCCTAAGTTTAACTATATTGCCATAAAGTCCCTCGATCATGAGCCATTAATCACTGCGATGAGCGCGAATACAGTGGACAGCTTCGAAACCTGTAAAGGCTGACGACCTATCCCACTAAATACTGGATGGAATGCCTTATGGCTAGTCTTATTTAGTCGCGATACACTATATTTGAGACATAATAGGATGAGGCAATCACCTATTACCTAGGGCAAAACCATCAGTAACCTGATGTGACTTCGCCGTTTTACGGTACTTTTGTTAACGTTTTGCGCGTCATGAGGCTTAGAGCAATATAACCTTATGAATATATATATCTTCCTGTATATATTCGGATACAGCTGTATTTAACCACAACTCCACACTGATAGACATCAGACTTTATACTATTGTTTTCACTATGTGTTTGGATTATGCATCATGTACTTGGAACTTAACTGTTATCATATGTGACCTAGTTGTGTCTTATGATAAAGACAACTCAATGCTTGGCATATCGTTACTTTTAAAAGTTGAACTATTATTTCATTGCAAGCATATAACAACATAACTCATTTTCATTTAAGCTTGAAACTTATGATCATCTGAGTTCATAAATGATTTACTCGTGGATTATTATCCAATTGCAAACTTGCTAGTTACTTCAAGAAGTACTAGTATTTATTTCAACTATCACTGTACAACTCTTGAAGTCATTGAAAGAAAGTTATTTTCTATCAATCTCCACGAACTCACCAACCATTGTGTTGACGTTTTAAGCATGTTTATCTCAGGTAATCAACGGAGCAGGACAAGACACGGGGCGGGCATTAAAATACTCTGATAACTTAAATGGTGTGAAAATCAAATATGTTATTCTTTCCAAATTACTATACTTTTGTGGGATTTTCAAATCAGATATTTCAACCTTTATACCAAAACTATTATTTTGAATGACATATAACTTTCAAAACGCCTTTTTCAAGCCGTTTTCTGAAAATTTCGACTTCGATCCTCAGTGTAACACCTAATTACTTTCCGCTGCCACAAAACCAAATTAGGGGGTGTTACAAGGATTGTTAGGAATTATTAGAATAATAGTTTATTTCATTCCTGCTGTTAGTGTTAATGGTTCCTGCTGGCAGGTATGTAGTTCCTGCTGGTAGTGGTTCCTGCTGGTAGTACATTTTGTCTCTGCTGTTAGTTGTCCTTGCTGCGGGTAATACCGTATGTTTAGAAAGTTTGTTAGAGTTAATTTAGGAAGAGATAGTGTATATCTCTTTTACACGTTTTCTTAGTAATGCGGCATTAGGGTTTCTTGTAGTATAAAAGAAACATGCGGCTATGAGTTTTGTAATCGATTGAAAACATTATTAGTTAATAAAATATCCATAGAGGATCAAAGTATTAGTAGTTTTATTCTTCTTCAACTCTTGTGTTTAGTTTCCGCATAAACATAAGTTTCATTGTTAGAGATTCTCTTAGAGTGTTTGTGATTACATAAGCATTCTACCAAGCTCAAAGATCTATCAAGTAGGCACGATCCAACAAAGAATAATAGAAAGGTCATCTTCTTATAAAACCCTAAAAATCAATTCTACAGAAACTCTTAAAAATTGATCAACCACTTTCAAAGCTGCTTTCTTTGACACATAAAACCTTGTATAATCCCTAGATCACGAGCTCCATAGCTCTGATACCACCTGATAGATCGTTTATAACTTGATATTTTTTAGATCTCATCTAGGATTAATTAATAAAAAAGGCGGAATATTCAATTAAAGAATCAATGTTATTATCAACAAGGTTTTTCTTCATTATCATTCACAATATACACGACAAGCCCCAATTCCACTTGATCAATTGTAGAACGTGTTACACACCTTGTAACAGGGATCAAAGATATGATCTTGAGGCTAAACTACACTAATCTAGGCGTTTAACAAGACCATACGCCTAAAACACACACTAAACTTAGACGTCTACATCTTTTCTATGCACACATAAAAGACACGCCCTATATCTATTTATATAATAGAGATACTAGGGTTTACAAAGACTCATAACTGTATTAGGAAATAAATCTTCCTAACTTTAATCTTTATCTTTGTTGGATCGTGTTTTGGATGATATATTGTGAATCGGGAGGTCGGGGATGATGATAATACATCATCTCCATGATAAGAGTTTAGAGAGAGAAAGTAGAGTTATAAAGAGGAAACCTGTGTTTTATTATTATTGAAAGTGAAAGGATAACACACAAACAAGGCTCACCCTCCTAGTGAAGTCTAGGAGGGTATATAAAGGCTAACTTACACAAGACTTTACATAATTGACGCTTCTAGTTCTTGTATTTGTGCCTTACATTAAAACTAATGTAATCCCGAATATGTTGTCACATTTTCGTGTTAGAAGCATTCCTAACAATCTTCCCCCAATGTGGCAACAAATGGGATTACTTACATCATTTTCTACAAGTACAAATACAAATAAAGAAAGGTCTTCATAGGCTCTTCAAGTGCTGAGGATGACTACAGTTGACGCTCTTTGTCTTTATCTTGTACCTCGGCTTGAGAACTTTTCTTCAATTGTAGTCAAATGATGTAATATACATGAACTGGATTAACTTCCCCCTAATTCATGCTGCATGTCTTTAACGGCTTCTTCATATATTTCTTTTTGGCGAAGTTTCTGAATCAGCTTCCCCTGGCAACCATCTTTAGCAGATTCGAAACTTTGATGTAGTTAACATGTCTTCTAACTTTTGAAGTTTTAAAGTACGCAGCGGAATTTTTAGATGACATCGTAAACCACACCAAGCAAATCTGACTAGTACTCAGTAACGATTATGCTCAATGCGGAAACTCCGTTCGGGGGTAACATGCAAGAAATCAGCAAGATCTTCTCACATAAGTAGGCTACTTCGCACATCACAACCTGCGAAAGTTGAAACGATTACACCAAAATCACAAAACTGAACCACTGATCATCTCTGCGGACGTCTCTCCGGTAGTACTAAAATTGTAAGCTCGATCACGTGAATCTGTTATGCGTCCCCGATGTGCACATTTCTTCCCCCTGAATGCAGATACACTCTCTCTTCCCCCACGATGTCTTCGCGGAATCGGAAGCATACACACTATGGTTACGATGGAAACGGAGGCAGCGTAAACCCTGTATGTCCAATTAGTCGAAGATGTGTGAAGTACCATAAATAGCCCGTGAAAATCAACTGCTGATAACTTCTCTACTCCTTAATACTCTTCTCTGCTAACTCTTTACCGACCCCATTATCATTCTGACGGCTTTTTGTAGTGACTACTGATGGAGAAAACCCAGTATTACGAACTTGAGACTGAAGTAAAATAACCCGAACTTGTGACTTAAACTTGCACTATTGTCTGACTAAGAACCAATACTGAGAATTTCAATAAAGGTAGAATCATATACCCATCCAACCATCCTTAATTGTATATGAACTTCTCTTGAGCTATCCACAGCTTTTTGTGACACTTGAGCACTACAACGTAACTCCTTTAAAGTGATAGCTATACACTGTGAGCACAACAACGTAACTCCTTACATAAGGTATAACTAGATAACTCAAGTCGTAATCATTCTAACGTTTATAAGCTCGAACAAGGATCTCGAACAATCATGCATCCAACCAACCCCGATATCTTCAAGATACTAAGTACACGCACCCATGAAATTCCACTTCAACCTCAAATAAATAGTAAAGAATTAACCCCGTAGTCA
Organism: Artemisia tridentata subsp. tridentata; assembly: GCA_021014915.2. Taxonomy (NCBI): domain Eukaryota; kingdom Viridiplantae; phylum Streptophyta; class Magnoliopsida; order Asterales; family Asteraceae; genus Artemisia; species Artemisia tridentata. The sequence continues at coordinate 177,544,832 of CP139507.1, forward strand.
CATCTTGCGGTTCCATACCCAAAACTAGCCTTCGTAACCTGGTTAAGATGAACTTTGATAATGGTTTTATCCTGATCTTGTCAAAAACGTATCACTGTGAAAATAGCAATACCAAAATACCACTCATATACCACATATATCAAAAATTTGTTTCCAATAATTTAAGTAAAAATAAATACTAGGAAAACAAATTTTTTTTGCTGTTTAATTTTTTCATCCATTCCACAATCATATGTGGTAGCCCAACTCCCTTTGTTTATTAATAACCCACAACAAAAACATATCTTTACAGCCCATAATCGGATACACTGGCCCAAGAAATTTGTAATAACATTTCAACCCAATAAATAAATAAAAATCCGATCCAAGGCATACTAACCCAATAAACACAACAACCAAGACCCACAAATCATATCAGTTGAAGCTAATCCAAACACCATAGAGACGATTTCAAGATCTTTTCATGTCAAAGGTAGGTGTCTGAATTCTTGTGTTTTTTTTTTTTTTTTTTTTTTTTTTTTTTTTTTTTTTTTTTTTTTTTTGTGTATAATCGAACCAAAGAGAAGAGTATAACATAATTGTTATATTTCTGGTCCTTTTAGTTTCATAAAAAAAATCAAAGAAGCTTAGTCTTCAAAGATCAATGATGGTTAATTGTTTGATAGACCTTTTTTTTTTTTTTTTTTTTTTTTTTTTTTTTGTTTTTTTTTTTTTAAATATTGTTTGTTTCTGAAATCAAACACAAACTGAGATCTATTATATTTCCTTGAAGCTTTGTAGTTTGTAATGATCTGTGATGATGTTTTCAGTTCGTGTTATGATCATTAAGAATTAGTAAATCTCATAAGAGATACACGAATGAAATACAATCTGAGATCTAGTTAAGTTTTGTACTTTTCGTTGATGTGTTTTGGAGATTGGTGTTGGATATGTGGGGTGAAGAGCTGTAGGTTAGACGTTGTTGAAATGCAAAAGTATACGATCTGTTCATCATCTTCAATTCGTCCTGATGTCTTCATCTCCTACTGTTTTCTTATTTCTTGTATTTCGATAAGTTGTAATAAACCAACAATTTCGATAGATGGTAAATAACAATTGCGATCGATGGTAAATAACAATTGCGATAAGTGGTTTAACATTTGCGATAAGTCTGACATTTGCGATAGGTCTGACATTTGCGATAGGTCTGACAATTGCGATAAGTATGAAAATTGCGATAAACAATTATGATAGATGAGGGTTTATCGCAATTTGCTTTACAAGCAATTGCGATAAAAGTGGGTTTTGACTTTTGACCATTTTTTCCGACCACTTTCCGACCATATTCCGACCAGTATTATCCGACCGCTTATCAGACCAGCTTATCGAGACCATGTATCTGACCACTTTTTTGACCATTTCTGACCATCTTTACAGGACCAGTATTCCGACCATGTTTACCAGTAAACCGACTTTAAAATCTCAATATCAAAACAGTCACAAAAAAATTACAAGTTGTATAACTGTTGACTTTTACTAATACAAGACCATAAGTTAAACAGATATATAACACATATAATGAAAGATTATGATTTAATTGACTGTTTTGATACAATCAGACCAAAAAATATGTAAACAGTGAAAGTATTGATATATCAGTATAAGAAACACGCTTTTGACAAGAAAAAATCACACAAATCAACCAAAACTAAAACCTATGGCTCTGATACCAATTGTTGGATCGTGTTTTAGATGATATATTGTGAATCGGGAGGTCGGGGATGATGATAATACATCATCTCCATGATAAGAGTTTAGAGAGAGAAAGTAGAGTTATAAAGAGGAAACATGTGTTTTATTATTATTGAAAGTGAAAGGATAACTGTAAAACCCTAAAATCTCAAACATGTAAAATTCCTAATTTGCCCCTCTAACCTTGAATCTATAAGAACATTATGAAATCAAAAACCTAAGTTATTAAATCCTTAAATCACTAATAAGATTACTAAAACTTTAAACTATGACTTAACTAAGATAATACCTAACTTTAACATAAAAAAGCTACTACTAAAGACATTTCACACGTTTATATGTATTCCTTTGGGCCGAATTTCCTTTGTCACACAAGTACTAAATCTTTGGGCCTTAAACATTGAAAAATAACCATGATAAAACCCACAACGAAACTAATTCGTAAACGTAAAAGTAAACGAGTTTTATTCCACACTTAATAAAGGTTACATAGAAACACAACAAGGACCTATTACAATCGACACTAGTTTAAAAACTATTACCCCCAACACTTGTCCACCACAACGGCTAGGATGGTGAGGGGTACGATAACCAGCAAATATCCGATCAGGTGGCCGGAATCTTCGTCGGGAAGGAAAGCTAAACAGGCGGCGGCGAAGGCGATGAACACGGTGGCGAAAACAATGGCGAACGGCGGCGTTATTGTTTTGTGAAAAGTGGAATGAAAGAGATGGAGTGAAAAGGTTAAGTGGGGAGGAAAAAGGGGAAAAGTAAATAGGGTATTAATAGGGTTAAACTATCCGTTATTTTACTATTTACGATCATTAAGTTACAAATCGCTACCATTAAAAATCCCTTATTCTCGATCGCTAGAACACTGAATATTAAGTGTTAAATACTTCCTACTCTCGACCGTTATTTTCACTATTCGCAGCTTATAAATTCAATAGTTGACCAAACATTCAAATTTAATTCGTCTGGTACGAATAAATCAAATTGGATCTCGTTTCCTCGATATTCAAATGAAAATCTCTCGACGACACTTTCCATAAACCCTCATTCCTGAACATCACATTTTTCAACACCCATCATAGACTGAACTTCGGGACAAAGTTCAAAATTTAGGGGTGGATACTGTGAGATCCTGTAAAAATCCATCTTAATAAATCTCACTGATTTATGATAATCTCAATTTACTGTTTAATAAAACCCATTTTATGGGGAAATTTAAACTTTTCTCTTATTGCTGTCGTTGCCACGTTATGTTTTGTGATATATATTAAATAGCAACATTTACTCGAAACACAATTAAATCACGGGATTCCATTCTCACTAAATTCGAAACTTCACAAATAATAATAGTTGATAATGATAAATCCCTACACAAAGATGTATGCACTTTTCCTAATTACCCTTAATTATTTCACTTAATTAACACTAACTACTATTAAACGCTTCATTAATTCTTTGCAAAACCAAACGGGTTGTCTAAATGTCGGCCCATTACATGCTCCATCAGCCCAATTCTCTTGTTTTGTTAGTTCATACAAAATTCGACTAGCCACACCTCTTCAAAAGCGACTCGATATCTTTCAAATTTTAAACACAACTCACGAATATTTTTGCATTATCCCATACACGACCCACTAGATTATTCGTATGCCAAATTTTAGAAACCCAAGTCAAGTATTGATATGGTTTCGAACGCCAAAGTGTTTGTCCCATCTCAACAAAACTCGCATATATCAAAATCACAAAACCCAACTAATTTGAACCCCGACTTTTCCTACGTTACACAAATAATATTCTTAACATAATGTGATGTTTATAATACCCTCAGGACTGTAGCCATGGGTTGTGTCTCGCTAAACCCACTGGGCACCCATTTCTATTACAAACCGATCAAATATACATGCATGCCAACAACTAAAGCCAAGATATCTTTGAACTTTAACTAAACATTCAATCGTTCACTAGGTTAGTTACCTTCATACTCAACCGAGTTATCATACACGAATATGTAGAAATGCCAACAACAAAGGACAAGGTTCTATTAACCCTCCCATAACTTCCAATGATTGCTAAGACAGAAGCATGCTTAAAACCACTGCTACTCCACAGTAAAGAATCATGATTTAGTTTTGAGGGTAATATGGTCAAAGCATGCGTAGCTTACTTCTATATACTTTACCTTCTTCTAACAGCCACCTTGCTCACTTCCTACACATCTCACTTTCAGTAAATACTCTAAAGACTCAGAGGCAATTGTCCCTCACAAAGGAAGCAAATCGAGTAGGAGATAAATACGTGAAACGTATTGGAGCTCCCCAAAGCTTGCTGTCCTCATCCTTGTGTTCCATTCGATCTTCATTTCCTCTCCACCACCTTTGAAAGGTGTAGTAAGTATCCTATGACTCTCTTGTTTCCATTTCTCACGCACACAAACACAACATGCATCATATAATCTTTGCATTCGAACGTATAATTTATTTCCAACCATTTCTTACGTAACCCACATGAGGTGAAGAGCCACCATCATGGGAGACTTAGAAGTCGTCACTCACATCTCTCACACTACTCGCACGGTAACATTTCAATATTTTCCATGCATGATTTCATGTAGCTTCGATCATACATATTTTTATACGTATAGACTTTCATCTCTCTTTAAACTATATAGTTACATGCACTTAAGGAAATACTTAAAGAATCTAATAACATCACCACATACCGTGTTCTAACTTAGCATGGGTCAATTTGAATCATATAAGATAAAGGTCAAAACCGGGTGAAAATATTCTAAGCATTGGTTTGGGTTTAAACATGTCTCGACCAAGCCAAAACTCATGTAATTATTTTCGAATCGGTAAATATAACACGCCAATATTTTTGATTATCACGATTTTCGACCTGGCCAAGAACATCTTTCGTATTTTAAGATTTCACTCACAAGCTCATCTCGACACTCTAAACAAACCATTTTAAATGCTACTCGACGAGAAATAAAACACTTAGAATTATATAGAGTTTTTCCAACTTTTGAAACTTGCGACCAGTCCAACTAATGGTCTATTTACTTCGAATTCGTGAAAGTAACGTATACATATTTTTGCTCAGCTCGAATAAGGGCCTAGGAAACTACACTTTTTATGTTTTAACTTCAACCTCATACGCTCACTAACACGCTCAAAATACCTCCTATTGGTCGACCCTCGTTAGTACCTATCTCCCATTTTCAGAAAACTTAAATTTTATTATTTCCGAAATGGGCTAGGCAAAAGCCCAACAAGAAATGGCGTTAGACCAGCCCACTGGACCCATGTGATACATTTTCAGACTCATAAAAATAACCCAATTCCAAGCCCAAAACAGTTTACACGTCCTCGCCTCTAAAATTCATAACGGGCCTTAAGTTGATTCGTTAACCGGCCCATTAATGCTAAAATAAGCTCTTTACTGGAATAAGCAATCGAAATAAGTTAAAATGAACTTAATAGAGTTATAGAAATTTTCAGAATATTTTTCCAGTTATTTTTATGCAAAAAGGACTAAAAGTGTAACGCACTTTGACTAGAAGGACTAAAATTGCCAAACTGTGAAACTTGTGGACTGAAGCTGTGAAAACAGATTATAAAGGACTTAGAATGACATATCATTGAACTTCAAGCCTTATATGGACATTATTGGATTATTTTTGGACTATTATGGGACCTCGAACTTAACAAAGGACTAACGACGTAACGCGAACTCAGTTAGGGTGAAAAGTGTAAAATCTGAAAAGAACAATACCTACTTTTATACTTGAAAATTCTATTTTATTTTCCATTTTTCATCACTACATCACTTCATATGCATTTTTATACATTTTAGTTATGCATACTTATTTTCGTTATTTATTAAACGATTTCACTTGCCTATCATTTCATCATATTATGAGGAGATAATATTTTGAGTCAAGTAACATAAGAATCAAGATAATATCATGTATGATATTATATTTTCTTAACTTGAGGCATTTTAAGCATATCACACTCACATCATCAAATCGTTGTACGATTTCTCACTTTCATTCTCATCGTTAGTTATAAGTCGAATACTTAGATATTCCTCATATCCAGGTCTCGTAGTGAGGACATTTCCGTGATCATTTCCATAAGTCTTACTTTATCTTATAATTCCATCTTGTCAGATACACTCCAGGTGAGTCGTGCCCCTACTTTTAATATTGTTTTTTTAATAACTCTTTTGGGGGAGATACATGCTTCAACTGTTTTAAGTATTTTTATACTTTGAAAACTCTCATGATTTACTCAAAATCATCCACTATGCTTTACATGTTTTGAATCATCCTTTGGAAGGGATAAATACTCGTTATATTTGCAAACTGCTTGCTTAGCTTAAATGCTATATTTGAAAAATAACATTTTCAAACTACTTGTTGTGACAAGATACTGAGACTCATTTTATGCATTCATATAACAACTGAATGTACTGTTGAACTTTACTATGATATTTCTACATTTCAACAAGAAATAATTGCCAAAACTAAAGTACGCATATTCTATGAAAACCCGAACCCTATATTGCCTAAGTTTAACTATATTTCCATAAAGTCCTCGATCATGAGCCATTAATCACTGCGATGAGCGCGAATACAGTGGACAGCTTCGAAACCTGTAAAGGCTGACGACCTATCCCACTAAATACTGGATGGAATGCCTTATGGCTAGTCGTATTTAGTCGCGATACACTATATTTGAGACATAATAGGATGAGGCAATCACCTATTACCTAGGGCAAAACCATCAGTAACCTGATGTGACTTCGCCGTTTTACGGTACTTTTGTTAACGTTTTGCGCGTCATGAGGCTTAGAGCAATATAACCTTATGAATATATATGTCTTCCTATATATATTCGGATACAGCTGTATTTAACCACAACTCCACACTGATAGACATCAGACTTTATACTATTGTTTTCACTATGTGTTTGGATTATGCATCATGTACTTGAACTTAACTGTTTTTCATATGTGACCTAGTTGTGTCTTATGATAAAGACAACTCAATGCTTGGCATATCTTTACTTTTAAAAGTTGAACTATTATTTCATTGCAAGCATATAACAACGTAACTCATTTTCATTTAAGCTTGAAACTTATGATCATCTGAGTTCATAAATGATTTACTCGTGGATTTTTATCCAATTGCAAACTTGCTAGTTACTTCAAGAAGTACTAGTATTTATTTCAACTATCACTGTACAACTCTTGAAGTCATTGAAAGAAAGTTATTTTCTATCAATCTCCACGAACTCACCAACCATTGTGTTGACGTTTTAAGCATGTTTATCTCAGGTAATCAACAGAGCAGGACAAGACACGGGGCGGGCATTAAAATACTCTGATAACTTAAATGGTGTGAAAATCAAATATGTTATTCTTTCCAAATTACTATACTTTTGTGGGATTTTCAAATCAGATATTTCAACCTTTGTACCAAAACTATTATGTTGAATGACAATAACTTTCAAAACGCCTTTTTCAACCGTTTTCTGAAAATTTCGACTTCGATCCTCAGTGTAACACCTAATTACTTTCCGCTGCCACAAAACCAAATTAGGGGGTGTTACAAGGATTGCTAGGAATTATTAGAATAATAGTTTATTTCATTCCTGCTGTTAGTGTTAATGGTTCCTGCTGGCAGGTATGTAGTTCCTGCGTGTAGTGTTCCTGCTGGTAGTACATTTTGTCTCTGTGTTAGTTGTCCTTGCTGCGGGTAATACCGTATGTTTAGAAAGTTTGTTAGAGTTAATTTAGGAAGAGATAGTGTATATCTCTTTTACACGTTTTCTTAGTAATGCGGCATTAGGGTTTCTTGTAGTATAAAAGAAACATGCGGCTATGAGTTTTGTAATCGATTGAAAACATTATTAGTTAATAAAATATCCATAGAGGATCAAAGTATTAGTAGTTTTATTCTTCTTCAACTCTTGTGTTTAGTTTCCGCATAAACATAAGTTTCATTGTTAGAGATTCTCTTAGAGTGTTTGTGATTACATAAGCATTCTACCAAGCTCAAAGATCTATCAAGTAGGCACGATCCAACAAAGAATAATAGAAAGGTCATCTTCTTATAAAACCCTAAAAATCGATTCTACAGAAACTCTTAAAAATTGATCAACCACTTTCAAAGCTGCTTTCTTTGACACATAAAACCTTGTATAATCCCTAGATCACGAGCTCCATAGCTCTGATACCACCTGATAGATCGTTTATAACTTGATATTTTTTAGATCTCATCTAGGATTAATTAATAAAAAAGGCGGAATATTCAATTAAAGAATCAATGTTATTATCAACAAGGTTTTTGTTCATTATCATTCACAATATACACGACAAGCCCCAATTCCACTTGATCAATTGTAGAACGTGTTACACACCTTGTAACAGGGATCAAAGATATGATCTTGAGGCTAAACTACACTAATCTAGGCGTTTAACAAGACCATACGCCTAAAACACACACTAAACTTAGACGTCTACATCTTTTCTATGCACACATAAAAGACACGCCCTATATCTATTTATATAATAGAGATACTAGGGTTTACAAAGACTCATAACTGTATTAGGAAATAAATCTTCCTAACTTTAATCTTTATCTTTGTTGGATCGTGTTTTGGATGATATATTGTGAATCGGGAGGTCGGGGATGATGATAATACATCATCTCCATGATAAGAGTTTAGAGAGAGAAAGTAGAGTTATAAAGAGGAAACCTGTGTTTTATTATTATTGAAAGTGAAAGGATAACACACAAACAAGGCTCACCCTCCTAGTGAAGTCTAGGAGGGTATATAAAGGCTAACTTACACAAGACTTTACATAATTGACGCTTCTAGTTCTTGTATTTGTGCCTTACATTAAAACTAATGTAATCCCGAATATGTTGTCACATTTTCGTGTTAGAAGCATTCCTAACAATCTTCCCCCAATGTGGCAACAAATGGGATTACTTACAGCATTTTCTACAAGTACAAATACAAATAAAGAAAGGTCTTCATAGGCTCTTCAAGTGCTGAGGATGACTACAGTTGACGCTCTTTGTCTTTATCTTGTACCTCGGCTTGAGAACTTTTCTTCAATTGTAGTCAAATGATGTAATATACATGAACTGGATTAACTTCCCCCTAATTCATGCTGCATGTCTTTAACGGCTTCTTCATATATTTCTTTTTGGCGAAGTTTCTGAATCAGCTTCCCCTGGCAACCATCTTTAGCAGATTCGAAACTTTGATGTAGTTAACATGTCATCTAACTTTTGAAGTTTTAAAGTACGCAGCGGAATTTTTAATGACATCGTAAACCAGACCAAGCAAATCTGAATAGTACTCAGTAACGATTATGCTCAATGCGGAAACTCCGTTCGGGGGTAACATGCAAGAAATCAGCAAGATCTTCTCACATAAGTAGGCTACTTCGCACATCACAACCTGCGAAAGTTGAAACGATTACACCAAAATCACAAAACTGAACCACTGATCATCTCTGCGGACGTCTCTCCGGTAGTACTAAAATTGTATGCTCGATCACGTGAATCTGTTATGCGTCCCCGATGTGCACATTTCTTCCCCCTGAATGCAGATACACTCTCTCTTCCCCCACGATGTCTTCGCGGAATCGGAAGTATACACACTATGGTTACAATGGAAACGGAGGCAGCGTAAACCCTGTATGTCCAATTAGTCGAAGATGTGTGAAGTACCATAAATAGCCTGTGAAAATCAACTGCTGATAACTTCTCTACTCCTTAATACTCTTCTCTGCTAACTCTTTACCGACCCCATTATCATTCTGACGGCTTTTTGTAGTGACTACTGATGGAGAAAACCCAGTATTACGAACTTGAGACTGAAGTAAAATAACCCGAACTTGTGACTTAAACTTGCACTATTGTCTGACTAAGAACCAATACTGAGAATTTCAATAAAGGTAGAATCATATACCCATCCAACCATCCTTAATTGTATATGAACTTCTCTTGAGCTATCCACAGCTTTTTGTGACACTTGAGCAGTACAACGTAACTCTTTTAAAGTGATAGCTATACACTGTGAGCACAACAACGTAACTCCTTACATAAGGTATAACTAGATAACTCAAGTCGTAATCATTCTAACGTTTATAAGCTCGAACAAGGATCTCGAAGAATCATGCATCCAACCAACCCCGATATCTTCAAGATACTAAGTACACGCACCCATGAAATTCCACTTCAACCTCAAATAAATAGTAAAGAATTAACCCCGTAGTCACATCTTGCGGTTCCATACCCAAAACTAGCCTTCGTAACTTGGTTAAGATGAACTTTGATAATGGTTTTATCCTGATCTTGTCAAAAACGTATCACTGTGAAAATAGCAATACCAAAATACCACTCATATACCGCATATATCAAAAATTTGTTTCCAATAATTTAAGTAAAAATAAATACTAGGAAAACAAATTTTTTTTGCTGTTTAATTTTTTCATCCATTCCACAATCATATGTGGTAGCCCAACTCCCTTTGTTTAATAATAACCCACAACAAAAACATATCTTTACAGCCCATAATCGGATACACTGGCCCAAGAAATTTGTAATAACATTTCAACCCAATAAATAAATAAAAATCCGATCCAAGGCATACTAACCCAATAAACACAACAACCAAGACCCACAAATCATATCAGTTGAAGCTAATCCAAACACCATAGAGACGATTTCAAGATCTTTTCATGTCAAAGGTAGGTGTCTGAATTCTTGTGTTTTTTTTTTTTTTTTTTTTTTTTTTTTTTTGTGTGTATAATCGAACCAAAGAGAAGAGTATAACATAATTGTTATATTTCTGGTCCTTTTAGTTTCATAAAAAAAATCAAAGAAGCTTAGTCTTCAAAGATCAATGATGTTAATTGTTTGATAGACCTTTTTTTTTTTTTTTTTTTTTTTTTTTTTTTTTTTTAAATATTGTTTGTTTCTGAAATCAAACACAAACTGAGATCTATTATATTTCCTTGAAGCTTTGTAGTTTGTAATGATCTGTGATGATGTTTTCAGTTCGTGTTATGATCATTAAGAATTAGTAAATCTCATAAGAGATACACGAATGAAATACAATCTGAATCTAGTTAAGTTTTGTACTTTTCGTTGATGTGTTTTGGAGATTGGTGTTGGATATGTGGGGTGAAGAGCTGTAGGTTAGATGTTGTTGAAATGCAAAAGTATACGATCTGTTCATCATCTTCATTTCGTCCTGATGTCTTCATCTCCTACTGTTTTCTTATTTCTTGTATTTCGATAAGTTGTAATAAACCAACAATTTCGATAGATGGTAAATAACAATTGCGATCGATGGTAAATAACAATTGCGATAAGTGGTTTAACATTTGCGATAAGTCTGACATTTGCGATAGGTCTGACATTTGCGATAGGTCTGACAATTGTTGCAGATAAACAATTATGATAGATGAGGGTTTATCGCAATTTGCTTTACAAGCAATTGCGATAAAAGTGGGTTTTGACTTTTGACCATTTTTTCCGACCACTTTCCGACCATATTCCGACCAGTATTATCCGACCGCTTATCAGACCAGCTTATCGAGACCATGTATCTGACCACTTTTTTGACCATTTCTGACCATCTTTACAGGACCAGTATTCCGACCATGTTTACCAGTAAACCGACCTTAAAATCTCAATATCAAAACAGTCACAAAAAAATAACAAGTTGTATAACTGTTGACTTTTACTAATACAAGACCATAAGTTAAACAGATATATAACACATATAATGAAAGATTATGATTTAATTGACTGTTTTGATACAATCAGACCAAAAAATATGTAAACAGTGAAAGTATTGATATATCAGTATAAGAAACACGCTTTTGACAAGAAAAAATCACACAAATCAACCAAAACTAAAACCTATGGCTCTGATACCAATTGTTGGATCGTGTTTTAGATGATATATTGTGAATCGGGAGGTCGGGGATGATGATAATACATCATCTCCATGATAAGAGTTTTGAGAGAGAAAGTAGAGTTATAAAGAGGAAACATGTGTTTTATTATTATTGAAAGTGAAAGGATAACTGTAAAACCCTAAAATCTCAAACATGTAAAATTCCTAATTTGCCCCTCTAACCTTGAATCTATAAGAACATTATGAAATCAAAAACCTAAGTTATTAAATCCTTAAATCACTAATAAGATTACTAAAACTTTAAACTATGACTTAACTAAGATAATACCTAACTTTAACATAAAAAAGCTACTACTAAAGACATTTCACACGTTTATATGTATTCCTTTGGGCCGAATTTCCTTTGTCACACAAGTACTAAATCTTTGGGCCTTAAACATTGAAAAATAACCATGATAAAACCCATATCTACATCCTGGAAAGATAAAAACTAACTACGTCAATAGAATCCCCCATATCATGGCAATCAAGTATAATTCCTCATTCATTTGTACGCTCCTTTCCATATTTTTTCTCTCAAAACTTACGGTTCTCTTTCACAAATAACTTCTCACACACAAAACCCTAGAACAAAAGTGACGGCATAAAAAAATTCTTATTCACCAGTTCGATTACAAGGAGGCATTTCAAGAGTTGGAAGGGTTTCTGAATTTTTGGGTACCTTGGTGATTTCTGGTTCGAGAAAGAGCTGCTGGGATTCGTGTTCAGTTCTGATTCGAGGGTGTTTTGGTCGTGGGTTCATTGGTTCCTTGTTCTCGTCTATTTTGATACATCAAGGGTAACTAGTATCAATCCTTGTTCAATTCCTCTCCTTTGAATCTGCTATGCATACATTTTACAGGTTGCATGAATCATATATGAATCGAATAATATAGAACCTGCATGTTATATGACTATCTAACTCACATAAAATCATAAGAACACCACATGAAATAACGAAATAGGGTTAGGGTTTTGATAGAATTTCGTGGGTAATCTTTGTGGGATTTTGAGAACATGTTAAAATGGTGTTAAAATCTAGGTCGTATAATTTATGAGGGTCGTGGATGCGTTTGGGTGCGTTAAACATGTGTTAATGGTCTAATAAAAAATCTTGAATCTGAGACAGCATGTATACCTGAATATGTGAGCGAGATGTGTCATGATATAAAATGGTTTGATTCGGTTTATTTTCATGAAAACTTAGTTTTATGTCCTAGTTAAGTTCTCCAATTGATTTGGAGTGATTTCGAGTTGGTTTGGTCATGTTTTTGATTTTTGTGAGATTAAGTGTTGAAGCTGAATTTGGGAGTTTGAAAATCAGTCCATTTTGCCGATTTTTCATTTACAAACTATGAGGATTTGAGTCATAAAACTTTCCAGTATGTAACTTCTATATCTCTAGTAATGTCATGAATTTTTGGGGATTTTTCCTAGATGTATTGGTGGGTCGTCCAAGTGGATACTTTCTGGGTACTACAGCAGTTGGGTTTTCTGGGTAGTCTGAGTTGGATTATTTTTGGTATGGAGTTAAACTAACTAATAAATTCTGGGAGAATTCTTGTGGGTTCTAAATACATTGAAGTATCTGTGTGAATTTTTGTGGATTTTTTTTCTGAGTTCTAATGTGGTACATAAATTCGTAGAGTGGTGACCTGTTTATGAGTAAAAGCTATTAATAAAATTAAAAGAGTAAACAAGTGTATAACTTAATCAAAAAGGGTAAAATTGATCTTAAGCTATAATCCTTAAAGTAATTTGATATTCAAGAAGTAACTAAGATACTTAGATACTTTTTATAACTCAATTAATATGAGACATGGCTATAATTAGTAAGTGAACTAAAGAATGATCTATTGTAAACCCTAATTAGAATAAAAGTACCCTAAGATACTATATAAGGAAACATACTAATTATGGAAACTTACTAATTCGGGAAACCTGCTAAAAATAGAAAGTTACTTGAAATGGTTAACTTACTTAAAGAGGAAACTTACTATTTTTGGAAAGTCACTATTTTTGGAAAGCTACTAAAAATGGAAAGCCGACTAAAATGAGTAATCTGATTTAAAATGAGTTATTAATAAGACGATCATGAATTCGTGTAGATTCGCTGAAGAAGGAGTTGCTCCAATCTTTATGTTTTCTGTTGTGTTTGCACTTGCGGTCTAAGGTACAGATATTCTGACATTTCTTATAAGGTTTCTCATGACCTTTCACATCTTTTGATTTATTAGCTTCTAATTTTGATGCCATTGATATGAACCTTTGCTATGCAACCGTTGATATGAATCTATGATTATGATATTTCTGATGACCTTAGATTCTGTGTCATTACTATGACATTCTTTTGACCCTTCAGTTTGATACCCGAGCTATCACTAGTCATGGGGGTTCTATGACCATGTCATTGATGCACCAATGGCATGACTCTAGGGTGGTCGAGTGATGTTTCACCCCGTCCCTTTTGTTATGTAAAATGTATGGCCAAGATGATTATGATTTCTGCAGGGGCGTATGGATGCATGCTAGATTTGCTTTGTTAGTGGATTTGACATGATATGATATGATTTGATTTGGTGACTGATGCTGTGTGCAATGCACGTCTTTCACATGTTCGGGAGCTAGCTACTCCATGGTTACTATGACATTTGATTTGATTTGTTTGGGCTCGTGGTAGATTACTGACCTTTCCTTACTTTTGATATCCATTTGTTTATACCTTATGCTTTTCCCAATGCACCATACTTTATATGTTCATTCCTTATCTTTTGGTTTCGTTTATATATATCTGTTCACTGGGGTTTTTAAGCTCAGCCGCATTTCATTTCCTGCGGCAGGTTTTAGTTGGAAGCTGGGTATGAGTGAAGAGTACTTTTGACTTAGTAGACTATACTTTGATAGCTATTCTGGATTTAGAGATGACTAGAAGTGATTACATTTTTAGACTTAGTATTTATTGTTTTTCTCTTTTGTAACCTTGTATTTCAGAGTTTCCTTTTGTAACCTTTGAGATTCAGTTGTATTATTTAAGTCATATGCTTGTGTTTGCTTTGATATGTCACCATAACGTAATACTCCTACCCTTATCGGGTTGGGGTGTTACAATTATATTATCAGAGCCCAGGCTGCGACTTGTAGTACATTAAACCTTGACCTGTGAAGTTGGACCATTAAGTTTCCTCTGTAGGCGCTCATAAGACAACCTTTGAGAATTTGCTTTAGGATTTCCCCATAGGAACATAAGTTAGAACCGGTGAGGAATGGGTAGACTAGGACATCTATGTAAGTAGCATTGCTTCCGCATCACTCTGATTCATGCCTCTGCCCTTAGTTAAGCCTAATAAGAACATTTGTTTGAGTGGTTAGAAAGTTATGTTCAACCTAAGCTTGGTAATCAAGTAAGTTTGCAGTGCCTCGAGAACAACATGGATACCTTACACCATTTAAGTTTCACCTTCTGATTTTGATCTCCAATTCCGATCTGTTTGATACCTTTTCGACCAGCCCGAAGGTCATTCAACCATAATGTGTTTGACACATTCTATGAATTCATTACTCATGCCGGATATGAAATGTATAATCTGATTCTACTTGAATCTGCATAATCCATTACTACTCCTATGAGAACTCTGGAAATTGTTAACCACATATATAGGAAGATTTGTTTCCTTCCTAAGAATGATGAATTTTGTCTGCCAGTCAGTCCCGTTGGAAGAATATGATGTTATTACTATCTCAGTATGGATTTGTTAACTAAACATGATGATGTTGACAATGGACATCCTATACATCTCACTTTTGACAATTATACTAAGTTCGTATCACCGATGATACACACCCTACCTGCCACTAATGCTAAGAAGCTAAACAGAATTCCAACACCTTAAACTGTTCGTTTATCTATCTCAACACTATGATGAACCATGTTCATGACCTTGATATATGAACTATCCGTCTGGCTTGACGACCGTATTTTTTCTACGAATGTGTTACTTTTGATATATTTGATTTGGAGGTCTTTTGGTTATGGACTGGCTGGCCCCTCATAAAGCTATCATGGACTACCGTATCCGATATGTGACCTTTAGCAATCTACTTCATCCTACTTTGTCATTATGGCTCTCAACCACTTAAATCTGTTAAGATTAATGTTTGCTATGGAAGTACAGACTCCGATCTCATTCGATTGTCAAGTTTCTCCTGACACCTATTAGTATCCACCCTTGGAAGCTCTGGCACTGGAAGTATTTTGTTATACAAAAATTTTCCGATGTTCTCTGATAAACCTCTTGGTATTCCCTCCAGCTTGGGAACTAGAGTTGGCATTGAACTGATCTCAATTGATGGAACCATTGTGCCATCGAAGTTGAAGGAGCAGATAGAATATGATTTTGTTCACCCTAGTGTTTCTCTTAGGATGCTCCTGTTGGGTTATGAAGAAGAAAAGAGAGAAGTATGCGATGGTGTATCGACTGTCGTGAACTTAACCGTATCACTATCCGTAATCGTTATCCATTTTCCGCGTATCAATGATTGATTTGGCCTACCTTTGAAACTCCGTATCAGATGGCCTCTTTTTGGCTTTGAAGGACTGAAGAAGCATCCACAAGAACTTCTAATAAGGGGGTTAACTAATCGAGAGTAACCTCCGTGAAGTATTTCAATTTTATTAATGAAGGAGAAGGAAAGTGACGTGAAGTATATGTAAAGTTTTCCCTAAGATGATTCCTGAAGCTACTTTTGTACTCGTTATAATCATTATGAGCTTTGATGATGCCAATTGTATTGGCTAATATTTCAACTATTCTTATGCATCTGATGAAATTATGTTTTCACGAATGTTTGGACGTATTGTCATAGTATGACATGGTTTTGTGTTCAGAGACAAAAGAGGAACATGGAGATTACTTCTGTACTAAGTTAGATTGACCCGTTGTTTTGGAAGAGAAAATCTGATTGGCGTTCAAAGATCGTAATAGACAACACTACCATGTATCCTGTGAAGACAGAGTATCCCACATAAAGGACCAAGATTTAAGGCCGTTATCGGAGTTGGAAACCTTGTAGGAGAGTAGTAGGAGATGTTCGCGACAGGCATTACCGTGGAAGAAGCATATAAGAAGAAGAGAGAAACTGAGAAAGGACTCAATTATTTTTCATGCAGCACGTGGAGATTTTAGTTGGGCATCAAGACAATCAGACCATAGGGGACGAACTACTCACCATATAACCTGGAGTCGACAGCAGCAGTGTCTACCTTAAAGCCTGGGAGACAGTGCTTGCAAGACAAACATGGTGGCGAACATAGAAGGAGAATGAAATCGAGTTGGCGAATTTCAAACTGTGCGAGAAGACCTGTCGAAGACACGCAGACTTGCTTCTCTATTCATTTTAGTTGTACTAAGATGAATCGATAGTAGCAGCAGGCTTACGGATGGAAGGATGCAAAGTGATCATGTCAGAAATTCACCTTACTGCACCACAATTTCGAGAAGAGGTGCCGAAGGCTTAAGGGACCAGAATCAGGTTTATAATTCCTTTCCACCGTATGATCAGATGGACAAGCGTAGACAGACTACTCGGACTTGGAAGAAATTTTGAAATTTTGTATTTGAATGGACGAATTCTGAAGCAAACATTTGTGTTTGGATGAGTTGATTCTATGAAGGATGAGGTTATTGATGACGTCCTTCACCTCTGCTAACCCACTTAAGCTTCCGTTACCTAATGATAAGATCCTATGAATAATTTGAGTTCTCTATTAGAAATTCCGTTCTGTGTTCACTCTGCGTATGTTGGCTGATGATTTTGTTATGAGAATTTTGACGAATTAAGGAAGACCTTATGCTTTTGATGACTTGCTACATTTGATGATATCTACTAGATTTCATTACGTTATTTGTATGTTCTGTTTCTCTGATTTTGAATCCGTAGTGATGATTTGATTTGGGCCAACCCTAGGATGTAGAATGAACTGTTAGGTGTTTGATAGATGCTTATTCACGACTTGAGATAAAGTATGACCATCATGAAGGTATACTCATATGATGCTAGTATTATGACGAGTAGCTAACGTTATAATACTTACGTCATATGACGTACCCTCATTGTGATCATAGGATATTTCGAGGAGTACCTTAGAAGGCTTGGAAATTCTAATATCTGATTGGGATTATCTACGTTTAGTGAGACTTTAGGTTCATTCTACCTATACGTTTAATCTGCTTTCATCGTTATACGGCTTGATACGTTTGGATATTCGACATGCGTGTGTTGATCTCTGTGCTTCTGATAAGAATCTTGGGTTCTGTTGTAGAGCTTTCTGCCGTCTGTTTTCTGTCAGTATGGAGGAGTACACCTACGTTTTGCTATATTAACGTTTCGCATCCGTTGAACATGTTTCATTATGATCTGCTATGAGTAGATATGAGACTTTAGATTTGAGGAACAAGACCTGTTTGTTTATGAGAACACCATTGAAAGGTTATACTGAAGACGAGACTATTTGAGATTCTGAAGAGTTAAACTCATATATTACTATCATGTTTGCTAAAATTCGATACGTTCTCATTTAATTTGTCTATTTCTATTCCAGGGATGAGATATCCGTCAAATCCTACTTTTTCCTAGTATCTCTTCTGAGGGGATACAATTATCATCTGTTACGTTTGGCATATTATTCTTTTATTTGGAATTCATTATGGTATGTCTTTTCTGAGGAAGCTGAAGCTATTTTGATCAACGAGATAGAGTCATGAGAAACAAGTCATCCACATTTATGTTCACAGTCCGTTGTATTTCCGTTTCGTTTCCCTCTAATTTCGAGGATGAAATTCTTTCTTTTAGAGGGGAAGAGTTGTAAAACCCTAAAATCTCAAACGTGTAAAATTCCTAATTTTCCCTTCTAAACTTGAATCTATAAGAACATTATGAAATCAAAAACCTAAGTTATTAAATCCTTAAATCACTAATAAGATTACTAAAACTTTAAACTATGAATTAACTAAGATAATACCTAACTTTAACATACAAAAGCTACTACTAAAGACATTTCACACGTTTATATGTATTCCTTTAGGCCGAATTTCCTTTGTCACACAAGTACTAAATATTTGGGCCTTAAACATTGAAAAATAATCATGATAAAACCCATATCTACATCCTGGAAAGATAAAAACTAACTAGTCAATAGAATCCCCCATATCACGGCAATCAAGTATAATTCCTCATTCATTGGTAAGCTCCTTTCCATATTTTTTCTCTCAAAACTTACGGTTCTCTTTCAGAAATAACTTCTTACACACAAAACCCTAGAACAAAAGTGACGGCATAAAAAAAATTCGTATTCACCAGTTCGATCAAAAGGAGGCGTTTCAAGAGTATGAAGGGTTTCTGAATTCGTGGGTACCTTGGTGATTTCTGGTTCAAGAAGGAGCTGCTGCGAGTCGTGTTCAGTTCTGATTCAAGGGTGTTTAGGTCGTGGGTTTATTGGTTCCCTGTTCTCGTCTTTTGTCTCGGTACTTATCCTTTGATACAACTCAAGGTAACTATTCTAACCTTGTTCATTCTCTCCTTGAATCTCATGCATACATTTAAGGTTGCATGATCAATATGAATAATAAAATAGAACCTGCATGTTATACGACTATCTAACTCACATAAAATCATAAGAACACCACATGAAATAACGAATTAGGGTTAGGGTTTTGATAGAATTTCGTGGGTAATCTTTGTGATGGTGTTAAAATCCAGGTCGTATAATTTATGAGGGTCGTGGA
This sequence comes from Artemisia tridentata subsp. tridentata, assembly GCA_021014915.2. Classification (NCBI taxonomy): domain Eukaryota; kingdom Viridiplantae; phylum Streptophyta; class Magnoliopsida; order Asterales; family Asteraceae; genus Artemisia; species Artemisia tridentata. Next base: position 177,564,351 of record CP139507.1, read on the forward strand.
TGCGTTTGGGTGCGTTAAACATGTGTTAATGGTCTAATAAGAAGTCTTGAATCTGAGACAGCATGTATACCTGAATATGTGAGCGAGATGTGTCATGATATAAAATTGTTCGATTCGGTTTCTTTTCCTGAAAACTTAGTTTTATGTCCTAGTTAAGTTCTCTAATTGATTTGGAGTGATTTCGAGCTGGTTTGGTCATGTTTTTGATTTTTGTGTGATTAAGTATTGAAGCTGAATTTGGGAGTCTGAAAATCAATCCATTTTGTCGATTTTTCATTTACAAACTATGAGGATTTGAATCATAAAACTTTCCATTATGTAACATCTATATGTCTAGTAATGTCATGAATTTTTTGGGATTTTTCCTTGATGTATTGGTGGTCGTCTAAGTGGATACTTTCTGGGTACTACAGCAGTTGGGTTTTCTGGGTAGTCTGAGTTGGAGTATTTTTGGTACGGGGTTAAACTAACTAATAAATTCTGGGAGAATTTGTGTGGGTTCTAAATACATTGAAGTATCTGTGTGAATTTTGTGGATATTATTTCTGAGTTCTGATGTGGTACACAAATTCGTAGTGTGGTGACCTGTTTATGAGTAAAAGTTATTAATAAGACTAAAAGACTAAACAAGTGTATAACTTAATCAAAAAGGGTAAAATTGATCTTAAGCTATAATCCTTAAAGTAATTTGATATTCAAGAAGTAACTAAGATACTTAGATACTTTTCATAACTCAATTAATATGAGACATGGCTGTAATTAGTAAGTGAACTAAATAATGATCTATTGTAAACCCTAATTAGAATAAAAGTACCCTAAGATACTATATAAGGAAACATACTAATTATGGAAACTTACTAATTTGGGAAAACTGCTAAAAATAGAAAGTTACTTGAAATGGTTAACTTACTTAAAGAGGAAACTTACTATTTTTGGAAAGTCAATATTTTTGGAAAGCTACTATAAAAGGAAAGCTACTAAAAATGGAAAGCCGACTAAAATGAGTAATCTGATTTAAAATGAGTTATTAATAAGACGATCATGAATTCGTGTAGATTCGCTGAAGAAGGAGTTGCTCCAATCTTTATGTTTTCTGTTGTGTTTGCACTTGCAGTCTAAGGTACAGATATTCTGACATTTCTTATAAGGTTTCTCATGACCTTTCACATCTTTTGATTTATTAGCTTCTAATTTTGATGCCATTGATATGAACCTTTGCTATGCAACCGTTGATATGAACCTATGATTATGATATTTCTGATGACCTTAGATTATGTGTCATTACTATGACATTCTGTTGACCCTTCAGTTTGATACCCGAGCTATCACTAGTCATGGGGGTTCTATGACCATGTCATTGATGCACCAATGGCATGACTCTAGAGTGGTCGAGTGATGTTTCACCCCGTCCCTTTTGTTATGTAAAATGTATGGCCAAGATGATTATGATTTCTGCAGGGGCGTATGGATGCATCCTAGATTTGCTTTGTTAGTGGATTTGACATGATATGATATGATTTGATTTGGTGACTGATGTTGTGTGCAATACACGTCTTTCACATGTTCGGGAGCTAGATACTCCATGGTTACTATGATATTTGATTTGATTTGTTTGGGCTCGTGGTAGATTACTGACCTTTCCTTACTTTTGATATCCATTTGTTTATACCTTATGCTTTTCCCAATGCACCATACTTTATATGTTCATTCCTTATCTTTTGGTTTCGTTTATATATATCTGTTCACTGGGCTTTTTAAGCTCAGCCGCATTTCTTTTCCTGCGGCAGGTTTTAGTTGGAAGCTGGGTATGAGTGGAGAGTACTTTTGACTTAGAAGACTGTACTTTGATAGCTATTCTGGATTTAGAGATGACTAGAAGTGATTACATTTTTAGACTTAGTATTTATTGTTTTTCTCTTTTGTAACCTTGTATTTCATAGTTTCCTTTTGTAACCTTTGAGATTCAGTTGTATTATTTAAGTCATATGCATTTGTTTGCTTTGATATGTCACCATAACGTAATACTCTTACCCTTATCAGGTTGGGGTGTTACAATAACACACAAATAAGGCTCACCCTCCTAGTGAAGTCTAGGAGGGTATATAAAGGCTAACTTACACAAGACTTTACATAATTGACGCTTCTAGTCCTTGTGTTTGTGCCTTACATTAAAACTAATGTAATCTCGAATATGTTGTCACATTTTCGTTTTAGAAGCATTTCTAACAATCTTCTAAAGGAATCTCCTATAATCTTCCATAGCTTGTAGAATTCCTTTTTAGTCTTTTAAGTCCTTCTTGTTTCATATTTGCTTCATTCTTATTTTATTGTTTTGTATTATCAACTCAATATAATTCCCAACAATAACCATATACTATCTTGAAAAAAAAGTTTAAAAAACACACACTAATTTTATCATGTCTACTCGTCTTGTTATATGTGATGAATTAGCAGAAAAAGCTAACTCAAAATTAGTGAAAGATATGATGTTGGTTCACTATCAACAAGAGTTTCAAGCCACTTTCAATGATCAAGACATGTTGTGTGGGAAATTTACAAAGGTAAGTGACTGTATGAATCGAAGGGACAAACTGATAAAGGAGCTGCAGCTGCTATGTGGTTTTGATTCAGCTCTTGAATCCAATTCTGATCTCTGTAGGATGCAACATGAAGACCTAGCTGAGGGGGCTAGGTTGATGCAATGTGTTGCACAGAAGCTTGTGCGTCTTCATGATTTGACCACTTTTATCAAGAAGCTTCAAGCCATGGAGATTTGATATATTAACCTTTTGATGCTTTCCTTTCTTTTGTTTTGTTTATCTCTTTTATGTACTTGAATATGTCGTTAAAGTATGTAGTTTTATTTTGAAGTTATATCTGTCCATGTTGTTTAGCTTTATTTTCACCCATTCAAATAGGTATTCTTAGTGACATATAGAAAGTCAACAAAAATGTAACTTGTAGTAAAAATTCATCACTAACAACTAGCACAAACAAAATATACAACACATGTGTTGCATAACATTAACAAAGTACTATTAAAAATAGACAACATATCTTTTCAATAACATCCACAAGATAGCATTAAAAATACACAACACTTTTTTTGCCCAACTTCCTTGCTTGTAGATCATCGTTAGGTTTTGTTATTCCAAAACTTTTCTAACCAATAGCTTCCCAAGTTTTAACTGCTGCAAGGCCTAGAATGCAATTCGTTATTCGAGGGGGTCATGTACCATAAATCCTTGGACTTGAAACCTCGTTATTCGAGGGGGTCTTGTACCATAAATCCTTAGACTTGAAACCTTATGATCTGCAACCTTTGACATGGATCGTTTCTTCACTTGAACCTGCTCTTTTACATCATAACTCTCATCAGAAGAAGTTGAATCATCACTTGAGTTAGAAATTGATGAATGCTTTGTTGGCAAATAACATGAGAGCATCTTTGGTTTAGAACTGGAAGCTTTTTTTTTGAAGAAAACAACTGATTGGGATTTTTTCCCCCAAGATTTGGAAGGTGTTTTTTTACCAAAGAAGTGGAAGCTTTTTGTAGGGTATCCTCATAAAACTCAAGGCTAGTGTCAGATTCAGACTCAATTAGTATGACCTCATTTTGTTTCTGTGGTTCCTGTGCCTCCTTGGCCCTTCCAAAAACTTCATCAAGCTTTGCTATGGCCTCTGCCTCCTTTGCCATTTTTGCCTCTTTTACCTCCTTTTGACCAGCAAACATAACTTCAAGCTTTGATATCCTCTTGCCAAGTGCTTCAAGATTTTCTAATCCTTTATCTGTAACAATGTGCAGAAACATTAAGTTTCCACGAATAATAAACACATATAATTCAAAAAATCATAACAAGAAACATATACACTAACCTTTAGCAACATCAAGTTGATTGTTCTCCCTTTGCCACAAGTCTTCTAGAATCACCTTAACCATTTCATCGTCATCACACCATTTATTGCCATATTTACCCAACACATACTCAACTATAGCATCGATTACCACCATTTTACTAAAATCCATATTTTTTGAAGAAGAAGCTGCCATTGATTGAGTTACTTGAAAAAAAATAGCTTTTACAGTAGTGAGGAATGAGAATGAGGGTATGTGTGTGTGTGTTTATTTCTAAATACTTGTTAGGTCAAGAAGGTAAGTGATAAATTAAGTGGGGGAATATCAGAAGTCTAATAAATGTCGGTTTAAGCTATGTTCCATTTTCATTATGAAAGATAGTATACAAATTTAGTCAAACATATAGTAAGACGTGTGTCTTTTCCAAAAAAAAAAAAACGTTCATTTTTCAAAGTTTCTAAACAACAATATCATTCTGAACAAATTAAATCTATAAAATAACAAAAATGGCAGCAAGATCTGGATGTCATGTGCAAGAGAAAGAAGCAAATGTTGCATTGCAAGAGACACAAGGATTGCAAGAGACAGAAAGAAAAAAAACAAAGTATGTTTATCATTTGTTGTACATTCGATATATGTTTTTATTATGAATATTTTACTTAATGAATAATTTTTTGTGACAGCAAGTAAAAAATCAAAGAAACTGAGGATGCAACAACCATTGTTGATTGGTATTTTCAAGAAAATTAAAAGATAAAGATTAAACAATGGGTAGCTTATAAGGAAAAAGAAATGAAAACTAAAGCAACAAGTAAGAGTACAAGTAAAAACAATTGTAAGAAGATTTGGGCAAACAGAAAACACAAACATTTGCAAGCTGAGGAACCCCAATACTCGACACATGATGAGTATTTGGATTTAATAGAATACGACAACTTACATTTGTCATATGATCCCGAGAAATCCCCAAAATTTAATTGTTAATTGTTTTGAGTAACAATGATTTATATTGATAAAACCAATTGCATTCATGTTGAAGCGTTTTATGTTCTCTTTGATTGAATTTGTGCAACTAGAAATTAAGTAGAAATCAACTTGAAAGGTTAATCATCTTCAACATTTCAAGTTGTCACAAAGCTAATCAAAAAGAAAAACAAACACCATATTTTCTGAGTGAAAAAGAATGAGTCAATGTATGTGACTATGTGAAAATCAGTTGTGTATATGTGTAAAAGATTTAATGTAAAAACAAAAGAAAAGAATTTTGACAAAAAAAGGAAGAAAAGTACAAAAAGTATATTATCTACAGTAACCATGCACAGTAGCCACGACAGTAGAACCATCCAAAACAAAAGATTCGGACCAAACTGCCCTCATGTACAGCACACGTGCCTATTAGCTCCATGACCAACTAAGGTCCCGTTTAGTTTGTAGGTTAACAATGGGTTTTGGGTTATAAACCTAAAATTAGTTGTTTGGTTGCTTGTTGGAAGTCAGGTTTAGAATAGTATTCTAAATATTAGGGTATGGAGAAACTTAGGGGGTTAGAGAGATTTTATGACACATGTGGGGCCACTTGTTTTTTTTTTATCTCACATCTCTTTTTTATTATCCCGTCACTACTAATATATATAACTTTTAATTTATAATTTAATATTTAATATATCTTTTAATATCATTCTCTCTCCTATCTCAAATCCAAATCTAAATTCTAAACCAAATTTAAATCCAAATCCAAATCATAATCATAAACCCATCTACAAACCAAACGGACCTTAACTTTTTGGTTATGTGTGTGACTCTGAGGCAACAATGTATGGATTGATAATCTGGATGAAGAAGAATCAAGATAAGGCATTTAGACAACTTAAGAGTGGTGGTATTTGTTTACAGTTTTTATTCCAAAATCGTTACCAAGCGAGTCTGAGACAAATTTATTCTATAACACCATACCTTTAGAGGTTTTTAGAGGTGATCTGACCTTCATTCTACTCAATCACGTTAGATATTAATGTTCAATTTTAGTTCTTGTCCATGACTTTTAAGTGCACATTGAATTGAACTCAAGCTAAATTTACGTCATTGAGACGAACCTATTTCATACTAAGGCTCAGATCGGTTCATAAGTCTACATGTAGAACTCACTCAAAAAGCTAGCTTGTAAGAGGAGGGGCACCTAGACTTTATAAGGGCCAGTTTGGTTGAGCACTTTTGGAGTCGAGAAATCCTTTCAATACTTGCAATAATTGTTTGGTTCAAATTGTAAGGAATGAATGTGGGCATGGTCTCAAAATATCATTCCACTCAAGTAACATGTCTTTCGGCAATTCCAAACCAAAAATAGGGCCCACGCCAATTACCCTCTCACATCAATACTTAAATGAATTAATAAAAAATTATAATATCATCATTTTTCTATATATTTTATTAACTAACTCTTAAATAAAAAAATTAAAAAAAAAAAAAAAAAAAAAAGATAATTGTATATTTTTTTTCTCTCTCTTACATCATTTCCAAATCTAAATCCTAATTCTAATCCAAATCTAAATCCTAATTCTAATCCAAATCCAAATCCAAGTCATAAACACCTTAGAAACCAAACGGGCCCTAAATCACCAACCAATCCTATACTTGGCATGAGATCATAACAATTTTAACATTATTAGAATTGCAATGTGTTGCATTTGAGATGAAGTGGATTTTCAATGTCTCAATGATATATTGTTAGCGGATAGGAAGACTTGGAGTATGTTTTGTTGTTTTCGAACAATATTAACCGCAATTGTTATTCATTATCGTCAGCTAAGTGATATATTAAATAATTTTACATATGCTAATACCAATCTTTTATCGGTAGATCAGAACTTTCTATAACCTCAAATGTCTCTTGGAGCTCTCGTAAATGGGATTATATTCGCTTGGCGTTGAGATAATCTTGGTTGTGATATGTTGGCATCACCATTTCTTTATGGTTGGTCATAGCATATGAGAGTTTTAGCCTCATAGCTAAAGCTTATACGACTATAGTCGGCCCAAAACAGGTCCAATAGGCTAAAAGCCCAAGACACTTTGTGTAGAGAGTCAAGTCTCCCGGCAACTACTAGCCAATGTCACAAAAAGTCCCACCTTTAATCTTCGGGAAACAACTAGCATGACAAAATCATTCTTTTAACCTAGAGACCAAAACAAACCTTCCGGGGACCCCCCCCCCCCCCCGGACCCCATTCGGCCGAGACTCAAACAAAGGAGAAATCCTTTGTTTGTCTTGGTTGGAATTTCGTGTTTACTTATACTTGTTGGCTAAGTTGAATACGAGGTTGTAATATACGGTGGATACGATTAGAGATCGGTCTTAAAGATTCGATTTGGTGTCTTGGATTTGTTGCTGTTTTGATTGATCATATAGGTAGTGCCTGGGGGATCAATCCATCTGAATAAAAGTAAGCATTCTTTTATGTTTATGTTTCTTTATTAATTATTAATGTGTTGATAATTATTATGTCCATAAGTTTGTAAATAAATTATGATGAATTTGATTCATATATATGAACCGAAAATTACTATATGTAATTTTGTCACTTTAGCCTACCTTGTAGTTTATTTCCATGGTTGGTTGCTAGTTATTATTAGCGTGACATTCTTGTTGGGCCTAGCCCAGTAGATTCCTAATATGTTTAGAATAGTCATTCGGCTGAATGGTGTATATATACTTTATGTTGATGTTTAATAAAGTCACAGGGAATAATTATCAAATCTAATAATGGTATCACAGCCACATGATCTTCTCTTACAAAAACCTTAAAAAAATTTATTCGACATTCTTGTTGTCAACTGGTTTTTTTTTTTTTTTTTTTTTTTTTTTTTGCTTACTTTATCTTGTCATAGCATCATGACGGGAATAACACCACCACCAAATCCGCCCAAACAACCGATTGATAAAGCATATTCAATCGCTAGCATCAAAGCGTGTATCTCCACACCCCTTGATCTAGAAAAGCTAAACTACGATTATTAGAGCAATTTACTTAAATGATTTTGCAAAACATATGATGTACATCATCATCTTGAAGCCCCATCATCAACTTCAACAAGCACCACTCCTATTGATCCTTATCATGACACCAATGACTCTCTCGTAGTTATGTAGATGTATTCCACCATATCTCTTAAATTAGTTGATATGGTGATTTATGATAGCACCACTGCTCATGAAGTTTGGAAAAGACTTAGGGATCATTTTCACGAGAATAAAGATGCTCGTGTTATTCAACTTGATAACGAGATCCGTACATGGCAATTGGAAATCTATCCATGAATGATTATTTTCAAGAGATTAAGTCAAAAGCTGGTCGACTTGCCAATCTCGGTTCAAAGGTAACTGATTCAAGCCCTGTTACTTATGCCATAAATGGACTTCGTAGCAAATTCAAGGAGATATCACGAATCAATTGCCATAGGGAAAAGCTCCATACGTGTATGAGGTTTGTTGGGGCAACATTAATTAGGTCTCCTCATATTTTATGGATGAGAAAGAAACCTTCGAAACACATAAAATCACAAACGTTAGCCAAAATCCTCCTGACCTAATAGTTGGGCCGGGCGCGCTGCCGGAGCTCTGACGCGCTAGCCCACTGTATTAGTCAGGACGAATTTTGAAAGTCGACTTTTCCCTTAAACGAAAAATGTGGATCTTTCAATACAGGTATGAATATGTTATGTACTTCATTAGGAACACTCGAAACAAGTTTTAGAATTAGAGGGATCCAAATTTGCAACCTCCCGTTTTTGGCAAAACGCCAACTCAAGTATTTTGATAAACGCCTTTAGCTAAGGCTTTTCTAAACCTAAGGGACTTATATATTTCACGTGAAATCAAGTGAAAGTATTCATATGACCATAATCCGTGTTTACGTCTCCTCTAATTACGTAATGGGTTTACTCCCTTATTGGTCAAACTAAGTCAAAGGTCGCTTTGCGTAAACGCATCCTTTCCCGTTATGGGATATGCTTTACAATGATGCAAAGCACTTAGCTTGTTTGCATCAAGATGATTATTGATTACGTCGAGTCGTGGAAATTCACGTATTATGAGATTATGAATACTCGACATTAAGTTACTTGAGATTATAAGTAACCTTTGATTTTCTCATCCAACACATAACCCATAGTCATCTTTGTCAATTCTTTTCTTTCTTAATGACAAAATAATTAAGCCTTAATCAATCCTTTGATTAATCTCTACACTAAACTAATCCTCCAACCATTTCAAAATCTATCCAAATCTTATCCCCAACATTCTCTTAATAATCCCTTACACCTTTGGTACCTTAAATGTACTTCTTGTCCCCTACATTCCCACACCATATCTTCCAAACATTCACTTTACCACATCCCAATCCAACCACTTAGATTTCACCACCTCGTCATCTTCTTCATCCAACCCTTTATTTTGAAACAAATAAACCTTCCTCACAAACCACCTCACTTCTCATCTCCAACATTCAAAATTCAAATTTTGAATCAAAGCCAAAGGCTCCCCATCACCTCAACATCACATCCTTATCCAACTCACTCTTACACACATACAACTCACTCCCTCACATACAACCTTCCTCACTCTCTACCTCTCCTAACATTTCAAATTTGAAATCCCAACCAAGGCTCCCCATCACATCCTTATCACATCACTCTTACATATCCAACTCATCTCTAAAAACTATATTTCAAATTTGAAATTCAAACTCTCCTTCTCACAACTTATCTCAACCCTTCATCTCACCTCCTCTCCAAGTTTAGCATATTTTGGAATATTGTCTTCCTAACCCAGTCATGCTTACTCATCCAACTCAACCATGGTTTCTTCTAACCCAATCTCACTCTCTCACTTCCCTCTCACACAATTTGAATTTCAAATTCAAATTCTTCCCTCTCTCTATCTCTAACATCCACACTTCCTTTCCAAGCAAAGGAATATTCCCTTTGCATATTATTCTCTTCTCTCTATGCCAAGTGAGGAATACCAAAACTACCCCTATCCAATTATCCGTTCTACCCTTCTCTCTTTGATAATTGGTTTCACTTAAACACTTCACTAATCATTTTTATAAAATGGCTATTTGAGTTGGTAGACCTTGAGGATGAATAATGTAAAGGTCTAAATGTGTGAAGTACAATTGGGGGTTTAGCAAGGTTGGTTATTTAAAAGACCAAAACCTAAAATAGAAAAAGACCAGACATCCTGGCGCATCGCTTGCACTTCGACACGCCAACAGCGTGCCAGCCTAGGTATTCTTTTTCTCATTTTGGGTCTTGGCCTATAAACACCCCACCTTGGCTCTTTTATTCCTCACCCTTTGCCATTATTCTTTCTCTATAATTTCTTTTCTCTCAATCCTCTAATTTTATCTTGTATTCTTAATCTTTCATATAACATCATTTGAAAGAACACATATCCTTGTAAGGGAAGAATCACAAGAACCTAATCCACTCTTGTGATTGTGTTGAGGGTCTTCTTATCTATATCCTTTCTATTACAATTGAGCCTCTAGGTTAGGTTAGGGCTTGATTATACAATCAAACATTCATTCATTCGATTTTGTTGTAAAGGAAGTCTTGTGTCGAGGTGACCAAGCCTAGATCATTGGGGATCTAGTTGGGGTTTCATACTTCCGGTAGGAAGTCTTAGTGGTCTTTGTGGTTAAGTTGAATCACGAGTCCTTGAGGGTGGTATCCGAGGGCGGAATACCATTGGAGAGTAACTCTTCTTAGTGAGCACCGATCTTTGTGCATATCGGTGGAGTGAGGTTGTAACGGTTTGTAGTCCACCGAAAGGATTATACTTAGAGAATAGTACAGTGTTGTGGATTCGCAACTGGACGTACGAATGGTATAAACCCCCCATCCTGAACCAGTATATATCGTGGTGTCTCTTTACTTGCTTTATATACTTCGGTTGTGATTGTAATTGTGGTTGTTGTTGTGTAAACCACTTGGTACTCTTTGAGGCTAAAAGTTTTTTTAAAACACTCAAAAAGCCGAAGAGACCGTATTCACCCCCCTCTATTGGTATCAGAGAAGTATACTTAATTTTTTGAGAATAAAAACCTTCCCGATAAGTCATTTTAAGTCAAAAACTTATTTTTCAAAAATTTAAAATACCTAACAAAATTTTTGGAAAAGTTGAGTATAGATCCATGGCTCAAGAGAACTATGTTGAGGTTTGTTCTATGCAAAGACCACCTTTGCTAGAATCCGATGGGTTTTGCTTTTGGAAAAACCGGTTTGATACCTATGTTAGGTCTAAAGATATTGACTTGTGGGAGATCATCCACAGTGGAAACTTTGTGTTCATGATTCAAGATCCCGAAACAAAGTTGATGGTGGAAAACCCATATTTGGATTTGAAATATTATGAAAAAAAAAAGCTTGGCAAGAATTATGAAGCTAAGATGACTATCTACAATGCCTTACCTTGAAGGGAATTGGTTGGTCCTATGGTCAATTCTTACCAACCCTCGCAACCTACTACTCTAGGGTCCTTTGGTCAATTCTTCTAGTGTAATAAGTACAACCGCCCTCCAAAACTACCAAAGCTAGAGTATCTATGAATAAACTAAGCATACATACACTAGAAGCAATAATAAAAGCGCGAAAACATAATCATAACATTAAAGGAATCATAACTAGGCTAGCACCAAAGGTGCATAGCTGATCATTTCGAAAAGTACAAAAGATTTAATGTTTTGCATGATAATGAAAGACATGAAATCAAAAGTATAAATCAAATGTGATTTGTTAAAACTTATTGATGTTATGGCGTGATTTCTCCCTTGGAAAATACTTCGTATGCTGCTTTCGTCCATGTGGAACCCTACTTCGTTCTTTGACATTTGGTGGTGTGAAAGTTATGTAAAATGCAGGAAATAGGGTTTGTATTTATAGACCCGACAAAGTTACGGCGTAACCTCTAGGTATGGTTACGCCGTAGCTAGTGTATCTTCTTTTGATCCTTATCCAATTAATAATATTTACGGTGTAACTTGATGGATAGTTACGCCGTAATCTTCATACGACAATAATTACATCGTAATCTTCTTGTTGGTTAGGCCGTAATAACTTCAATACCATTCTGTGTAATTTTTACACGATAACCTCTTGCATTGGTTACGGCGTAACCTTCATGCTCATAAAATTCTTCTAAGTCTTCAAAATGTTACAACCTAATCTCTGTGGTAATTACGCCGTAATCCTTGATTTGCTTTGACCTAGTCTTCGTGTATAAATCCATAGTTACGGCATAAGTGGAGAGTGTAACTACGCCGTAACTTCTTCAAAGTCAGCATACTTAAGTGTGTATCATCGTAAGTACTTTTCCAATTCCACGTCTCTTTTGCTCCTATGCTCATTTATAACCTGGAAACGAAATATAAAGAAATCAAAGCATATATCCATATAAAACAATACAAATAATTAGCATATTAGGGGGAAATTGACACTAAAATATCAAGATTATTTGATGTCATCAAATATACCCCCACTTAAACTCTACTTGCCCTCAAGTAGATCTTATTGGAATCATTTCTAAAAAGATATCCCCCAAGTTACTTGGGAAATATAAGATTAAAATTTTCCTATGCTAGAATTTTTCAAAGCCGAGCACCTCACGAAATGGGAAACAAACACTCATATTCTCCCTAATCTAAGTGTCAATTTTGGGGTGATCACTCAACGCACAGTCATAGCATGTATTCTATCATAGGCTTGGTGGTTACACATATCTCCAGCACTAGAGCTAAGGTCAAAACAATCTTCGAAGGCAATATTGGGTGAACAAATTATAAGGCTAGGGTGATTTGTCATTACTAATGTACTATGGCCAAGGCGACAAAGTCCATCGATACATGACCAAATCCATGGCCAAGACACCAATGGCTGCTTACTCCCTCACCTAATTACGGTTGATGACCTAAGGGCAGGGTAAGACATGGGATACACAAAATTGGTGAAAAAAAAAAAGAAACAAATAGTCTTAGCCTATAACCAAGTTTTCACCGCCCACCGTCCATCTAAATTCCAAGCTTTAAAATGCGAGAACCAGATCATGATGTAATAAGTTAGTGTGCCAATGTAGATGTCATATGGCAAGGTGCACACTAACTTAGTCTTCAACGACTAGTTGATGTAGATAAACCACTAACATCAATTTTCAAATGTGATCGAGGTAGGATCCTCGATTCTATTCCAAGAAACTCCAATACTAGTGCTAATGATTCTTGCACTAACCAAAACAAAACAAATGAATAAAACAACTACCTGTTTTTTTTTTTTTTTTTTAATCATAACTAATATATACAAATAACTTATCCCCCCACTTGAGATGAATCATATATGAGGAATATGGGGGGTCTTCAATGATCTTCAGATTTATGTCTTCAATGTAAGCATAATTCCTGAGTTTGTCTACCCAAACCTCGAACTTAAGCAAACGGCAACTCCCTAATCATAAACTAAGACTACACGGTAGTCTAAGGTGAATAGGTGTAATGAAACAATATTGATAAAGGTATGAAATGAAAAGAATGGCTCGGAAGGGTGTATCTAGGGGTATCTTGCACTAAAGGTGAGTGCAACAAAAGGGTTTTAACACGGGGGTCGAAGAGTCGAGGTGACTAATCGATAAACGCACACAATTATATACACATATGGCTATTTGGGTGTTAATCCTAAAATATTGCCTTCTCGAATTGTCTCTTCCAAATGTGCAGCAACCGACATTTTAGGGCAATACTTGTTCATAAAACTTGAAACTATTTGTGACAACCGGTGACTTTTAGTACTCATTTTAATAATAAAACATATTTATTATTACCTATTATATATTTTTCGAGCTTTTTGGACATCATTTGAACTGAAAATGAGAGATTTTCTAGTGAAACTTGAAAATAGAGCACAACGCGAGTCGGCACGAGTCTAAACCTAATAATACGATAATAAATTGATTGACGACGTTTTTAGCAAAGATAGACATATTTATAGTCATTTTTAACGAAAAAATAAATTTAAAAACAATGGCGCAACTTAGAACGTCACACGAGCATTTTTGCTACGATAAAAGAGCCCGAGAAACGTTATGTCGAAAGATTAGAAAAACTACACTTTTGGCCCCTCCTTGCGACATTTAACCCGCACCCCTCCAATTATACGAAATGACAGAAGTTGTCCCTGGGAGATATATAACCGGACCTTTCCCCCTCATTTGTCCATTTCTTCCATTAACCCTAACCCTGAAAACATGTAACACCCTCTCCTTCCTCACTTTACAGCCATCGCCACCAAAACTCCACCACCACCATTCACCGCCGATCACCGCCATCAAACAACCACTCCAACGCCATCACTACAGCACCCACACTACAAAACCGTGGTGCACGCGCCCCATTCGTCACCACCACCACCATACGCGCCACCTATCTTGTTTGCTTTTGTGATTAACGAGTAGATCCGGAGAAGACAAGGTGAGACACACTATTCTCACCCTCGTGTGAAACGGTGTGGGGTCAAACTCGTCCTAAACGAGTCGTGTTTATTTAATAACGATTGGGTTTTGGGTTAAAACAAGTGGGATAATTATTTTTACAAGCTAAAACTAATAAAAGTCGTTTGGTATCATTATGGTGGTCACGGTTTAGTATTTGGATTTGTTTTTGGTTGTGTTGTCGTGCGTACGAGGTGAGACAAGCTCAACCCGAGCTTATTTCGAGCTTATAAACTTTTGGCTTTATAGTTTTTAGTTGTTTTGGTCTTGTTGATTTAGTGACTCGCGGTATTAGTTGTTAACCAAGATACTTTTGGTCTCGGCAAAGTATTATTTGGTCCGAGTGGTTTGTGGCTCACGGTTGGTATTAGCCGAGACATTGTCTCGGTGAGACATTTATTTTGATCCGATTATGGTTATTATTATTGTTGAATTTGCGGTTTGATTGTGACTTGGGACACTCGAGCCGTAGGATTAGTTGGCCGAGTTGTGATTATTGAAACATTGAAACTTGATTTGAATATGATGTTTTGGCCTCGTCGTGGTTAGCCGAGAACCCGTGGTCTCGGTGTGACCACGATAGCCTAAAATGGTTATATATTATGACTTGGACTTGTTATTACTAGTTGACATGTTGACCCGTAAGTGGATTGTGGACTGTGACTCGAAAAGTAAAATGACCCATGACGTGAAATTTATTCAATCTGATTTGTGTTGATTGTTATTGTAACACCCGGTAAATTTCCTAAACTTATTTTACTAGCCAAAACATTTATTTTTGAAATCCCTTAGCTTTTAAACTCCTCTGAACCTGTTTAAGTTTGAAAACAGTAGATATCTGGTTAAACGTGAGCGTTATTCCTTTGTTAAGCCGGCACAACCTAAAATGCGCAAAACAAATCGATTTACTAAGTAAATTAACTCTGGAAAAGTTATACGTATTAATACTTGTTTTTATTGGAAAAATTATTTCAGATTCAATGACGCAAGTCTCGTAATTTAAAACAGCCGTTTGCTATGTCAAATGGGGCCCACAATGTATCTACTAAAAGTTTAACTAAATTACACAATCCACCCCCTCTCTAATATTACACCGCCACCCCCTATCTTTCTTATTGTATACTTTTGGTCCCTCGAGGGTATATAAGCCCACTTAGGGTTTCTTCTCCCTCATTAATACTCACCCTCACCAGAATTTATAACTCCGGCGCTGCAACACCTTTTCCGGCCAAATTCCGGCCACCACCAAAATTCCACCGCCGCGTAGATCGAAGCTCGCACAACAATTTTGGAGAAGATCGGAGCAAGAGTAAGTCGTTTGGTTGTTTTGGGAAGCCACACTACCGTTCACCACCGTACGCTATCACTCACCGACGTCTTCCCCACCATTCTCTTTCGTTGGGTAAGACTCACGCGCCTATTTCTTTATCTCTTTCATTTTTTATTTAAAACCCTAATCGGTTTGTTATAAACCTTAATCCATTTCATATAAAAACTAATTTAAAACTATTGTTTTTGAAACTACTCGTGTGGTTAAACAATTTTAGAAGGGTGCTTGGTCGTGTATTGACCGAGTCGACTCAACTCGGTTCAGTTGGGTCAACTCAGTCGAGTTAACTCAGTGGGTTGAGTGACTCGAATATTTACTATGATTTTTATTTATTTATTTTTTGAAATTGACATGCTAGTTCCTTGTTCATCTTTCATTATTGTCGTTGTTTTGTTTGACCCGTATGGGTTGGGTCATGACTTGTTACGAGTCACGACATATCTTGGGTAGCCAATCAATATACAAGTTTTGGTGATAAGTAGTCTTGAATCCGTGGTATTTATTATGGTGTTGTCATTGTTGTTGTCGAGATACTTAGTCTTCAGACTTAGTTGGTATGTTTGGTTTTGGTCAAACCCTCGTGAGGGTTATTTGGTTGTTTGGTGTGTTTAGAGTTAACGAGAAACTCAAATATAGTGACCTCGTTGTGGCTTGTGGTCATGGCAAAGCAAACCTACAAAGGGTGCGTTTGATCCGTCTAGTAACATCATCAACGGGTGGTTATTCGAGTCATTGATTTGGTCTCGACACGGGTCGAGACCCACTTGAGAAGAATGTTGTGAACGTGATTATTTGGTTTATTTACTTATTCTCATCAAAATGTTTTAAAGTATTTCGCAACAGTCTAGGGAATGCGTTTGGTTTAGCTTATTAGGCTCTCAAGCCCAACAAGTTAATATGGTGTGTTGGGATAAACATTGGGCCGAAGCCCAAGGTTTAATATAGGGTTGAGTTGGTTGTCTATTTGAGTCCAATATCAATTTCATTTGTGTGTGTGTACTTTTATTACATCTTTTATTTACCTTACTCATTCACTAACTTACTTTATTTTGTTTTGTGACTCGATGATGATGTTGGATGCTATTGGAGTTATACAGGGAATTTTGTCACCATTTCATTGTAATAGATTAATGATTTGAAAAATTCATTATAACCGTTATTGGATTTATGATATTAGTGTAGGATTATTGTATGATTTGATACAAGAGACAGAAGAATATATTAGACTCGTTGAGCTTAATATGTTTGGACCCGAATGGACACAAATTATCCGATAAACCGAACCTAATAATTACGCGAATAATAACGATATGAAACTTATAAAACGTATAAAACTTGTAATAAAACTTGTTTACAAATAATCACGATAACTTGGGAATGCAATGCAAACGGACATGTTACGTCAAAGTTTATAAAACCTTTTAACATTTATAAACTTATAAACATTATCATATTCTTATAAAACTTATATATCTCGACTTATTCAAATTATACAAAGTTATACTTTGGGATACGGGGTAAACATCCAACTCATTCATCGACTTATCCTTAGTCTTGTATTCATTTGATATAGTTTGTTCGTTCAGTGGGTTGAGTGACTCGAATATTTACTATGATTTTTATTTATTTGTTTATTTATTTATTTTTTGAAATTGACATGCTAGTTCCTTGTTCATCTTTCATCATTGTCGTTGTTTTGTTTGACCCGTATGGGTTGGGTCATGACTTGTTACGAGTCACGACATATCTTGGGTAGCCAATCAATATACAAGTTTTGGTGATAAGTAGTCTTGAATCCGTGGTATTTATTATGGTGTTGTCATTGTTGTTGTCGAGATACTTAGTGTTCAGACTTAGTTGGTACGTTTGGTTTTGGTCAAACCCTCGTGAGGGTTATTTGGTTGTTTGGTGTGTTTAGAGTTAACGAGACACTCAAATAGAGTGACCTCGTTGTGGCTTGTGGTCATGGCAAAGCAAACCTACAAAGGGTGCGTTTGATCCGTCTAGTAACATCATCAACGGGTGGTTATTCGAGTCATTGATTTGGTCTCGACACGGGTCGAGACCCACTTGAGAAGAATGTTGTGAACGTGATTATTTGGTTTATTTACTTATTCTCATCAAAATGTTTTAAAGTATTTCGCAACAGTCTAGGGAATGCGTTTGGTTTAGCTTATTAGGCTCTCAAGCCCAACAAGTTAATATGGTGTGTTGGGATAAACATTGGGCCGAAGCCCAAGGTTTAATATAGGGTTGAGTTGGTTGTCTATTTGAGTCCAATATCAATTTCATTTGTGTGTGTGTACTTTTATTACATCTTTTATTTACCTTACTCATTCACTAACTTACTTTATTTTGTTTTGTGACTCGATGATGATGTTGGATGCTATTGGAGTTATACAGGGAATTTTGTCACCATTTCATTGTAATAGATTAATGATTTGAAAAATTCATTATAACCGTTATTGGATTTATGATATTAGTGTAGGATTATTGTATGATTTGATACAAGAGACAGAAGAATATATTAGACTCGTTGAGCTTAATATGTTTGGACCCGAATGGACACAAATTATCCGATAAACCGAACCTAATAATTACGCAAATAATAACGATATGAAACTTATAAAACGTATAAAACTTGTAATAAAACTTGTTTACAAATAATCACGATAACTTGGGAATGCAATGCAAACGGACGTGTTACGTCAAAGTTTATAAAACCTTTCAACATTTATAAACTTATAAACATTATCATATTCTTATAAAACTTATATATCTCGACTTTATTTAAATTATACAAAGTTATACTTTGGGATACGGGGTAAACATCCAACTCATTCATCGACTTATCCTTAGTCTTGTATTCATTCGATATAGTTTGTTCGTTCATTCTTGATTTTATTCGTTTTGGCGTGAGTTACTGGTTGATTGTACATTTTACGACTTCTACACGAGAATGTTTTACTCCTTTTTCTTCATTCTTTTCTAATTGTTGATTGTGTTCGTTGACTTTTATCGTCTTAACGTGATTTAATCTTGAAACTATATTTTCTAAAAACCACACAAGATACAAATGATTTCTTCTTTTATCGCCATTGAAAACTAAACCTTTTTATATTAACACGAGTATTCAACGAAAGCTATTTTATAAATTACTTAAGGATTATTTCTGAAACATGTTACTTTATTAGGTTGTTGTAGGATCGAACACTTGATAGATCTGTGAGCTTGGCAAAATGTGTAGCTAGCTTATGTAAACACAAACCAACTACGTTGAGAATCTCTGTGTGGTATACTTGTGTCTATGCAGAAACTAAACAACAAGTTTATGAAGAAGATAATGGCTAAGAAACAATGATCCTCTATGGATCTTTTATTAACTTTTTTCTATTGAAAACCGATACAAAACCTTATGCCGTATGTTTCTTTTATAGGCTAAGAAAACCTAATACGACATTCTAGAAAAACGAGTAAAGAGATAAACATAAATCTCTTCCTAGAATAACTCTAACAAGATACTAAAAATACGTATGACCAGCAACATTGAAAGCTGCCAGCAGGAATGAGTCAACGCTACCAGCAGGAACCAACGTCAGTAGCAATGGATACTACCAGCAGGAACCAGCTAAAGCTAACAGCAGCAATGACTTCTTACAAAATTCCTAACAGTTGTGCCGATCCAGTACCGTTGTGCCTATACTATTGATACCGTTGTGTTTCATTACTTGATGCTAGTTGTGACATCTTGCACTGCTGCGTACTATGGTGAGTTCATAGCCCCACTCTTATTTATCTTAAATGTTTTGTAAACTACTTGGGTTGAGGTACATGCTACTGTTTTTACTATGATCACAATTGTTTGAAAACTGTTCTTTGAACTGAAAACTTTGTTGAACAACTGATAAGCACTAAGTACCATCCTTGCCAAAATCAAGTCCCTCGATCATGAACCATTAATCACTTGCGAGTGAGCGCGAATATAAGGATATAGGCCTATAGGAATTGACCCTCCCGCCATGTTGACTAGGTCCGGTCTGCGTGTGATGTACTATATTCGATATTATCAAGGTATCTGGAAAAGTACCTTTTTGAGGGCAACTATTATATTATAAATTTTTGCGGTTATTGTCAACTTACGCCAATGTTATTGGCGTCGGTTAACATTTTGCGTGTCATGAGCTTAGTGCAGTGGTAACATCTGAACTTTCGGGCGTATAACAACGTAGCCCACTTTCTCATAAACTTAAAATATTGTGATCAACTACTTTACTTTAAACCTATGAATTCACTCAACATTTTTGTTGACTTTTAGCATGTTTTATCTCAGGTGTTAGATCTTTTCCACTGCATATCTTACTTTTGGAGGAGTTTGGCGAAGGGAATGGCATGGTCATAGATGACTCTGAAAACTATTTGGGACCGCTTTAAATCCTTTTATGGGCCTATAATTTCCGCACTATTTTTGAATGATGTAAATTGAATGTTTTTAATTATGAAATTTCTTCTAAAACGGTTGAAGTAAAACCGTTCTTTGTACCTTGTGTTGTGATAACAATCGAGTAGCACCCCAAGATTTGTATGCTTTCGCTGATCCAATTTGGGGGTGTTACAGTTATAAAAGAAAAAGGAAAACAAGATATTAAGGTGTATAGAGTAAAATAAATAATAGGATTTTTTAAATGTAAAGTGAATTTATCAGGAATCTAATATGCTTTATTTTAGTAAAAACAGGACACGCGGGGGTTGTTAGACTTTTCGAGGCATCTTACAATTGGTTTATGAGAGGATCAAACACTGAGGATGTTACTCCTTTATGATGTGTTTAAGATACTTTGAGGTTATACTGTTAAGTATGCAGAATCTACTTAACAATACTTAGAAGGTTTTGTTTGATGTAACAGTAATGCAGTATGAGTAATGAACACAGTGATTAACTTCAAACGATTCAATATTATTCAAGAATAATACGAGTGATCTCAATATCACTAGGGTTACAACGACCTTGAATCTTAACAAAAATTGTATGACTCGTACATAAACATCTAACCTAGGACCTCCTTTTATAGACATAAGGAGTCCTTTACAAGATAAGTATCTACCCGTATAATTCTAACTAATTGTGATATACATAGAATCTATACCATACTTATCCTTGACACGTTTCCTAAAACCTTATCATTGCAGCAGTACCTTCTGTTATATACTAGCAGTACTAACTTTATAGTTTGTACTGTTAGTTATTCTTCAGCAGTCTTCAGTTATACACTAACAGTTTGTACTGTTAATGTAATCTTCCAGCAGTACTAAGTCAGGAACATTTAATTCCCAACAATCCTCCCCTAAACTTATGATTTACCTTAAATCATCAAGTTTTCTGAATTAAATGAGGACCGTGAGGAGTCATCCAAACACTATCTTCTGAGCTTCATATCTTCTGCTTGTTGGAATATCTTTCTTACCAATGCTCTTGCCATTTCAGATTTTTCATCAACTTGAAGCTTTGATGATAACATAACCAGTAGTACTCCTTCCCTGAGTGGGTTATATTTCTCTACTAACATGTAGATTTCCACTCCCGCTCTAGTTGACACTCTGTGAACTCCACAGTTGTCAAATAACTTCCATGTGGTATCCAGGTTATGAGCTTGAAATCTCCAACGTGAATCATTTGCATTAGGCTCATACATTCTCTTCAGCTCAACCCATAGCTCTTTATCATTATCATCTTTAGGATCAGCAGATCTAAATCTTTCTTGAACTAAGCTCCAAAGCTTATCCAAGCCTTCTCTGTCAAATGCTTTTATCATGTCTTCAAAGAACTTATGGACTTCAGATTTTCCTCCTAATCTGATGATTTTCCATCCCTTGATCATTCCATCTGAGTACACTTCCCAATCAATGATGGGATGTTTGGCTTGAATAAGATCAACATTAAGAGCTTCTGGAATTACCACCATCATTCCATGTATCTGTTCATCAGTTAATATCTCTTCCTCTTCCTCAGATGATTCTTGTTCAACTGGTTCTTCCTGAACTGATTCTTCTTCAGTTTTCTGTTTTTTAGACTCTTCTGATTCCAGTTGTTCTGCTGCTCTCTTCTCTCCTCTTTCTTTACTCCTTTCAAAATCACCTCTCAGAAACATTTGCATTCTCCTATGAGAGTCAATGTAAATCCTTTCAATTTCTTCAAAAGATCTTCCCTTGAAGTGATGTTCTTTCCAGGTATCATGGTGCTTTAGATATTTCTTCATATAGGATAGTTGTTCTTTCCTTGAATGAGGTTTCTTCTGATAGATTTTCTTCTTCCTTTGAATGTGTCTAATCTGCTCCAAAAGGTCATCAATTGCTTGTTCTTGTTCTTCTCTTGTAAATTGTGACCTTTCTTCTTCTTGTAGCTCCTTTCAAGATCACCTCTCAGAAACATCTGCATTCTCCTATGAGAGTCAATGCAAATCCTTTCAATTTCTTCAAAAGATCTTCCCTTGAAGTGATGTTATTTCCTGGTATCATGGTACTTTAGATATGTCTTCATATAGGACAGTTGTTCTTTCTTTGAAGGTGGTTTCTTCTGATAGATTTTATTCTTCCTTTGGCTTTGTCTAATCTGCTCCAAAAGGTCATCAATTTCTTGTTCTTGTTCTTCTCTTGTACACTGTGACCTTTCTTCTTCTTGTAGCTTTGCAGCTAACTCACTATCAGCAAGAACCTGAGCAACTCTTTCTTCTTCTTATGTTTGAAACTTGTGCTCAACCATAAACCTTGCTAATCTTTCTTCTTCAGCTGCCCTTGCTAACTCTTTTTCATAAAACCTTTGAGTTAACTCCTCATCAAGAGCAATATGTGCTTGGTTCTTCATGGTTTTCTTCTGAGAAGATTCTTTCTCTACCATAATTCCCTTTCCCTTGTTTGTTCTTGATTTCTTTGGCCTTCTAGTGTATACTGCACCAGCAGTACCTTGTGAACCACTAGTACCTTGTTCTTGAATACTAGCAGTACCATGAATAGCACTACCAGTATCTTCTGTCATTCCACCAGTACCTTGATCCATTTGCTGTTCTTGCCTCCCCTGAGTATCAAACTCCTCTTGAACCAAAGAAACCTGAGGTTCTTCATCTAATTGGGCAATCTTCCTCCCCTGTTTGGAAGATTTCTCACCTTGACCATCACTTTGACCATCTGATGAACTGAAGGTAGAAGATGAACTCACCATATGTGTTGACCTTTTTCTTTGAAGTGTTTTTACCTTCTGCTCTAACTTCTTGACCTTCAACACCAGCTTTGTATACACCTTGCCAAAAACCTTCTTGGGTGTGGTGAGCTCAGACTCCAAAGTATTCACCTTCTCAGACAATTTTGTACAAATTTCCATCAATTTCTTAAGTGACTTATTGCCCTCAGCACTTCCTGATGTGTAACCTTCAGGGAGAGGTGCATCATGGGGCAAAGACTCATAGTCCACCACATGGTGAGCTTCTGAGCCACCCAATATTTCCGGTTGGCTTGGGATTCCACCAATAGTACTAGGTTCAAAGGAACTTGGTACTGTTGGTGTTGCCATAGATTGGGTCTTATTTATGTTACTTCTGTCCTGCCCAGCTTCTAAGCCTGAGACAGTAGAAGCAGCCCTTTCTATACTAACAAAGTCAGCCTCATCTGCTACATGGGGAGGGGTAGGGTCTCTGTGCTGAGGTACAAGAGAGCGCTCTCTGGATATAGACCTATCTGGTGATGAGGTTGGTTGTAAAGGTGATTGTTCTGATGATGTGGGTGTGTGTTGGGAGTCAACTGGTCTTGTTGATCCTGCACCCTGTACCTGTAGCATAGTATCAAATAATGGAACTTCTTCCCCACTGTACCTTTTTGAGGCCATCCTCATATTATTGAAAAGCTTTTGGGTAAGTTTGGGTGTGGGATAAACATTTTTATGAGGAAGAAGTTGATGTTTTCTCATGTTCAAAATAGTTTGAATGAACCTGGGATACATCAAAAACTTTGATTTGCTATCAACATTTTTAACCACTCCTTCAAAGATGAGTTTTGAAAAATTGAAGGTTCTGTTAATAGCTAAGCATATGAGAGCAGTTGCAATGTTGCTACTGAACTATTCCCATGTGGTTTTCTTAGGACTGAGACAGTGAAGGATGGTGTGTATCAAAAATATCCATTGTGGGGCAAAACAACCTTTTTGAAAAGTTAAAGATTGTGATTGGATGATGTACCCCATCCTGGTTAAAGTTTCAAAGATTTTAGTGTTTGGCATAGCACTAATACCATTGTCATCATTCAGATGGAGATGCCTTCTGAGTGATGATTCAGTAAGAGTGATGGATTTTCCATCCACTGTTGCATTTAACTCTTCGTCACCATTGTCAAATGTTTTGACAGTAGCAGTCTGCCAAAACTCTTTGATTTGGGAGACATAGATAGTGGGATTTAATGTTAAAGAATACTGTAACACCCCCAAAATTTTCAACAGGCGCGGAAGCATACAGAACTTTGAGGGTGCTACTGGGGTGCAACGATTGGAAATCACAACACAAGGTATCAAAGAACGGAATAGATACTCCGTTTTTAATTTAAAACAACAATTAGAGTTTTACAAAAGTTAATTCATTGTTTTGATAAAAGTTAGGCCCATTGAATACAGTGGTCCCACATAAATACAAGTCTCAAATTTAAATTGCCAGTGCTTCAGAAAAAGTTCCATGACCCTTGCCTTGCCAAATCATGCCATACCAAAACAATTCACACACCTGAGAAAAACATGCAAAAAAGTCAGCAAAAAGCTGGTGAGTTCATAGGTTTAAGTAAAATCATCAAATAGTTAATTTGGACCAGCATGATCATTATAACACATATAATGTCATACAAAAGTATCTATCGCGCTAGCACTAAGTTCATGCAACCGAAGCTCGACAGTTTAGTGTGCTAATTTCTAACACATAAATAATAGCCAAGGGGCCCTTAGCGAGTGTTTAACCCAATACACTCGAAGTCCGACTTGCTATACGTCCGCCTTGACTTGTCTGGCCAACCGAACGGGGGAGTCACCCCAATAGATCTATCTAAAGCAATCGCGCTTTCCAAAGGGAACTAACGGCTCATGAAAATGGGCATGATAGTGGGTTCTAGGGCTTAGGCTAACTACGCAATAGTTTTGAGAAAAAGTTGTAATATTATGGTCCATAAAAAGATTTGCATGTTTCTCACCCCATATTTGTAAAACAAGTGTAAATAAAATGGGGCTATAAACTCACCTTTAGTGGCCTGAACGGTGAATTCTGTGAAATTAAGGAGTGCACGGCACCAACACGCAATCTAGATTAAATAACCATGTCTTAGTTTCAAGTGTTAAGTTCAAGTCCTTTCATATTTTAATTTCAATGTTTTAGAGTATCTATGTTGTTGTCACTTGTGTGGCGGCAAGTGTGGTTACTAAGGTCTTTCATAAGAAATGGTGAGGTGTAACTCTACAATTGGCCTAAAGGTACGGTAATGAGGGGTTGGGAATATTGAACAATTTAAAGTACGAATGAATTAAATTGAGACGTGATATGTATATATATATTTATATATATTGTAGTTGTGTAGTTTGTTCGTTAGTTTTTTTATGTTGACTTTAAAAGTAAGACCTAACATATGTGACGTTTATTACCTATTAATTATATGATTTGGGAAATTGAACATACGTTAATTTTAGTAATTTGGATAATTTAGGTAAGTTCTCATTATTCATTTATTAGAATTCATTTTTACACAATATTAGTTTAGAATTTATTCAAGTTAAGTTTGATATATCTTTCCTTGTTTTTATTAGTGACGTTCATATTAATTGATTTAGTTTTAAAAATAACAAATGTGACTGTTAACTTATATATATATATATCCCGACGTGTGTTATAGTCTAAACTTATCGTGTAATTGGTTTGTCATTGATTTCGCTTGAGTACCATATTTTTACTACACAAGTGTTGTGTCAATTTTTATATCTCTATTTTCCCGAGTATATGTTATATCACTTATGAAATCGTAAAACAATTTATATAATATATATATATATATATATATATATATATATATATTATATATATATATATAATATATATATATATATATAATATATATATATATATATTGTGCGAACATAGTCTAAATGTTTCAATCATCCTTGTCGCGTTTTACATTTCGGCTATCAAATTTTCATTTACATGTATGCTATTACAAGATGAGATTTCATTGTGTGTTCGGTTACAAGTTTTACATACGTGTATATGTTAGTTACTATGAAATATTTTCGTGAACGGCTTATGTACATTTTAACTTTTACGAAAACTATTACTAAGTCATTAACCGAATTTGCATATACTTAACACTAATTGGGCTGCGGCCCACTGAGTTTAAGGAGGGGGAAATAAGGTCGCTAACTGGTTTGGGCCTTGTTAATAATTAAAAATATTCTGGTGGGCCTAACGGTTTGTTCACAGACCCATGTCGTGGGCTGTATTAAGGGTTGTCTGTTGGGCTTGAGAGTGGGCTCCTAAGTGGGCTCTTCATGTGAAGTTTTCGGCCTGGTAGTAATCACAAAAACAACACAGGACACACAAGTTTAACACTTGGTGTGGTGTTCCTGGAATCTCTTTTTGGCCGAGAATGGTCACTAGCTTAGGTCTTATGATTCGTCTCATTGGCTAGGTTCGAGTACTACTCAACTTCGAGCCTTGAGAGTCTACATGGTGACAAGGGTTTGGGTTCTTGGCTCAACCTATATGTCGATAAGAGTAGTAATTATCCTTACATGGACTTAACTCCTAGGACCCTATACGTTATCATTTTTCTAGTTTCTTGAAGTCTACTTCCTACAAGGGTTTAGTATCCCATTCGATTACTAAAAAGCATTAGTGGGTTTGTTTCGGGGTGTATTGATGCTATCCTTTTGAGGTTTTGGGTTTGAGGTTTGAGTGAGTCTCTATATGTTTTGAACCGAGGGTGTATCCCTCATGGGTTGTGTCTAATTGCTACTAATGAACTCGAATCAAAACCTCCCCTACACGAGGTGGTTTTCCAGCCAACATCCACCACCAACGCACCTAGCTTGAGCGGTCATTTTTCGGCTATGGTTTGTCACAGTGAGGTGTTGACATCAACTTAGCAAGAACACATCCTACATGGCTTTTCCCTACACTAGCCTCTTGTTTACTACTACAAGATTCCCAGGTTCGAACCATGAACCTGCGTTTCCTAAAGCCTTCGAGTACAACACAGCCACAATGACTAGTAACTTAAACCTATTACTCTAATTCCTACGCCACACTAACAACGACAACAATTAATAAATTTCACCTCAATATCTATAATTTCTGGGAATTAATTCGTATGAAACTAATCAATACATCACTTAAATTAATTCCTTTATTCAATCTATGAATTCTAACATAAATGGAAATCGAAAGAATAACAATATATCCGAATCTAATTCTAAGTCTTACAATGATTGTTGAGAGATGAAAACTCGAATGAAACTTCAAACCCGAATAACCCACTGCTCCAATACCGAACAACCCAACACTCCAAATCGAATCACAAGCACCACCACTCTTATCCTTCCTTGAGAAACTTCTCAAATTCTTGATGTGTTTTTGGTGAGTTGTGATCCGATAACCCTTGGAGGAGCGGATTAAATGGTGATTTTTGGAGAGTAACTCCATGGGAGCTTTCCGGTTTAGAAGAGATAAATCTCCTAATTGTGTGCTATTTCTATCTCAAGGATGTTTATCCTAGTTTGACTCGTGTAAATTTCTAGACCCGTGAAGAAGGTGGGGTTTTCTAGGTCATAGAGATAACATCATTTGTGGTGAGGGATGGAGATGGGACGAAGGGTTTTCGGGGAAGAAAAGGGGGCGGACAAAATATTGGGAATACCTAGGGTTAGATAAACAAATTATTGGGAAAGGTGTGAGTGGGTGGGAGTGTTTTAATTTAAGTATTTAGTGTGTTGTTTAGTTAAAGAGTGGTATTTGATACTCGTTCCCGTTAAACTGAGTCAAACTCGGGTCCTTCCCGGATCCGTCATAAATATGAGGGATTATATTTTCAGAGTCATTTCTATAATACTTGAATGTGTTTTTGAGCTTTTTTTTTTTCTTTTATTTATTTATTTATTTATTTATTTTTATTTTTTTAAGTATTCACTAGAATTCCTGAGTCTCAGATTTATTTCTGGTTTGCGTGTGGTGTCAGTCTGAGTGAAACTGGGATAACCTCCCGTTTTTACTACAATTTAGTGAGTAAATTATGAGATGGGATAATTTCACTGTTCTTTGGTGAGATTTCCGGGTGACATAATGTGCAGGTCTGTTATCCGTGCTAAACATATAACGGTCTAGTCAGGTGTTCTAGTCACAGAAAATGAATTGTCGTAAATATAAATATTAGGGAAATTTTACCATTTGTCAAAAATACCTTATGTGTGAACTATTTAAAAAATCCACTATCTGATGGAAGTATGTATCATCCTCTGCTTTTTCCAAAAACGCGACCATGTTGTGCTTGTCAACAAAGCATAAAGAAGCCATTATTTTTTCAGTAAAAGTATGATTTGACTGCTAGTAATAGTGTAATTTTAGGTTAGAAAGTAGATGAAAAAAGTGAATTGAGATATTATGACAGACTTATGAGGGTTTCTATTGGACCGACTTCAATTAGAAGATAACTTTTGATTTATGATAATGTAAATAAAATAGATTAAAAGTAAAAATATCCAAAAAGGAAACCCGTAAAATAAGGAATTTATCAGTAAAAATCTCAAATAACTTTCAACGGCTATTTTCAAAAAGCTATTTTTTAGCACCAGTACTAACGTCTATCTAGCAGTACAAACTTAAGCCTACCAGTACTAACTTTATGCCTGGCAGTACAAACTTTTTGGAAAAATTAGACTCAACAGTATGAACTCAATTTTGATTAAAAACCATACTGCTTACAACATTTTGAAGGGATTAAGTGTAAAGACAGACACTTAATCATAATTTCGGTTTAATGCAACCTCTGGTTGTGTGCGAACCAATGATTTCAGTTATAAATAACTGCCTGTGATCAGATAAACTCATTCAAAGAGCTTTCTTGACATGGTTTTGTCACAACTTGTAATTTCAGGTCATTTTCCAAACCCCGACAATTTAATATTCATGAGTTACTATTCATCAAACACTATTCACCGATCACTATTCATCATTTCACTATTCATCATTTTTGAAGTTAGTTTGAGACTTTGAGAAGTCGTAAAAAATTTTACTATTCAAAAATTTTACTATTCACGTGACACTATTCATTCCCGGAGGGAAATCACTATTCATGGGCATTTGTAATACCTAAAAATCCAAAATGTGCAAAATGACCAAAATGCCCCTACAATCTTAAAAATTTATTTAAAAGCTTAAAAATCGCCAAATAAATTCCAAACCTTCGGGAATGAACTAGATATGAATCAAAATAATTTTTGTGATTACATTTTAATATTTAGAAAAGTACAAAAATACACAAAATATTTATTTGTCCGAATATATATATATTTCGTATATATTTACGATTTAAAAATTCAAAATAAATAAAATAAATACTAGATAAATGCTAATAAATTTAGGAAATTATCACAATCAGTATTTGAGCTTAAATAAACTTGCTTGGGCCGAAATTCATTGATCTTTATCATCTAAACATGTTTTTATAATTTATGTACATATATAACACAAACCGAAACCCTAAAAACCCTTTACACAAAATCGATCAGCTCTCATTCGATCAGATAAAATTTATGTGTTATTTTTCTGAGATCCTACATAACCTAAAGAATCTAGGAAAATTAATTGGTGGTCGTGGGTTTAGTTGGTTCGATCGTTGCAAAATGGTTTTGTCGAGTTGAGCCTAACAAGAGGTATAAATTCTTATTATCCCTTTTACACATTCGATCTTACATATAGTAATTTTCTTATGTTAGTATGATCATATAAGACTCAAATAAATTATATATAACGAATCATGCAAGCTATATAAGTCGTACCAAATTTTGAGAGCTAAAACGTACGTTAAATCCATAATAAGCTATACGATTTATCTAGGTGTTATAATTATTTATTTTGAACACTATACGACATATATGATCTGGGAAAAATGTTGATTCGAATTGTAGAAGCTTAGATCGATCGTGGTTAATTATTCTTTGAATCGGGTTTCATGTTAATCGAATAAGAAAATAAAGAAAACCCTAGATCGAATTAGGGTTAGGGTTTGAATGATGAATCTGGTCATTTAATGCTTGCTAATCATGAGGTAATAATTGTGGAATAGTTAGATGTGTTAGGGTTTCGATTTGCATATTAAACATGTTATACGATTTGAAAATTTAATAAGAAGGACTTGTTTTGTCAACTTTGAAACTTAAAGGTTATTTTTATAATGTTAATTAGGTCAGTATAAATGTGTAAAAATTATAAGATGAGGTCCTTATGTGTAAAATTTGCAAGATCATGGATTAATTATTAAATATTGGTTCGAATTACAAATAAATTAATTAGAGGGACTAAAAGTGTAAATTCAGGGAACTTATGATTATTTTGTGTAAATAATACTATTAGGGAGGTAATATGTAATTTTGGGTATTTATGGGGCTATTATGTAATTAAAATAAAGTAAGGATGTAAATTGTAATATTTGTAAACTAAAGGGACTAATTGTGTAAATAAGTGAAACATGGAGGTGTAATTCGTAGCATATGATAAATGTGAGGTTATATTCTGTAACTTAGAAAGTATAAGGGCTTATGATGTAATTATAAATATAGTGAGGGTTAAATTGTAAATTATGTAACTATAAGGTTCATTTTGTAACTTTAATAACTAAAGGGGTGTAAAGTGTAATTAATGAAACTTAAAGGACTAAAGTGTGATTCTGAATCCATTATGTGTTAAAACTAGTAATTTGTAATAGTTTCATTTTAAACCCTTAACTTTGATATATTTTCATTTAAAACCCTAAGTTATGGAAACTTGTCATAATTAACCCTGAACTATCATGAATTGTTAAAATGTACCCTATGTCCATAATATTCTTAATTTATGACTTAACCTAAGTTATAATACTTAAATCTTCCTAATTATGGAAACTTACTAAATAAGGAAACTTGCTAAAAATAGAAAGTTACTTAAAATGGAAAGGCAAGTTAAAAAGAATACTTAAGAATCAATTGTAACTCTCTTCTACTCCATTAGGTGTGAAGAAGGAGAATTCTTAATCCGTTCAGTTCTTTCAGTTCTTGTTTGCTTGCATTCGAAATAAGGTACATATATTCTGCCCTTCTTAGTAAGGTGCCTTCGTTCTCTTGATTTCTTATCTTGATTCGTTTAGGATTTCCCAAAGCCATTGCTATGTTCCCTATGCTTGATCTTTTTGACTTGATTAGATATATACCCTTTGCCATGAACCTTTGATAGTTGTACTTAGACTTCTTGGACCTTTGCTTTGACCTAGACTTGACCTTCAGTGTGATACCCGAGCCAAGTTCGTTGCCTAGCCATGAAGGTAACATGGCCGTGTCATTGATGCACCAATGGCATGACTCCAGTGTATTCGAGTGATGTTACACACCGTCCCCATATTGTTTGTAACATGCGCATTATATTTATTATTGGCCTATATTATTGTCTGGGGGTGTATGGATGCATCCTAGGTTCGAGTTTGTATTAATGATTATATTGTTCGGTGATTGATGCTGTGTGCAATACACGTCCTTCACATTTAAGAGGACTCCCCTCTCTGGTTATTACTTGGTTTGTTTGGGCTCGTGGGGGATTACGGATCTTTTATTCCTTCCTTCTCATTTCATATTATTATACTCTTTGCCTTTGATTTATATATATTCCATTACACTACAATATACTTGTTCATTTCATTTGTTTTCGTTTCCATTTATCGTATATATCTGTTCACTGGGCTTTTTAAGCTCAGCCGCATTTCTTTTCCTGCGGCAGGTATCTAAGCTAGAAGCTGGGATTTTCGCTATGGGATTGAGAGTAGAGATTAGAAGAAGATTCTACTTTAGTTACCACCTTTATTAGACTGGATTTCAGTTCATCTTTATTTCTTTGGATTATTTATTTTCATTGACTCATGTTGGTTTTAAGCCGTGTTTGGCTGGATTTCTTTAATGAATTTGTTTAAGACTTCCGCTATGTATTATGTATGTTTTCTTTGATTTGACACCATAATGTGACATCTCTTCCCTTGGCGGGTTGGGGTGTTACAATTTATGGTATCAGAGACAGGTTTGCGACCTGCAGTACATAATGTCATGGCCTGTGAGTCATATGGACCTTAGGAATTGACCCTTAGGACTTAAGGTTTGACTGGTGAGGATTTGGGTAGACGTTAGGATCCTGTTTCTTCTTTCCATTCGTGCTTAATCTTCCTATCTTTGCTAATCATTTTCGTGATCGTTCAGATGGTAAATACGCATTTTACCCAGTATACTGATGGGCAGGAGGTCCCTGATTTCGACACAATGATAGCCGCTGCTTTGGCTAATGCTCTTCCTGAGTTGGTGACTCAAATCACCAATGACATTAGAAATGGTGCGGGTTCATCAGGAGGAGATGGTGCTGGTCCATCAGGTGGTGGTGGTGTCGGTGCTCCACCTGCTGGTATTCATGTTTGGATCGAAAGGTTCAATAAGCTCAAACCTCTTTCTTTCTGGTCTGCTGCCACTCCCACAGAGGCAGAGGACTGGATCACTCATGTTGAGAAGCTGTTCAGAGTCTTGGGTTGTGCTGACGAATTCAAGACACGTTTGGCCACATTTAAGTTTGAGGGTGATGCGCTGAGTTGGTGGACAACGTATGTTCAGTCACAGGAAGAGGATTTCGCGGATACTTGCTCATGGGAGGATTTTTGTGGCATATTTTATAAGCAGTATATTCCAGTGTCTGAACTGCAGAGGTACGAACGAGAGTATGGGATTATTAGTCAGATGGATCAAGAGTCGTCTAGGGAGTTCATGCGGAGGTTCATGAGGCTGGCTAGTTTTGTTGGGCCAGATGTTACGGGGGATGCTCAGCGTCAGGCTAAGCACTTTAAGTGGGCATTGAAGAAGTGGGTATTGGATCGTATTGTGAACACTGAGTATGAGGATGTTGCTGCAGTTGCGAATGATGCTCGTAACATTGAATTGTTGCATGCTGCTGAAGGAGGTTCAAATAAGAGAGACAGGGATGGAAATCGTGTGGACTTTAAAGGACAGGGTCATCAGGACCAAAGGCAGGATCATAGAGGTTGTCAGGACCGGGGATATGATCAGAGGCGCCAGGATTTGAGGAGTCAGATCAGCGAACTTTTTGTAGAAATGGAAATGACTGGCAGGGTCAAGGTAGTAGCAACCCGCGTCAGCTCAGAGATCAGTCGACTCGAGGTTCGCAGCAGAATTATCATTCGGGTTCTTCTGGTCAGAATAAGTCTTTTGAGGCATTGCCTCCTCCTCCTCCTCTTTGTGCTACTTGTGGGAAGCCTCATCCGGGGATTTGCTACAAGGCTACTGGTGCTTGTTTCAATTGCGGCTCTACCACTCACAAGGTGAGGGATTGTCCACAGGAGAAGCGGATTGTACCAGTGAATTCGTCTAAGTCAGCTCCCACTTCAGGTCGTGTTTTTGCCACTACTCGTGATCAGGCGGCGAATTCTTCAGGTACCATTACCGGTTTTCTTTACATTGGTGATCGTATTGTTTTCGTATTATTTGATACCGGTGCCACTCATTCCATCATATCTAATTCGCTTGCCAATAAACTAAATATAACCCCAACTCCATTAACTAATCAAATATCTATTTCCAACCCAATGAAAACCCATGTAATTATTGATAGAGAATATGTGAATTGTCCCCTACGTTTTGATGACGGTGTTCGTCCCGCTAATTTGCTCCCGATCGATATGATCGATTTTGACGTTATTTTGGGCATGGATTGGTTGACTGCTCATAGGGCCACTCTTGATTGCAGTGCCAGAGATGTGATCTTTGGTAATGTTCATCAACCCGACTTTGTTTATCACGGTTCTCAACCTCTTAAGTCTGTTAAGATCATCTCGGCTATGAAAGCCAGAACTTTGATTTCCCATGGTTGCCTTGGTTTTCTGGCATCCATTAAAGATACTTCTTTGGAAGTTCCGAGCATCGAGAGTCTTCCTATCGTTCGTGATTTTGCCGACGTGTTTCCCGAAGAACTTCCTGGTCTTCCTCCGGCTAGGGAAGTTGAGTTTAGCATTGATCTCGTTCCAGGTGCAGAACCTATCTCCAAAGCTCCGTATCGCATGACGCCCATTGAGCTAAAAGAGTTGAAGGAGCAGTTGTAGGAACTCTTGGAGAATGGATTCATTCGACCAAGTGTCTCTCCTTGGGGTGCTCCTGTTTTGTTTGTGAAGAAGAAGGATGGAAGCATGCGTCTTTGTATTGACTACCACGAGCTTAACCGTATTACGATCCGAAATCGTTACCCTCTTCCGCGCATTGACGACTTATTTGATTAGCTGCAAGGAGCGAAGCATTTCTCTAAGATTGATTTGAGGTCCGGTTATCACCAGCTTCGGGTGAAGGAGCAGGATATTCCCAAAACTGCGTTTCGAACTCGTTACGGTCATTATGAATTTCTGGTTATGCCTTTTGGTTTGACCAACGCGCCTGCTGTTTTTATGGATCTTATGAATCGAGTATTCCACGAGTACCTCGACAAGTTCGTTATTGTCTTCATTGATGACATCCTTGTGTATTCGAAGTCTAAGAAGGAACACGAGCAGCATCTTCGGATTGTTTTAGAGATTCTTAGGCAGCAAAAGTTGTATGCGAAATTTTCTAAGTGCGAGTTTTGGTTGAGTCAAGTTGCTTTCCTTGGTCACATTGTATCGGCAGATGGTATCACCATGGATCCATCAAAGGTTGAGGCGATCACCAAGTGGCCGAGACCTACAAATGTGACAGAAGTTAGGAGTTTTCTGGGGCTTGCTGGTTACTACAGAAGGTTTGTTGAAGGTTTCTCGCGTTTGGCTTTGCCATTAACGCAATTGATGAGGAAAAGGAGAGAAGTTTGTTTGGACAGAAGGGCAGGAAGATAGTTTTGAAGAGCTGAAGAAGAGATTGGTGTCCGCTCCTATTTTGACTCTTCCATCGGGTTCTGGAGGTTTTCAGATTTATAGTGACGCGTCAAAGAAAGGATTGGGTTGTGTTCTTATGCAGCACGGGAAGGTTATTGCTTATGCTTCAACGCAATTGAAACCTTATGAGGAGAATTACCCGACGCATGATTTAGAGTTAGCTGCTGTTGTTTTCGCGTTGAAGATCTGGCGGCATTATCTGTATGGCGAGTCATGTGATATCTTCACTGACAACAAGAGTCTCAAGTACATCTTCACTCAGAAGGAACTTAATATGAGACAGAGACGGTGGTTAGAACTTCTGAAGGATTAGGACACGAACATTCAGTATCATCCGGGTAAAGCTAACGTGGTTGCCGATGCTCTTAGTCAAAAATCTGGAATGATTGCCAGTTTGGAGGTAGAACCTCATATTCTCAAGGACTTAGAATGTTTGGATGTTGAGTTGTGTATTCGTCGCGATGTCGGTTATTGGGCTAGTCTTAAGGTTGAGTCTAATCTCATCTTGCGGATTAAGGAAGCCCAGAAGGATGACGGTGAACTGTGGTCTGTGGTTCAGAATGTTGAAGAAGGTAAGCAGACAGAGTTCAGTGTAGATGATTTTGGCGTGGTGTGGTTTGAAGATCGTCTTTGTGTTCCAAATGATCCCGAGCTTCGTGAGGCTATTTTAGCTGAGGCACATAGTTCCCCATTCACTATTCATCCTGGTTCCACCAAGATGTATAGAGATCTGAAGCAGCATTTTTGGTGGAGTGGTATGAAGCATGATGTAGCTTCTTTCGTGTCTAAGTGTTTAACTTGTCAGCAAGTCAAGATTGAGCATCAAAGGGCGAGTGGTTTGTTGCAGCCTTTAGAGATTCCGACATGGAAATGGGAAGAGATTCCTATGGATTTTGTATCAGGATTACTTCTTACCAAAAGAAAGCATGATGCGATTTGGGTAGTTGTTGATCGACTAACCAAGTCTGCTCATTTCTTGCCGATTCGTATGGATTACCGTGTCAGTAAGTTGGCAGAGATTTTTCGACAGGAGATCGTAAGACTTCATGGTATGCCGACGGCTATTATTTCGGACAGAGATCCACGGTTTACTTCTCATTTCTGGAAAGGATTGCAGAATGCTTGGGGTGCACGCCTTAAGTTTAGTACGGCTTTTCATCCGCAGATAGATGGTCAGTCAGAGAGGACCATTCAAACCTTAGAAGACATGTTGAGAGCGTGTGCTTTAGAGTGGACGGGAAGTTGGGATGAGTATTTGTGTTTGGTGGAGTTTGCTTACAACAATAGTTGGCATGCGAGCATCCGAATGGCTCCATATGAGATGTTGTATGGGCGAAAGTGTAGAGCGCCAGTTTGTTGGAACGAAGTAGGTGAACGTCTTATTGAAGGTCCGGAAATTATTGAGATCACTAACGAAAAGGTGGATGTTGCGAGAGAGAAATTGAAAGAGGCTCGTGCTCGTCAGAAGAGCTATGCAGATAAGCATCGTCGCGACTTAGAGTTTAATATTGGAGATCGTGTATTCCTTAAAGTTTTTCCGTTTCGTGGAGTTAAACGTTTTGGAATCAAGGGCAAGCTTAGTCCTCTATTTATCGGACCATTTGAGATTCTTGAACGCATTGGAGAAGTTTCTTACCGTTTGGCTCTACCGCCTCAGTTATCGCATGTTCATAACGTCTTCCATGTATCTCTTCTGAGGGGATACAATTATCATCCTTTGCATGTGGTATCCTATCCTTTTGATCAAATTCGGCCTGATATGTCTCTTCCGGAAGAGCCGGAAGCTATTTTAGATCGTCAAGAGCGAGTCATGAGAAATAAAGTTATTCCGTTCGTGAAGATTCTTTGGAGGAATCACCCAGAGCGTGAAGCTACCTGGGAGACCGAGGAATCGATACGAGCTAGTTATCCGCACTTCGAATTTTGATCCGGTATGTCTTACTCGTTTTCCGTTCTATTTCATTTCCGTTTCCTTTGCAAATTTCGAGGATGAAATTTCTCTTTTTAGAGGGGAAGAAGTTGTAATACCTAAAAATCCAAAATGTGCAAAATGACCAAAATGCCCCTACAATCTTAAAAATTTATTTAAAAGCTTAAAAATGGCCAAATAAATTCCAAACCTTCGGGAATGAACTAGATATGAATCAAAATAATTTTTGTGATTACATTTTAATATTTAGAAAAGTAAAAAAATCCACAAAATATTTATTTGTCCTAATATATATATATATTTCGTATATATTTACGATTTAAAAATACAAAATAAATAAAATAAATACAAGATAAATGCAAATAAATTTAGGAAATTATCACAATCAGTATTTGGGCTTAAATAAACTTGCTTGGGCCGAAATTCATTGATCTTTATCATCTAAACATGTTTTTATAATTTATGTATATATATAACACAAACCGAAACCCTAAAAACCCTTTACACAAAATCGATCAGCTCTCATTCGATCAGATAAAATTCGTGTGTTATTTTTCTAGGATCCTACATAACCTAAAGAAGCTAGGAAAATTAATTGGAGGTCGTGGTTTAGTTGGTTCGATCGTTGCAAAATGGTTTTGTCGAATTGAGCCTAGCGAGAGGTATAAATTCTTATTATCCCTTTTACATGTTCGATCTTACATATAGTAATTTTCTTATGTTAGTATGATCATATAAGACTCAAATAAATTATATATAACAAATCATGCAAGCTATATAAGTCGTACCAAATTTTAAGAGCTAAAACGTACGTTAAATCCATAATAAGCTATACGATTTATCTAGGTGTTATAATTATTTATTTTGAACACTATACGACATATATGATCTAGGAAAAATGTTGATTTAAATTCTAGAAGCTTAGATCGATTGTGGTTAATTACTCTTTGAATCGGGTTTCATGTTAATCGAATAAGAAAATAAAGAAAACCCTAGATCGAATTAGGGTTAGGGTTTGAATGATGAATCTGGTCATTTAATGCTTGCTAATCATGAGATAATAATTGTGGAATAGTTAGATGTGTTAGGGTTTCGATTTGCATATTAAACATGTTATACGATTTGAAAATTTAATAAGAAGGACTTGTTTTGTCAACTTTGAAACTTAAAGGTTATTTTTATAATGTTAATTAGGTCAGTATAAATGTGTAAAAATTATAAGATGAGGTCCTTATGTGTAAAATTTGCAAGATCATGGATTAATTATTAAATATTGGTTCGAATTACAAATAAATTAATTAGAGGGACTAAAAGTGTAAATTCAGGGAACTTGTGATTATTTTGTGTAAATGATACTATTAGGGAGGTAATATGTAATTTTGGGTATTTATGGGGCTATTATGTAATTAAAATAAAGTAAGGATGTAAATTGTAATATTTGTAAACTAAAGGGACTAATTGTGTAAATAAGTGAAACATGGAGGTGTAATTCGTAGCATATGATAAATGTGAGGTTATATTCTGTAACTTAGAAAGTATAAGGGCTTATGATGTAATTATAAATATAGTGAGGGTTAAATTGTAAATTATGTAACTATAAGGTTCATTTTGTAACTTTAATAACTAAAGGGGTGTAAAGTGTAATTAATGAAACTTAAAGGACTAAAGTATGATTCTGAATCCATTATGTGTTAAAACTAGTAATTTGTAATAGTTTCATTTTAAACCCTTAACTTTGATATATTTTCATTTGAAACCCTAAGTTATGGAAACTTGTCATAATTAACCCTGAAATATCATGAATTGTTAAAATGTACCCTATGTCCATAATATTCTTAATTTATGACTTAACCTAAGTTATAATACTTAAATCTTCCTAATTATGGAAACTTACTAAATAAGGAAACTTGCTAAAAATAGAAAGTTACTTAAAATGGAAAGGCAAGTTAAAAAGAATACTTAAGAATCAATTGTAACTCTCTTCTACTCCATTAGGTGTGAAGAAGGAGAAGTCTTAATCCGTTCAGTTCTTTCAGTTCTTGTTTGCTTGCATTCGAAATAAGGTACAGATATTCTGCCCTTCTTAGTAAGGTGCCTTCGTTCTCTTGATTTCTTATCTTGATTCGTTTAGGATTTCCCAAAGCCATTGCTATGTTCCCTACGCTTGATCTTTTTGACTTGATTAGATATATACCCTTTGCCATGAACATTTGATAGTTGGACTTAGACTTCTTGGACCTTTGCTTTGACCTAGACTTGACCTTCAGTGTGATACCCGAGCCAAGTTCGTTGCCTAGCCATGAAGGTAACATGGCCGTATCATTGATGCACCAATGGCTTGACTCCAGTGTGTTCGAGTGATGTTACACACCGTCCCCATATTGTTTGTAACATGCGCATTATATTTATTATTGGCCTATATTATTGTCTGGGGGGCGTATGGATGCATCCTAGGTTCGAGTTTGTATTAATGATTATATTGTTCAGTGATTGATGCTGTGTGCAATACACGTCCTTCACATTTGAGAGGACTCCCCTCTCTGGTTATTACTTGGTTTGTTTAGGCTCGTGGGGGATTACGGATCTTTTATTCCTTCCTTCTCATTTCATATTATTATACTCTTTGCCTTTGACTTATATATATTCCATTACACTACAATATACTTGTTCATTTCATTTGTTTTCGTTTCCGTTTATCGTATATATCTGTTCACTGGGCTTTTTAAGCTCAGCCGCATTTCTTTTCCTGCGGCAGGTATCTAAGCTAGAAGCTGGGATTTTCGCTATGGGATTGAGAGTAGAGATTAGAAGAAGATTCTACCTTAGTTACCACCTTTATTAGACTGGATTTCATTTCATCTTTATTTCTTTGGATTATTTATTATCATTGACTCATGTTGGTTTTAAGCCGTGTTTGGCTGGATTTCTTTAATGAATTTGTTTAAGACTTCCGCTGTGTATTATGTATGTTTGCTTTGATTTGACACCATAATGTCGTAAACCTAGTTTACGGGTATTCAAATGCGCGTAACCAGTTAGGTTTAGCTGCGTATTCATGCATCATCAGCAAAGACACGTCATATAGACTAGGGTAGTCTGCATATTATCAGTAACATCATTTCCATATCAGTTCATGCATGTGTTTGTGTGATTTTCATTAACGTATGCTTAATTGTTTAATTAACGTTACCACTCAGTCATTTCTACTAACAGTAAACCCAATACTCCCGACAATGATCCTAATACATTTTCAAGCTAATTATAATGATATAGAGATTATATTATTACTTTACCCGGTGTTTTTAAACCAATCGCTATATTTTTCGTTTGACACTTATAACTCCGTCGTTTTACGAAATTTCAATCCGATTATCATTCTAACACCCGATTCTTGCAAGGAACATGATTTTACAATTTTTACAACTTCGTCGTATCTCATCTCACCTCGTCACAAGTTATTTCTAGTTAACTCGGTACCCAATAACACCCAATGTATACACAAATCAACTAATACTTAAACTAATGGAGGACACTTGGCAAGTTAACATCAAATCCTTCCCCATTACCCACATGTGCCGCCCCCTACCCCCCCCCCCCATTTAGCTTAATGCATCCAAAATCTCTTTAATGAATTACTTGCATTTTATTTCCATTCCACTAACTCAAACACATATACATAAACCATTAGCTAACAAAAATGATCAAACCCCTTCCACCCCATCACCTAGGATCGGCCATAACTAAGAACACCATCAAAACCCATACATTTTTCAAGAACAAATCATAATCATACTCCATTTGCCTTCCTAGTTATAGATTTGTGATCAAACCTCAAGTTTATTACTCATTTCTTATCAAAACTCATCCAATCATCAAGTAAGTTTCAAGAATATGTTTTGATCATTTTATACTTTCATTTGATTCATATATTCATGTATTTTCAAGTTATATTAGTCATCCATGCAAGATACTTATGTTTTACATACCACATTTGAACATAAACTCTTTAAATCACTAGATCTATAAGTTTCACTAATGATCTCATGAAATCCACCAAGGTTGGTGATGTTTAGGACCCCATGACACCCTAAGAAGGTGTATGGTAGGATTTGCGAACTTGTGGAGTTGATTTGAGTTAGTATGATCAAGTTTAGAACCAAGGAAGTGAGTTTTTAACAATCTAAAATAGCTACTGTCCAAAAACGTGTAAACTGGAAAACTCAGTAATTTTAAGTATATTTTGGCCTTCATATTCATAAATTTCTTTCAAAAACGAAACCGTGGCCGCAAGAATCACTAAAAACCGACTTATAACGAAGGAGATATGATTTTTCGAAGTTAGACAACGAAAACTAATTTTCTGAAAATTTAGTTGCTGATCGCCGAGATTCAAAGGGCAAAACGAGGCATTAGACGTGATCTAGACGACCCGAACCATTGAGATTATGTTAGTTCATGTTTATACGAAGCCGTGGATGTAAAGAACGTAGAAAACGAGCTTGTAACGGCCGAATTATTCACGTTTGGAGCCCGACGTACCATGTTTATTTTGACAGCCACTATTAGAAAGTGTTCTAACTATTAAAACTAGTGTTTTTGCTAAACATAACGTTGTTAGCCGATTTTCTAATTGATCGAGGCGTGTACAATCGAAAGTTAAAGGGAACGAAATTTATACATTGTTACAAGGTTTTCAAAACGTCGAGTTTGATCAACTAACACGTAACGTGCAATATTTTGCGACTAGTTTCACGAAGCCATTTTGGGCATATTTTCACAAGTTAAGGAAAATATTAAATTGCGATAAAAACGCTACATTTTGCCGATAGAACACCAAACAAGGATCGTGGAGTACCGTTTCAACATGTTTACGCAAAAAGTAGTTTATAACTTAACGAGACGTCAAAAGTGTATTTTTCGTCGATAAAAGTTATTTTCAAAACTAACAAGTGGTATCGTTAACATACGTATTTGCATGTGTTGCATTGTATCATTGCTTACATTGGATCACATCATTCATGATAGGTCGTGGTTAGAGACCGAGCTTTATTTCATCATATCCATCATTGTCATTGTTGCTATATCATATCAGGTGAGTTTTCATAGCCCCGTTTTAAATTTTTTATTGATTTCTAAACTCTCGGGGGAGAATACATTGCAGAATTTTCATTTGTGGACCAAAGTATGCAAACTCATT
Organism: Artemisia tridentata subsp. tridentata; assembly: GCA_021014915.2. Classification (NCBI taxonomy): domain Eukaryota; kingdom Viridiplantae; phylum Streptophyta; class Magnoliopsida; order Asterales; family Asteraceae; genus Artemisia; species Artemisia tridentata. The sequence continues at coordinate 177,606,389 of CP139507.1, forward strand.
ACATTGCTTAAGTTACATCATTGCCCAGATCAAAGTCCCCTTTTATTATCATGAACCGTTAATTGTTAGCAAACGAGAGTGAGTGAATAAATATTTTGAGGGTGACTCCTCCGTTCGGGTTGGTAGCGCCAACTTGTCAAACGAATGCATTTCATTTCTGTCATATTAGAGTGATTGGCAAACACTCAGTTGGGGCATTTCATTCAGTCTAGCTTCAGGGTCATGTGTGTAACACCTAAAATCTGAAAAGCATGTAAAATGACCAAATTGCCCCTACTAATTTAAAAATTTAATTAAAGGCTTATCAAGTATCAAAACAATTCCAAACTTCTGGCAATGCACGAGATATGTTACCAAATAATTTTAACAACTTCATTTAACATTTATACAAGTGAAAAAATTACTAAAATGCCCCTAAGTGAGCCAAATGTATTTATACATAAGTTTATGATTATTTAAATGATGTAAATATGTTAAATATGGAAGATATCAATCCCCATGATTTTGTCAACCAATAATCACGAAATTATGGTCAAATCCTTCCCCTATGACTCGGCTTCCTCTTTTTAAAATCAATCACATCTTTTAGTTTGTAACCCTAGTTACCGATTGAAAACAAAACACACAAATAATTTCCTTTGGCCACCATTCGACACCCATAAATCCCTAAGCCATTTTTCTGAGTTCAAGCATCATCCAAAGAGCATTAGAAAAATCATTGCAAGGTTGTCCATCGTTCGAATCATTTTTGGTGGAATTGTTTCATATCGCGACTAAAAGAGAGGTACAAATTTGTTATAATTCATTCGACCACCATGATATTTGTTTCTCATTTTTCTAACACTCCTCATAACATGTCCGACCTAGGAAAAATAGTATTGGAGCTGTTCTTGGTCGAATTCTATTTTTGAGGAATTATTCCCTTTCGCTCGCCTATTAACAAGGTATATTCGTTTAAAAATCCTACGACCCCTCTAAATTCGTTTGCTATTTTTCATATGATCCTTATGTCGAATATACTCTGGGAAAAAAATGATTTCAAGGTCTGAAGGATGTTCGTGAGGTCGTGGTGATTTTTGGCACGTTTTGGCTATACGCGTATAAAAGAATTCGTTTAACTCTCTTCATACGTTCAAATCTCTTTGGGGTATTTTTCTCAGACCCTATATGTTATAAGAACACCAAATAAAATGATTAATCCAATCCATGCACGTTCTATGAATTAAACGAAACTATAACCATGAAAACGTATGAAACTTGTATAAATGTTATGCGATCGTTTGAGGCTGCATGTATAATTTATTCACGTAGGTTATGATGTTAAATGATCTGGAAAAATGTTGGGAAGAATTGTCATGGCCTAGATCTAATTATTTCGAATTATTTTGTATAATCGGGTTATGTCTAAAAACGTATAAAAGGTGAAGTATATTTCGTACGATCTGATTTTGAGGAACTAGGGCTTGTTCATATGATTATAAATGATGTTAAATGATATGGTAATGATTAAAAATGTGTTAGATATGTTAGGGTTTGATTTTGTGGATTTAAAATGGTTAACGTGTGGATTTAAAATGTTTAGGGTAGTTTTTGTAACTTTTAAAACTCTTGTGTTATTTTTAAAACTTATTTTGGGATGTGTACTTTCTGTATAAAATATAAATTGAGGGGGTCTAGTGTCATTTTTATATTCTAAAGGATTAAAATGTCTTTATAAATTAATTATGGTTCGATTTGTAAAATAATTAAATAGAGGGACTAAACTTGTAATTTCTGGAAACTTGGTACTGTTTTGAGTAATAAATTATATTCAGGGGGTAATGTGTCATTTTGGTAATTTAATGGTTTAATATGTAATTATTAATATTAAAAGGTTGAAATTGTAAGTTAAGGGACTAAATATGTAACTTTGATAACTAGAGGGACTTAATGTGTAAATTATGAATACTTGGGGGTACATTCGTATAATATGATAAAATAAGTAACCATTGTGTAAAATTGATAAGTTAAGGGTTTAATGTGTAGCTATGAATATTTGAGGGTTAAAAGTGTAACTTTTATAATAAAGGGGTATAAAGTGTAAATTGTGAATCCTTAAGGACCAAGTATGAACATATGATGAAAGATACATTACTTCCAGAATTAATGATTTAACTAAGTATGTTACCCCATAATTCTAAAAATGGAAACTTTCTAAAAGAGGAAACTTACCAAATTTGGAAACCTACTAAAAAGGGAAAGTTACTTAAAATGGAAAGACAGTTAAGTAAGAATGATTGTAATCCCCTTCTACTCCTTTAGGTGTGAAGAAGGAGAGACTTTGAGCTATTCCCTTATTCCTGTGCTTTGTTCTGTTTGTGCTTTCGTCATAAGGTACGGATACTCTACCATTTTTAGTAAGGGTGTATTTTCACCTATGCATTGATGTTGAGCTATGATTTAAACCTTTGCCATGATCCTTTTGACATGAACCTTTTGACATGAACCTTTTGACATGACCTTGAGATATACTTTCTGATTATGACCTTGAGATGCACTTTGATATGACATTGAGACCCGACTCTTAGTTTGATACCCGAGCCATTTTATGTTACCTAGCCAGGAAGGTAACCTGGCCATGTCTGTGATGCACCACTGGCATGACTCCCGTGTGGGGGAGTGATTTCTCACACCGTCCCTTTTATGATTATCTGCCATGGCTACTATGATTTTGAGATGACTTTGAGTTTGGGGGCTGATGACATCAAATACGACATATTATTAGCATCATTTATCCTATGTTATTGACTTGTTTTATATCACTTTGTATGAGAATTGATACTTAATCGTTTACTTTTGTAATTCTCAGTTATAAACAAGCATTAGGTGAAGGTTAACGATTTCGGATGAAAATTGGAGCAAAATGAATCAAGTTGGAAAAGTCTGTTGAATTGAAGAGATTAAAGACCATTGCCTGACTTTGAAGCATGCGCCGCATCTGATTTTATCATGCGTCGCATATGAAACTCTGGTCAACGAAGAAGAACCAACTTGTTCTATTCCAGATACGCCGCATCGGACCAATCCGATGCGCCGTATCGGGCATATACAATCCTTACCAAGAATTCAAGAGATCAAGTGAAGATTAGAAGCTTAATGAAGAAGTCAAGATTACAAGTCGACACTTGAAGATGCTTTCGTATTTTGGTCATAAAATCTTCATCCGGACTCCGTTTTAGGTGATTCAAGCGGCCACGGAAAGAGAAAAAGGAGATCTACCTATATTTGAAGGAGATGCGGCGCATCTGGTCTTTAGATGCACCGTATTGGGAGATGAGGCGCATCTGGTATTTAGATGCGCCGTATTGGGTCAGTTTCAGACTTGGAGGCTACGTTTACTTATAGATGCGGCGCATCTAACTCTATAGATGCGCCGTATCGACCTAGATTTCAGAATCTATAAATACCGAACTCATTAACGAATTTGGGCATCTTTGGGAACCCTTAGGGGCATTCCCAGACGATCAAAGCCTCTCCAAACAGTAGAAGATCAATATTGAAGACCTAATCATCCTTGAAGAACATCTCTAATCATTGTTATATTACTTAATCATTCGGTTAGCGTATCGTATTCATTATGTTTCATACTTTATTTGTTATGATTATGTTTATGTACTTTGTTACAGAGATTATGGGCTAACTCCCTTAGGTGTTAGTCATGTTTTTGAAGTTTTATTAGTTTTTATGATTTTGTCGATGTGTTTGCTTTGTTATTGGATTGGGTGCTTGTCGATAAAAACTCGTTTATTGCTTATAACTAGTAGAAGTCTATGTAACTAGGTTATGATCCTTATAACTTTAATTGATGTGACTTAACTATCTGTAATTGTGGTTGCTTTGGTTGAGTTATATGCGTGTTAACCCGAATATCTATTAGGAATCATTGTTTGGCATAAACGGAACGTGTCTACAACCTAATAGGACTAGTAGCGTGTAATACCGAACTAGGTTAGATGGTTTAAAGCAATAAGTTAGTATTGATGCTAGACGAGTCACTATGATCTTTCGTCATATCCGCCCCGAGGGCTAGTTACTTAATTGTGACAGAATTTCGTAATTGATATGCTGATTAACAATTGAATGAATTAAAACAAGTAGACATAAGCATGTATAACTATAAAATGGATTAGACTTGGCTAACCCGTTCTTCCTATCTTTGGTGTCTTCATACTTGTATTGTTTGTTTATCTTAGTTTAGTTAGAATAAAACCAAACCCGTGCCAGTCTCTCAGGCTGAACCCCGCTTTACGTTAGTTTAGGAGAGTCGAATACCTCTAGAATTAGTATATTAGAAATCTCACTCCTAGTGAACGACCCTTGCTTACCTAGAAACTATCTACATTGACCGGGTACACTGCCCGTTAGTGTTTAGAGTCTATAGGTTAGTTCGGCAAAATATAAATTTAAAACTTGGTAGTTTATTATAGACCTAAAAAAACACATCAAGTTTTTGGCGCCGCTGCCGGGGAGTGAATTTATCTTTTTACTAGTTTTATTGGTATTTTTATGTTTGTGTTTGTTTTGTTTACCTGTTAGTTTGTTTATGTTCTGTGTGTCTGTCTCAGAAGGGAGATACGGCGTATTCTTGTCTGTGAATACGGCGCATCTTTCTGGTTTCAATACGGCGCATTCTTGTCTGTGAATGCGACGCATTGACGTTCTGTGGCCAAAAAAAAAAAAAAAAAAATTGCTTTTAAATTTTTATAAAAAAATGTTGCAGGAAGATAATACGGCGCATCTATTGTCTGTTAGATACGGCGTATTAACTTGTGTCGTATACGGCGTATCCATTGTCTGTTGGATACGGCGCATCGATCTTCTGTGACCCCAAAAATATTTTTCTCTTTTTTTTTTTTTTTTTTTTTGTGTTTATTTAATTTTCATTACTTTAGGTTTTATTATTATTATTATTATTTTTTTGTTTGTACTGCTGTTCTTGGTTGTTTGTCTTTCAGGTAATAATGAAGATGGACGATCCGGACATCACTATCACCCGCACTTGATTTCAAGTGGGGGGAAAACACCCTATTACACAGTAAATAAGGGTGGAGTCAGGCTCGTGACTTGAACAAAAACAAGCGCTTCGTGGGAGGCAACCCATGCTTATCTTTTAATTTATGTCAATTTAATTTTCTGTCGAGTCTGTCCCAGGCCTTCGATGCGGCGTATCCAACCCCTATGGATACGGCGTATCGAATCATATGGAATACTTTAGTCCGAACTGTTTTGGTGACATCAATGCGGCGTATCTATCTTTTTAGATACGGCGTATCGACCTGCCAGAATTGAATACAGTTCTTTGTTTTTCTTTTGTTTATCGTTTTTCTAACCGATGATTAATGAGATGTTTCTCGAGATTTGTTTTTCCTGTGGTCTCTATATTTTTACAGATCCGGAATATTGAAGATGTTGATGGACTCCCGCATTTTATACGCTCGCACACTTACATTGGAAGATCATACCGAGCAAATCTCAGGGGAGTTCTCCGTTCTAATTCTTTCTATCTCTTGTTTTTAATTTCAAATACAAACAACGAGGACGCTGTTTAACTTAAGTGGGGGGATGGAGAATTAGAACGTTTACTTGTCCTAAATTTTCAAAAATATGCTTTAATCTATGCTTAATTATCAAAATTTAATTTTTTTAGCATGTTTTTGTTTAATCTAAGTTGCATAGCTGCACACATGACGTTATTTTCAAAAATTGTGATTTTTCAAAATTCACAAATCTATGAGTGTGCCGGTGACTTGTAAACTTTAGAACTTGGCTTGTATACTATTCGAGACCACCATAATAAGTATTATTTTATATAATTGGAATGACTTGTTTAAATTGGTAAATTTCTAGGATTACACCCAAATAGCCTTTATATGTTATGTGATATTAGCTAACTACACTGGTTAGTTAACCCCCGTATAAACCCTTTTGTTACTCTCATTTTTAGAGTAAGATACCCCTAGAAAAACACTCAGAGCCATTCCTTTCGTTTCTTACACCTTTGTTAAAATGTTTCGTTACACCCTTACACCTTAGCCTACCCTATAGATTAAAATCCGTGGTTGGTTAATTGCTTTAGGCAAAGTGTGTTTCCTTACATTACCTGTGTTCGCGTGCGTAATTCATTATCTATGGTTAGGTCGGGAAATTGCACAATGCAATTGGAGTGAAAGTAAATATTGTATATCTTTGAGTTTATTTTTCGTGTGTTTACTACTTTCACTATTACCGTTATTTCTAAAGTTATGAAAAATATGGAAAAATTATCCAGAATTATCATTATAGTGATGTGGTGAAATTTTACACATCTTTGTTTATGTTTAAAAAAAAAAAAAAAAAAAAATCGAAAAAAATAGAAAAGAAAAAGAAAAAGGAAGAGTTGGATGTTTGTTTTAACCAACTTATGTAAAGTTTTGTATTAAGTGGTCGATATCACCACTAGTTGTTGTATATTATATCTATGGATTGAATGGGAGTTGGCAGTTATGGGAACACCAACTAAGGATATTCTTTGATTGAGATCTTGTTGAGTATAATTCGTGTCTACCTAAAGCGTGTGTTTTAAGTGTTAAAGCGTGAGTTATTCTATGATATGAGTCTTATTCATGGGATGGTTGGGATAGTGATTAACCACACTTAGGATTTTAATTTATTTGTTTTGTTTATTTTTCATTTTTACACCAATTTATATCCCAAATATTATCCATACCTTATATTATTCTTTATCCAAACCTTTGATTTATTGAGATTAGGGATTTGAGCAATCTTAAGTATCGTAGTCGTGGATTCGGCTATGTATTTATGATTTTGTCGTCCTTTTTGATATAATATTATTGGTACAGATTACTTGGTCCTATCTTTAGCCTATTCGAGTTAAGGATTTGAGCAATTGCAAGTATCGTGTTCGTGGATTCGATCATGTATTTGTGATTTTGTCGCCTTTTCTGGAATTTGAGATCGATAGAGATTAAGAAGAATGATTAACCCTTAACCAACAAACCCTTTTTACCGCTTTAGACTTGTTATTCCTTGGCTTTAGTGGGGGAGATGCGTATACTTGCCAAGCTTATGATAGAATATTCGTCACGACTGGACAGTTAAACGATTAGATTTGCTTTTATCGAAATATTTTATTTTGTTTCTAATTCGTTAAGTGTTTGGTTGTGCAATTATGATAAAACGAATAAATGCTTAATTGTAAAAATACATCCTATTCAGGATACATTTTCATAAGTTATAATCTAAGGTTTACTTGAGGACAAGTAAAGTTCAAGTGGGGGGATATTTGATGACATCAAATAACGACATATTATTAGCATCATTTATCCTATGTTATTGACTTGTTTTATATCACTTTGTATGAGAATTGATACTTAATCGTTTACTTTTGTAATTCTCAGTTATAAACAAGCATTAGGTGAAGGTTAACGATTTTGGACGAAAATTGGAGCAAAATGAATCAAGTTGGAAAAGTCTGTTGAATTGAAGAGATTAAAGACCATTGCCTGACTTTGAAGCATGCGCCGCATCTGATTTTATCATGCGTCGCATATGAAACTCTGGTCAACGAAGAAGAACCAACTTGTTCTATTCCAGATACGCCGCATCGGACCAATCCGATGCGCCGTATCGGACATATACAATCCTTACCAAGAATTCAAGAGATCAAGTGAAGATTAGAAGCTTAATGAAGAAGTCAAGATTACAAGTCGACACTTGAAGATGTTTTCGTATTTTGGTCATAAAATCTTCATCCGGACTCTGTTTTAGGTGATTCAAGCGGCCACGGAAAGAGAAAAAAGAGATCTACCTATATTTGAAGGAGATGCGGCGCATCTGGTCTTTAGATGCGCCGTATTGGGAGATGAGGCGCATCTGGTATTTAGATGCGCCGTATTGGGTCAGTTTCAGACTTGGAGGCTACGTTTACTTATAGATGCGGCGCATCTAACTCTATAGATGCGCCGTATCGACCCAGATTTCAGAATCTATAAATACCGAATTCATTAACGAATTTGGGCATCTTTGGGAGCCCTTAGGGGCATTCCCAGACGATCAAAGCCTCTCCAAACAGTAGAAGATCAATATTGAAGACCTAATCATCCTTGAAGAACATCTCTAATCATTGTTATATTACTTAATCATTCGGTTAGCGTATCGTATTCATTATGTTTCATACTTTATTCGTTATGATTATGTTTATGTACTTTGTTACAGAGATTATGGGCTAACACCCTTAGGTGTTAGCCATGTTTATGAAGTTTTATTAGTTTTTATGATTTTGTCGATGTGTTTGCTTTGTTATTGGATTGGGTGCTTGTCGATAAAAACTCGTTTATTGCTTATAACTAGTAGAAGTCTATGTAACTAGGTTATGATCCTTATAACTTTAATTGATGTGACTTAACTATCTGTAATTGTGGTTGCTTTGGTTGAGTTATATGCGTGTTAACCCGAATCTCTATTAGGAATCATTGTTTGGCATAAACGGAACGTGTCTACAACCTAATAGGACTAGTAGCGTGTAATACCGAACTAGGTTAGATGGTTTAAAGCAATAAGTTAGTATTGATGCTAGACGAGTCACTATGATCTTTCGTCATATCCGCCCCGAGGGCTAGTTACTTAATTATGACAGAATTTCGTAATTGATATGCCGATTAACAATTGAATGAATTAAAACAAGTAGACATAAGCATGTATAACTATAAAATGGATTAGACTTGGCTAACCCGTTCTTCCTATCTTTGGTGTCTTCGTACTTGTATTGTTTGTTTATCTTAGTTTAGTTAGAATAAAACCAAACCCGTGCCAGTCTCTCAGGCTGAACCCCACTTTACGTTAGTTTAGGAGAGTCGAATACCTCTAGAATTAGTATATTAGAAATATCACTCCTAGTGAACGACCCTTGCTTACCTAGAAACTATCTACATTGACCGGGTACACTGCCCGTTAGTGTTTAGAGTCTATAGGTTAGTTCGGCAAAATATAAATTTAAAACTTGGTAGTTTATTATAGACCTAAAAAAACACATCAGGGGCGTATGGGTTGCAATCCTAGATTTGTATGTTTAGTGGATTTAACTATGACTTTGAGTTTATGACTTTGAGGTGACTGGTACTGTGTGCAATACATGCCTTTTACATTCCTGGGAGCTGATCACTCCACCCTTTTGATACGAGGACACCCCTCATATTATCTGGTTGCCTGGGAGGTATCCCCTTGATTGTGAGATTATGACTTTGAGACTATGATGTTGAGATTATGACTTTGAGTTTCTGGGCTCGTGGTAGATGACTATCCTATATTTCCTTTATTACTCTTTTGTTTTGATTATACCTTATGACATTCCTAGTACTTCACTATATTCTGTTTCGTTATCTTTGCTTGTATTATGTATCTGTTCACTGAGCTTTGTAAGCTCAGCCGCATGTTTTCTTTTCGTGTGCGGCAAGTTTTAGTTGGAAGATGGGTATGAGTGAAGAGACTTTTGGACTTAGAAGACTTGATAATTATTTTGGCCTAGAGACGATTGGAAGTTACTTCATTGTTAGAATTTGTATTCGCTTTTGTAACCTTGTAATTTCAGTATTTCTTCTGTAACCTTTGAGAATCTTTGTATTACTTTTGAATGTATGCTTTGTTATGTCTGATATGAAACCATTTGCGTGACATCTTTACCCGTGTCGGGTTGTGGTGTTACAATGTGCTTAAGAGCTAATGTATCATTTTTATGTGGCATTGTTTAGTCATACACTTTATACTTGTGGTATCCGTACAATATTTCATTTACATAAACCTATGATCTCACCAACATTTTTGTTGACCATTTTTAGCAATGTATTTTCAGGTAATTAAGGTATCGCATGTTGGCTTGCATATGGACATCATGGAGTCGCGGAGTCGACGCGTCTCACTTTATATTTTATGCACTTATCCATCGTTTGAATTGTATGAACTTGTTTTTCTGAAAACTTGTTTCACCTTTTGGGACCTAGCTTTATAACTCTGAATATTTTTAAATAATCAAACGATATATTTTCTAAACGAAACTTTAGGTCGTTCAATATATCTGTAACTTTGGTGCTATGACCAGTCGTGCCCCTGAATGACTTATTCCGCTGCAAGTCACGAAATTTGGGGGAATGACAGATTGGTACCAGAGCAAAGGTTATAGCGAACTAGGTTGTTCATTATATCCTAGACTATAGCTGCACCATCATAGCATCTCATCATTGTAGCATAAGTGCATATTCATTATATCACATGTAGTGATTGCGATTTCATACATATATCATTTCATCATAACTCACATTGTGTAAATGTTTATTTACTTTTATTTCACATCTGTTGTTTCAGTGATGTCTTCGGATTCACACCCTATTGTTATCTCGTCTGACTCTGAGTCAGCGGACGATACTTCCTCACTACCCTCCATCATTTTAGGGGATGATGTATTCCCGATACCCACTATCATTTTGTCATCAGTGGAACCTACTCCACAGTCTTCACCCGTGATGTCAGAGGCCGAGACAGAACCCTTTGAGGAGGGGGAAGTCGTGCCTACCCCACCACTGTCACCTGTGATCCATCGTGGTCCTAGAGTTGTTCCAGTTATCCAGCCAGGAGAGTTTGTACCCTATGGTCGAGTTTACCGTACATATCCAGGTGGGCCGCGCATGAAGCACACTGCTGCTAAGCGGGTTCATCGTCTCACTGTCAGGTCACCAGCTGCATTTGTATCCCTACCACCACCATCATCACTTACTTCATCTCATCCACTCCGTCGCCGCTTGACAGCAAGGAGGAGTGTGACATTCAGTACACCACCATTATCACCCTTACCATCCTTATCATCATTGTCTCTACCATTGCCATCCCTATCAGCACCAGTCCACATCAGAGATCCTACTCCTATGTCAGACCTACCGCTCAAGAAGCGGGCTCGTCTTGATATCTCATCACCAGATACTTCCGATGCTACAGAGACAGCACCACCCAGCAGATTCGAGGTTGGTGAGAGCTCGAGGGCTACTGCTGACAGATTGCTTACTGATGCTACATTTGACTCGCGACTAGATCAGCTTCAGGGAGAGATTGAGAGGGCATTGTCTCATCTAGACGAGACTCTAGTGAGTCGTATTGAGGCTATTGAGGGGGAGGTCGAGGGATTGATCCAGGGTAGGGTTGCCATTGATGTGTCACACCAGGGTTTAGAGGCTCGTCAGTTGGAGAGTTCAAAGCATATCACACAGCTAAGGCAGGAGATGTCGGGGTTAGTTGACAGAGAACAGATGTTCCAGGATGAGCATCATCGCCAGGCCAATGAGTTATCTTCAGTTCATGCTAGGTTGTCTGCATCAGAGACTAGGGAGACTGATCTCTAGCTTCGAGTTCAGCACCTAGAGGAGATCGTTGTTGCGATGTCTAGGGATCTTCAGAGGATTTTCCGCAGGCTAGATGGAGCACCCGGAGGAGGTGCCTAGTGTTAGACTATTATCATGTAGCTTGTACATTATTATACTAGTCCCGGGGTGTGGGACACAGTTAGTACTTGTTGTCTTTTGCTTGTAGTACAAACAAATATATCAAGTGTGACTCTACTATGCCGGATTTTTGTTGTGCTATTTTATGATATCGTTCTGCGTAACCGAAATTTTCATGTATTATATTCATGTGCGCTGTGATTATATTTATGATGTTTCGTTGTGGTTTCATTGTATTTATACATGCTGTGGTTGTATTTATACGTATTGTGGATGTATATACATGTTGTGGTTGTGTATATTGTGTATGATGACCGTTTCCATTGTGAGTTATCATTGTTGTTATCTTTTGTGATTGTGAAGAATCATGCCACCCAAAAGAGCTACTCCTGCTATGACACCCGCCCAGATCAAGAGACTTGTTGCCGACAGCATTGAGGCAGCATTGGTAACTGAAAGAGCTGTTGTAGCTGCAACTGCTGCTGAAGCCGCTTCATGGGCAGAAACCGGAGAAGCGGGAGGAAAAAATACTAATGGAACAAATGGTCGTAAGTGTACTGATGCGCGTGATGTGTCGTTGCGGTTTAGCAGTTTTAATGCCTACTCAAGTTTTAAATTTATATTTAGCCGACTTATCAATAACACACACACTTAACGAGCAGTGTACCCGGTCAGTATGAAGATAATGGTAAGTAGAGTGTCGATCACTAAGAGTGGAACGTATTATCTCGTTATTCTAATCAGTATTTTAATATCCTAACGCAAGGGGGTTTCAGCCTGAGAGACTGGCACAGTTTTGTTTGCAATTAAATAATAAAATAAACAAATAGGCACGAATCAGCAAGTAGCACACACGTACACAGATAGATACTAGAGACAATAAGAGGGCTGTCCTTATGATTAAGTAGATTGTCACTTGTTTTATTGATAGCTTTATATGAAGTGTATGTAATTAACCCTTTCTCGTTGGTCCTATTCTTATCGGCGAGTAAACCCTTAATGACGACTTATGTCTAAAAGTTATTCCTAAGTGATCAATTTAGAAACAACCGTGGGAGCCACACCTTGTCCCGCAGTCGGGTGCCCGCAAGCCACTAATAAACACAGAGGTGGTCAATGCACTAATAAGTAGTAACCAAAGACATCAACATATAAACTTTAATTGATGGGAAAGCAAGTATTAAAGGGAGTGCAATCTTTCCGTTGTCACATTACACAAGCCACCAATCCTGATGAATTAAAGTTTGCTAAAACAATAAAACAAAACTACTTAATGAATTAAATACATGCAGCACCTTCTTACAGCTCTTGTATCTTAGATTTGGGTGTGTCTTGTGCTGCCTTCTTGACTGAATTCGTCCTTCTCTTCTGTTCGGTCTTTAGGTTTTTCGAACTTCCGAATCTTCTTAATGCGTCTGGTCTACGGGGTATTTATAGTTTGTGTCTGAGGGAAGATGCGGCGCATCTACTTAAGTAGATGCGGCGCATGTACTTAACTTCGCGTGGGGTCCAAGATTATAATATTCAGGAATATTCGTACACCGCCAGAAGATGCGGCGTAACTCTTTATTAGATGCGGCGCATGTCCGCTTGTATCTTGGATCGTATCTGGTGATATCTTGATAGAGATGCGGCGCATGTTGATAGTGAGATGCGGCGCATCTGGAGCAGATTAGTCTTGATCTTCTTCATTTCAGTAGACTCTTCACTTTATGCACGTTTTGCTCCATTATTAGTCCAAAATCGCCAAGTTTCACCAAATGCTTGTTTTTACCTGAGAATTACAAAAGTAAACGATTAAGTATCAATCCTCATACATAATATAGTAAAACAAGTCAAATTAATAGGATAAATGATAGTAATAAAATGTACTTATTTGAGTTCATCAAATATCCCCCCACTTGAACTTTACTTGTCCCCAAGTAAACCTTAGATTAAATCTCATGAAAATGTATCCTAAAAGATGTTAGGATTTATTTTTATATTTAAGCATGTATTCGTTTATTTCGTAATCACACAACTAAACACTTAACGAATTAGAAGTAAAATAAAATAAGTCGATAAAAGCAAATCTAATCGTTTAACTGTCCAGTCGCGACGAATATTCTATCATAAGCTTGGCAAGTATACACATCTCCACCACTAAAGCTAAGGAATAACAAGTCTAAAGCGGTAAAAAGGGTTTTTAGGCTTAAGGGTTAATTATTCTCTTTTCACTATCGATCTCAAATTCCAGAAAAGGCGACAAAATCACAAATACATGATCGAATCCACGAACACGATACTTGCAATTGCTCAAATCCTTAACTCGAATAGGCTAAAGATAGGTCCAAACTTCACCAATAATAATATATCAAAAAGGGCGACAAAATCATAAATACATAGCCGAATCCACGACTACGATACTTAAGATTGCTCAAATCCCTAATCTCAATAAATCAAAGGTTTGGTTGGATAAAGAATAATATAGGGTATGGATAATATTTGGGATATAAATTGGTGTAAAAATAAAAATAAAAATAAACAAAACAAATAAATTAAAATCCTAAGTGTGGTTAATCACTATCCCAACCATCCCATGAATAAGACTCATATCATTGAATAACTCACGCTTTAACACTTGAAACACACGCTTTAGGTAGACACGAATTATACTCAACAAAATCTTAATCAAAGAATAAACCTTAATTGGCATTCCCATAACTGCCAATTCCCATTCAATCCATAGATATAGTACAACAAATAGTGGTGATATCGACCACTTACATAACTCTACATCGTTGGCTTGAAATAAACATCCAACTCTTTTTTCTTTCTTTTTCTTTTCTCTTTTTTTTTTTTTTTTTTTTTTTTTTTTTTTTTTTTTTTTTTTTTTTTTTTTTAACTTGAAACATAAACATAGATGTGTAAAATTTCACCACATCACTACAACTTTCTTTCCGGATAATTTTTATTCATACTTTTCATACTTTCAGAAATAACGCTAATAGTGAAAGTAGTAAACACACGAAAAATAAACTCAAAAATATACAATATTTACTTTCACTCCAATTTGCATTGTGCAATTTCCCGACCTAACCATATATAATGAATTACGCACGCGAACACAGGTAATGTAAGGAAACACACTCTGCCTATAGCAATTAACCAACCACGGATTCTAATCTACAGGGTAGGCTAAGGTTTAAGGTGTAACGAAACATTTTAAACATAGGTGTAAGAAACGAAAGGAATGGCTCTGAGTGTTTTTCTAGGGTATCTTACTCTAAAAATGAGAGTAACAAAAGGGTTTATACGGGGGTTAACTAACCAGTGTAGCTAGTTAATAACACATAACATATAAAGGCTATTTGGTGTAATCCTAGAATTTTACCAAGTTAGACAAGTCATTCCAATTAAATAAATAATACTCATTATGGTGGTCTCGAATAGTATACAAGCCAAGTTCTAAAGTTTACAAGTCACCGGCACACTCATAGATTTGTGAATTTTGGAAAAATCACAATTTTTGAAAATAACGTTATGTGTGCAGTTATGCAACTTAGATCTTAAACAAAAACATGCTAAAAAATTTTTAAGTTTGATATATTAAGCACATTTTAAGCATAATTTTGAAAAAGTTTAGGACAAGTAATTGTTAAGTGTTCTAATTCTCCTATCCCCCCACTTAAGTTAAACAACGTCCTCGTTGTTTGTATAAAAGGTTAAAAACTGGAAATAAAAAGAATTAGAACGGAAAAACTCCCCTGAGATTTGCTCGGTATGATCCTCCATTTGTATATGAGCAAAAATCAACTTCTTGTGGATTAGAACGTTAAAGCTTCATACTTGATTTATCCACAGGAAATCCAGGAAACTATAATACCACCAACACTTTAAAACACACCTAAGATAAGAAAGGTTCAACTTGCATAATACATTAGTAGTTAGGAAAAATAAAACTTAAAAATTAAAACTGAAAATCATCAGGTCAGTCGATGCGCCGTATCTTATTGAAGAAGATACGCCGTATCGAGCCTGGAATAAATACGGATCAGAATAAAGATGCGCCGCATCCTTAACCAGGGATGCGCCGCATTAAAATAAACTGATAAATAGTTTTAAAGTCGAAAATTAAAAAATGCAGAAAAATAAAATAAGATATGACCATTGCAGAGGATGCGTCGCATCTCAGGACTGAGATGCGCCGTATCTTCGTGCGGCCTGGACTGACTCGACACAGAAAACAGAATAATAAATGATAAATCCGGGTTGTCTCCCGGTCAGCACTTGTCTTTATTCCAGAGTCTTCAAGTTAGACTCACGTTCAGCTCTTTAGTTGGTCCTTGTCACGGTCCATCCTTCTTCCTTCATCCGAAAGATTTTCCCGTATATCTCTGCGACGTTTTCCTCCGTTCGACTTAATCTAATATAACTTTTGGTCATCACAGCAGTATATTCTTCATCAGGACCCAAAGAATATTTGATGATTTTAAATTTTTCGGAAATAATCATGGGTGGCTCATTGTATGGAATCCCAAGTAGTTGACACTTTCTTTTGGTGAACTCTTCTTCGTCCTTGTCAACAAACTTAAAATAAGGATCCTTAATCAAATAGTCATCTAGTTCCTCAATCAACGACTCATTATTATTATCATCTTGAATCGCCTCCCATTCTCTTTCCAAATCATATTGTAACCGTCGACTAAGCTTTGTGAAATCATCAAACTGTTTATGCACCCATTCCCAGAAAGTAGTATCCGATGTCCCCTTAAGTCCTTTCAAGCGTTCAATCCTGCCCTTTTCTTGTAAAGCCTCCGATTTTCGTGGGCAGTCTTCAACATTATCGTACCACTCATAATCTTCAAAGGTTACATCCTTTCCAACTCTTTTCATCCCAATTATACTTCCCCCATTACAGGTTCCGTCACTTTTATAATCACAGGTTGGCCAAACACTACTCCCGTCTTTGAAAACGAAGGGTGTACAGGTATGATTAATGTGCTCAAATTCCCATGGTTTATCCCAAACCCATGGTACTTGGTCATTCCATTCATAGTACCAGGTGTTTTTGAAATCGTCATAAGTCTTAAATCCTGGTAGATCTCCAGTAAGCACATCATCGTTGACTTGAAGAAGGTAGTTAAATTCCTTGAACTGCTTGCACAAGGGTGTCTCATATTCTAACAAATCAATGTCAATTCTGAAAAGTTCTTCAATGCCCTCATTGATTGTTGAATCATGATGTGACAACCCATAATCGCTTTCTACTTCTTCGTCTTCTCCTCTCATCCAATATACCCATAATGCATCCTTAGTAGCTCGATCCATGCTCTTATGGTTATTAAACTTACTAGCTAACCATTCTGAAAAATCAACATCGTTAGGGTCATGGTTAACGTCAAAGCAAACCTTTCCAATCATATTCTTTTTTATCTCCATGAACTCGTTAAATTGCTTCTTAAAACTCCGAGTCAACCATGAAGTCATAATCTCCTTGACTTCGTTTGCAGGGGCAAATTCCGGACTACCATATTTGAGTTCTAACCAATCATTGAGGGAGAGGTCTATCAATCTTACTATTCTGCCATGAAATAGTAATTCCGCCAAAGCATAACTCATGTCATTATCCTGATAGTTCTCATCTAATCCCTTGTACCACTCGAAATAAGGCATGTAAGAGTTTTGGGTATTGTCTCCACTACAGTTGTTGTTGCTTGAGTCCATGTATGCAAGAGAGAATTTCCCATCATCCTCTTCGATAGTAGTCCAGTTCAATCCTTCTGCTTCAATCTTAGGCCATAAGAGCGACAATTCTTTTCCAGTGTACCTCACAAATACATCATAAGAGAATACCTCTTTGTCAATGTTGCATAAACGCATAAATTCCTTAAAAGCTGCTTCAAGAGGAGTCTCCCAAGAGAATAAGTCTGCATCGATCATGAGTACATTGAATGAATCTGAAAACAAGCATTCCTTAGCAAGATATCCGTTAACTGACATGTCTTCCATAGCAAAATCTGTCATCCAAGGTAAAATCATCAGTAGGATTTGTTCGCTAGAAGAGAAATTAATGAATATTGAAACGGATATAAGAATAAAAATAGCTGATATCTGCAGACGATGCGCCGTATCCAAAGAGTTGGATACGCCGTATCTTAATACGTTAAAATTTAATCAGATTTTTATTCAGAAAATAGATACGCCGCTTTAAATTTAAGAATGCGCCGTATCGAATCAATCAATCAAAAATCAATTTATCTAATTAAAATTAAATGCGTCGTATTAACGAAAGTTAATGCGCCGTATTTTCGTTACGTTTAAAAATAAAAGATTTTTGATTCAGTAAGATGCGCCGTATCGACGGAAATCGATACGCCGTATTTGTTTAATAATTCGCAAACTGTTTTTAATTAAAATAATAGATACGCCGTATCTGTGAAAGCAGATGCGTCGTATGGCGTTAATGTTTTAGAAAATTTTTTATCAAAAACAGATACGCCGTATCTGCAAAAGCAGATGCGTCGTATTACTTTATCGCTTAGAAAAATTTTCTTGTTAAAAACAGATACGCCGTATCTTGGGGAAAAGATGCGTCGTATCGAATTAATTAAACGCGTTGTATTAAAAAAAAATTAAACGCAATACGCCGTATCTGAGAGATCAGATGCGCCGTATCGTTTGATTTAGCACAGTACAACGATAGCAGAACAGAAAAATACGAAAAATAAAAACAAAAAATAAAACACACGAAACAAAAATAAAACACACAAAAATAAAAACAAAAGCAAACAAATAACACACAATACAACAAATATGCAAAATAGTACAATGATGCAATTAATCTAATAAAAAGAAAAACCTAATTAAAATACTAATCAAATTAACAGAAAATAACAATTCACTCCCCGGCAGCGGCGCCAAAAACTTGATGCGCGTGATGTGTCGTTGCGGTTTAGCAGTTTTAATGCCTACTCAAGTTTTAAATTTATATTTAGCCGACTTATCAATAACACACACACTTAACGAGCAGTGTACCCGGTCAGTATGAAGATAATGGTAAGTAGAGTGTCGATCACTAAGAGTGGAACGTATTATCTCGTTATTCTAATCAGTATTTTAATATCCTAACGCAAGGGGGTTTCAGCCTGAGAGACTGGCACAGTTTTGTTTGCAATTAAATAATAAAATAAACAAATAGGCACGAATCAGCAAGTAGCATACACGTACACAGATAGATACTAGAGACAATAAGAGGGCTGTCCTTATAATTAAGTAGATTGTCACTTGTTTTATTGATAGCTTTATATGAAGTGTATGTAATTAACCCTTTCTCGTTGGTCCTATTCTTATCGGCGAGTAAACCCTTAATGACGACTTATGTCTAAAAGTTATTCCTAAGTGATCAATTTAGAAACAACCGTGGGAGCCACACCTTGTCCCGCAGTCGGGTGCCCGCAAGCCACTAATAAACACAGAGGTGGTCAATGCACTAATAAGTAGTAACCAAAGACATCAACATATAAACTTTAATTGATGGGAAAGCAAGTATTAAAGGGAGTGCAATCTTTCCGTTGTCACATTACACAAGCCACCAATCCTGATGAATTAAAGTTTGCTAAAACAATAAAACAAAACTACTTAATGAATTAAATACATGCAGCACCTTCTTACAGCTCTTGTATCTTAGATTTGGGTGTGTCTTGTGCTGCCTTCTTGACTGAATTCGTCCTTCTCTTCTGTTCGGTCTTTAGGTTTTTCGAACTTCCGAATCTTCTTAATGCGTCTGGTCTACGGGGTATTTATAGTTTGTGTCTGAGGGAAGATGCGGCGCATCTACTTAAGTAGATGCGGCGCATGTACTTAACTTCGCGTGGGGTCCAAGATTATAATATTCAGGAATATTCGTACACCGCCAGAAGATGCGGCGTAACTCTTTATTAGATGCGGCGCATGTCCGCTTGTATCTTGGATCGTATCTGGTGATATCTTGATAGAGATGCGGCGCATGTTGATAGTGAGATGCGGCGCATCTGGAGCAGATTAGTCTTGATCTTCTTCATTTCAGTAGACTCTTCACTTTATGCACGTTTTGCTCCATTATTAGTCCAAAATCGCCAAGTTTCACCAAATGCTTGTTTTTACCTGAGAATTACAAAAGTAAACGATTAAGTATCAATCCTCATACATAATATAGTAAAACAAGTCAAATTAATAGGATAAATGATAGTAATAAAATGTACTTATTTGAGTTCATCATGTACGTACAAAGATTTCAAGAGTGGTGATCCAGAAAAATTCAAAGGCACTGAAGGAGCCACTGCCATGATCCGATGGTTTGAAAAGATATAATCAGTATTCCTTCTATGCAACTGTCCGGAAGACAGCAAGGTCAAGTTTGCTACTAGTACACTCGTTGGGGAAGCTATGTCATGGTGGAATTCGTATGCAAAGCCCATGGGAATGGAGAATGCTCACAAGCTTACATGGGACGAATTCAAGAAGTTGCTGACAAAGAAGTGTTGCCCATGAACAGAAGTGAAAAAGATGGAAACAGAGTTTTATGAGCTAGTGACAGCAGGTAATGATATTGAGGCATATATCTGGAGATTTCATGAATTGGCAGCATTATGTCCGACAATGGTTCCTGAAACTGAGAAGCTATTAGAGAATTTCATTGGAAGATTACCTCACAACATCCGAGGAGATGTGATTTTTTTTTACCCAAAAACATTGGATGAAGCAATCAGAATGTCTCAGAAACTCATGGCTCAGATAGTGAAGAAAGGAACTGCTTCAAACAACAACAACAACACCAACAGTAACCGTAACTCCAACAACAACTACCGAAACAACAACAACTATAACAGCAACCGAAACAATTCCAATAACAACAACAACAACAAAAGAAACCGGGACAACAACCAGAGTAGCAATGTTACTCAACCACCACCCAAGAGACAGGAAACTGCAAAGGCTTATGTTGCAGGTCAAGCTGAGAAAAGAGGTTACAATGGTACTTTACCCAAGTGCAACAAATGTCAAACCCATCATAATCCTGGAAATTGTCCGAATCCGTGTGGAAACTGTAAGAAAGTTGGTCATTCGACTATGGAATGCAAAGCTCCGATTGTGGTTGATAATCAGAAGCCCCCAGTAACATGTTTTGGATGTGGAGAAGTTGGGCACTTCAAGAAAGAATGTCCAAAAGGAAAGAATCAGGGAAACAATAACCAAGGTGGAACAGCTAGAGGAAGAGCTTATGTCCTTGGAGGAGAAGATGTCAGGGAGGACCCGAGTGTCGTTACGGGTACGTTCCTCATTAATAATCATTATGCATCCATACTATTTGATTCAGGAGCCGATAGAAGTTTTGTTTCTACTGCATTTGCACCATTACTCAACATTGAACCAACCGCATTAGACACTCCATATCACATTGAACTAGCTCACGGTAGTTTAGTTGGCACCGACACGATCATTCGTGGTTGCACTCTTAATTTTCTCAATCACCCGTTCAATATAGATTTCATGCCAGTTGAACTTGGAAGTTTCGACATTGTTATCGGAATGGATTGGTTATCTCAACATCATGCCAGAATCATCTGTGATGAAAAGGTTGTTCATCTTCCTTATGATGGCGAAACATTGGTCGTTCGCGGAGAACGCAGTGGGACTAGACTCAGCATAATCTCGTGCATTAAAACAGAGAAATACATAAAGAAGGGCTGTTATGCATTCTTGGCTCATATCACAGAAAAGAAGTCGGAGGAGAAACGACTTGAGGATGTGCCAACAGTTAAAGATTTTCCAGAAGTCTTTCCAGAAGACTTACCAGGACTGCCACCTACTCGCTAAGTCGAATTCCAAATTGAATTAGTGCCGGGAGCCGCACCAGTTGCGCGAGCGCCTTATCGACTAGCACCTTCAGAAATGCAAGAGTTGTCGAACCAATTGCAAGAGCTCTTGGATAAAGGATTCATTAGGCCGAGTTCATCGCCTTGGGGAGTACCAGTTTTGTTTGTAAAGAAGAAAGATGGATCTTTCAGAATGTGCATTGATTATCGAGAGCTAAACAAATTAACGGTGAAGAATCGTTATCCACTTCCCAGGATCGACGATTTATTTGATCAGTTGCAAGGTTCCAGTTATTACTCCAAGATCGACTTGAGATCGGGTTACCATCAGCTTAAGGTTCGGGAGGAAGATATCCCGAAGACAGCATTCAGAACACGCTATGGTCATTATGAATTTCAGGTAATACCGTTCAGACTAACCAACGCACCAGCTGTGTTCATGGATCTCATGAATAGGGTGTGCAAGCCATATCTGGATAAGTTTGTGATCGTATTCATTGACGATATCTTGATTTACTCAAGGAGTGAAGAAGAGCACCGAGAACACCTTAGAACAATCTTAGAAGTGCTCAATAAAGAGAAACTGTACGCCAAATTCTCAAAGTGTGATTTTTGGATCCGCAGAGTACAATTTCTTGGTCACGTCATTGATAGTCAGGGACTACAGGTTGATCCAGCAAAGATTGAGGCAGTTAAAGATTGGGCAACACCAAAAACCCCCACAGAAATCCATCAATTCTTAGGACTTGCCGGATATTACAGAAGGTTCATTGAAGGTTTTTCCAATATAGCTAAGCCACTGACCAAGTTGACACAAAAGAACCAGAAGTACGATTGGGGAGAAAAGCAAGAGACCGCTTTTCAGTTATTGAAACAGAAACTTTGCAGCACGCCAATTTTGTCATTGCCAGAAGGGATTGAAAACTTCGTGGTATATTGCGATGCTTCACACAAAGGACTTGGAGCAGTGTTAATGCAAAACGAGAAGGTGATAGCTTATGCATCTCGTCAGCTTAAGAAGCATGAGAAGAACTACACTACTCACGATTTAGAGTTGGGTGCCGTGGTTTTCGCACTCAAGATTTGGAGGCATTATCTTTATGGAACAAAGTGTGTAGTATTTACAGACCACAAAAGCCTACAGTACATTCTTGATCAGAAGGAACTTAACATGAGGCAACGTCGTTGGTTGGAACTACTTAGTGATTACGACTGTGAAATCAGATATCACCCAGGAAAAGCCAATGTTGTGGCAGATGCACTCAGTCGGAAAGAGAGACTCAAGCCTTTGAGAGTCAGATCATTGGGAATGACTATTATTTCACCACTACCATCAAAAATCCTCGAGGCTCAGGTAGAAGCACTCAAGGAAGAAAACCTACCAAGTGAAACACTCAAAGGAATGCAGGATAATGCAAACGGATTAGTAAGGAGATCAGATGGAACATTATGCTTCAAGGATAGAAGTTGGATACCTCTCTATGGTGGAATACGAGAGTTGATCATGCACGAATCACACAAGTCGAAGTACTCTATTCATCCAGGTTCTGATAAGATGTATCCGGATCTCAAGAAGCTTTATTGGTGGCCCAATATGAAAGCAGAGATAGCTACGTATGTCAGTAAATGTCTTACTTGTGCTAAAGTGAAAGCCGAGTACCAGAAGCCATCAGGATTGCTTCAGCAACCAGAGATTCCCCAGTGGAAATGGGAACGCATTACTATGGAATTTGTCACTAAACTTCCCAAAACATCAGGAGGTTACGATGCTATTTGGGTAATAGTTGATCGTCTCACCAAGTCATCTCATTTCATTCCAATCAAAGAGACTTATACTATGGATTAGCTCGCCAGACTTTATGTCAAGGAAATTGTCTCAAGGCACGGTGCACCAATTTCCATCATTTCCGACAGAGATAGTCGCTTTACATCAAACTTTTGTGAATCATTGCAAGACTCATTTGGATCTAAGTTAGACATGAGTACCGCCTATCATCCTCAGACCGATGGTCAGAGCGAGAGAACGATTCAGACATTGGAAGACATGCTCAGGGCATGTGTCATTGACTCTGGAAATGGTTGGGCTGACCATTTGCCATTGATCGAGTTCTCTTACAATAACAGTGATAACGCTTAAATCCAACATGTTTTTAGTAGCGTTATTTATGTTTTTATATGTGTTTTGTGGTTATATTTATATGCTTTTGTTACTTAATAGTACCAAAGTGTATTTGCGAAGTATATGTAGCCAAAAATTGGAAAAAGGATGAAAAAGATGCAAAAACGAGGAAGAAGGAAATATTTATGATTTCATGAAGATTCTTGTGGCAAGTCCCGCACCAAAAGGTACTTAGAAGAGTAAAAGTCCATGTAGTCAAGTTAATGAGTTTAAAGATGAAGGGAAAGATCAAAGAACCAAGAGCTACGAACAAGAAACAAGTCAAACGGTAAAAGTCCAAAAAGAGTAAATCAGCAAGCTCCATCCGATCGGATGCAGCCCGCATCCGATTCGGATGGAGGTCAGCTTTGAAAACCAACCGATCAGTTGGACGAAATACCGATCGGTTGGATGTCGTCTGATTTCCAAATCTTTATCATTAATTCTTGTGATTGCTACACATCCGGTTCTAGGACCTTCCAATCATAATTATTGTCTATTCAATACTACTTGGAGGACAAGAGAAGCATTAATGAACCAAGACCCTTGGTTGGAGTATTATAAGAACCATTTGATGAGTATTGAAAACAACAACTCTCAATCAACAAGTAGAATCCATCAACCACTCATCACACACTCTTAATTTTTGTCCAAAAAGTCCAGGAGCAGAGGAGAGTCGAAGTCCATTTCATTTCTTGTGAGAATCATTGCCTTTTCACTTGTAATCTTATTTTCAATCATTGTAAGACTCTCAATCATGGTTTTTAATGTTCAAGGTTTTAAGATTATGTTTATGTTTGTTATGAGTGGCTAGTGCCTTTGTGCATTTGCTTAGATGATGCGTATTACCTATTGATTGGCATATGATTGTGATAACATGTTTTAATTCAATTTCAAGTCGATTCTAAGAACCAATTGTGATCAAGTTTCATAGTGACATTTGTTGGTCAAGTTTAACTAGTTGCTAGTAATTTTAAGGGTCGAGAGAACTATTGTTATTCAACTAGTTATAATCATTTGTCTATGAATGATTGTTGTCATCCACTATTCTTGATTAAACAAAGAAACTTAATAGTTATTGTTATGAAAATGCTTTTGTCTATCAAAACGGATTGATTTTAAACCATTTCAAGGGTCGAGAGATTAATAGTTTTCCATCAATTGTGACCTTTTGTCTATAATCGGTTACCTTTTGTATTGACCATTTCTTAAGCTTGTTTGATAAAACAAAAGATTGTTTTTGTGTTTAAGGTACACCAACTTATGAACCTTGAATTGATCTTGAATTGATTGGTTAAACGTAATGCTTTTTTTTTTATAAACTAAGATCTTAACGAAGGTTTAATTTGTAGAAACAATAGATTAGTCACCAAACTAATTATCATAACCAACATGTTATCCAAAGTTATCACAATCATATTAATCAATTGTAGTACACTAGTCTAAGCAAGTGTAGTTTTTAATCATTTGAATTTCCATATTATCATTATTGCTTGTTTGAGAAATTTGCTTTTAACTTACAATTCGATTCACTACACAAATCCCTGCGAACGATCCCGACTTACCATAAAAATCTTGCTACAACGGACGAGTATACTTGCTCGTATGTGTTGTTCTTAGATTCGGTAATTCACCCTTATAAATTTAAAACTTGCACAAACCGGACACATCAAGTTTTTGGCGCCGCTGCCGGGGATTTTGATTGTGTTTATGTAAGTTTTAGTCCATTTCTCACCTAGTTAGTTTTCGTAAAAAAAAAGTTTCACCGAGCTGAGAAACCGATCGGTTTCACATCCATCCGATCGGTTGCCCAGTTTTTCAATTTTACCGAGAGATCTATCCGATCGGCAGACACTTCCATCTGATCAGATCCTTCAAACCCAATTTTACCGAGAGCATCATCCGATCGGTAGACACTTCTATCCGATCGGTTGGTCAGTTCCGATTTTTTTTAAAATTGTTTTCATTCTTCGCTAGTTTGTTTAGACATTACCTCGATTCTCTGGGGAATTGTATGAACACTCGATCAACCGGAAGAGAACCAATTTCACCTTTTTCAGATCCCGAACGTTTAGTCCGAAGATAAAGAAAGAAAAGATAACCCTTTGTTCCATTAGCCAATCGTGTGCCGAGAGTACCAAACCCTACTTTTGATAACCTTTTTGAAGCCAAAGTCGTTTATAATCCATTCACTGATCAACCTTTTCCCATGGCTGACGATCGACCCATGTGGGAAGCCAACCGAGCCATAGCACCCACTCCTGGAGCTGCTATTGTTACTGTCAACCTAGGTGACAATTTCACCGTGAAAGGTCACCATCTTTCTATGATCAAAGACCGTCAATTCGATGGCCGTTCGAGGGCCGATCCTCACAAACACATTGTCGAATTCATTGAAATCTGTGGCATGTTCCGATATGGTGATACCAATGTGGATGCCATTAAACTCAAACTTTTCCCGTCATCACTTGCTGGAGATGCAAAAGTGTGGTATA
Source organism: Artemisia tridentata subsp. tridentata (assembly GCA_021014915.2). Taxonomy (NCBI): domain Eukaryota; kingdom Viridiplantae; phylum Streptophyta; class Magnoliopsida; order Asterales; family Asteraceae; genus Artemisia; species Artemisia tridentata. The sequence goes on from CP139507.1 coordinate 177,632,400, forward strand.
ACGAATTAACACCCGGAATCATCAATACTTGGGAGGAGATAAGGCAAGCTTTTGTAAGCCAATTCTTTCCACCCACCATGTTTGACCGACTCATGGGAGAAATCCGTGCTTTCACACAAAACCCTAACGAATCACTCGTCGAAGCCTGGCTTCGTATGAAAGATCTACTTCGAAGTTGTCATGGACATGCTTTAGGACGAGGAACCATTAACCAAATCTTCTACCATGGACTTGATGAAGCATCTCAAGGAATTCTTGATGCTGGAGGAATTTTTCTTTATAAGACCCCTAACCAGGCATACCAATTGCTTGAAGACCGAGTTCTTCTCAAACTCGACTGGTCGAAAGATGCCAAAACCAAACCTTTAAGAAAAACCGTTGCTTTTGTAGAAAGTTCCGATACATCTAAACTCATGGAGAAAATGGAAACCTTGGTTTCCAGAATCGATTCGCAATACAAAGATCTTAAAGGAGAGATGAAAGAAATGCGAGATGGTTGTAACAACTGTGGAGGTAATCACCCGTCTTCAGAATGCGACGATCAACCAATGGATCAACCCAAAGAAGGAGAAGCTAATTATGTCCAAGGAGGATACCGTGGAGGCGGATATCGTGGAAATTATTACGGACGAAACTCTGTTAGTTGGCAAGATCGCCAACAACGGGATAACAACCGTGATTCTCAACCAAGAGTAGATAACCAAACTCCACAAAATTCTGAAAAAAAACCCGAAGAAACCGATTTTAAGAAAATGATGAGAGAATTCATCACAGCTCAAAAATCAACCAACGAGTTTGTCAAGAATCAATTCTTCAATCTCAAAACCAAAGTTGAGCAAGGTCAGAAAAATCATCAAGCATCTATTCAAGATCTTGAAAACAAATTTGGTAGACTCTCTTATCAAATTTCTTCCCGACCATCAGGTTCGTTGCCTAGTAACACCCAAACAAACCTTAAGCCATCATCATCATCGAACGATAAAACTTATCGTCCACCACAGACCAGAAATGAGCATATCAATGCTGTATTCACAAGAAGTGGCCTTTCTTATGATCCACCACCCAACCCAAACAATACTACGATCATCGATGATGATAGTGAGGATGAAGATGAAGAATCCAAGAAGGAAAATACCCCAAAAACACCACCCAAAGCCAAACCACCAGTTAAGGCTTACACTCCAAAAATTCCATATTCTCAGAGCCTTAAGAAAGAAAGAATGGAGGAGCGTTATAAGAAGTTTTTTGAAATAATCAAAGAAGTTAGACTCAATGTACCCCTCATTGATGTTCTAGCCGGAATGCCCAATTATGGGAATTTTTTAAAGGAACTTCTTAATAACAAGAACAAGTTGGAGCAAATATCTGCTACCTTTCTGAATGAAGAATGTTCAGCCATTGTTTAAAACAAAATTCCACCGAAACTCGGAGATCCCGGAAGTTTTCTGATTCCATGCATATTAGGAAACAACATCACATGCGATGCTTTAGCCGATTTAGGTGCAAGTATCAACTTGATGCCCTATTTTTTGTATTCGAAACTTTCCATCAATACCCTGAAACCCACAAGGATGAGTATTCGATTAGCAAATCATTCTTATCAATATCCTGTTGGTATTGCTGAGAATACGCTTGTCCAAGTAGGTAAATTCATTTTTCCCGTGGATTTTCTGATCTTAGAAATGGAGGAAGATAGTAGAGTGCCCCTTATTTTAGGAAGACCTTTCCTAAATACCGCTGATGCGATCATCAAAGTAAAAGGAAAAGAACTCAATCTTGGAGTTGGAGATGATAGAATCACCTTTTTAATCGATAAAGCAATGCAATATCCACATTCCAGTGATGACACTTGTTTCAACATTGATATAATCGATGAAGTCACTGAGGAAGAATTGGACGCATTACTTGAAGATTTTGATCCATACATGACTACTTCAGAGAAAATTAGTGAAACAACCTTTGATAAAGAGTTCGCTGATTTTATGGAAGTAAAGATTGAAGAAGAAGAAGTTGAAGAAGGAGAGATAATAGAAGAATATTTTGAGGAAATCGATTTTAATGATCAAATGAGGATCAAAACATCACTTCAAGAACCACCGACTGATCTTGAGTTGAAACCACTTCCCACAAATCTTGAGTATGCTTACTTGGAAGATAATTCACTACTTCCAGTAGTCATATCTTCGTTGCTCAATGATTATGAGAAAGAATGTCTCATTTCCGTTCTCAAGAAGCATAAAGAAGCTTTTGCGTGGAAAACTTCTGATATCCCAGGAATCAGTCCTGATTTTTGCAAGAACAAAATCAATTTCGAAGAAGATGCCAAACCAGTTGTAGAAAGACAACGTCGACTCAACCTCAACATGAAAGAAGTTGTTAAAAAAGAAATCATCAAACATCTTGATGCCGGTATTATTTACCCCATCGAGGATAGTCCTTGGGTGAGTCCTGTTCACTGTGTTCCGAAAAAGGGAGGAATGACTGTTATGACCAACGAACGAAATGAATTAGTTCCTACTAGAACTGTCACAGGATGGCGAGTATGTATTGATTACAGAAAATTGAACAAAGCCACCAGAAAAGATCATTTTCCTTTGCCTTTCATGGATCAAATGCTTGAGAGATTAGCAGGGAACAAATACTTTTGCTTCCTTGATGGTTTTTCAAGATATTTTCAAATTCCTATTGATCCGGCTGATCAAGAAAAGACTACATTCACATGTCCCTTTGGAACTTACGCTTACCGGCGTATGCCTTTTAGATTATGTAATGCACCCGCGACTTTTCAAAGATGTATGATTGCTATATTCCAAGACATGCTTGAAACATCTATGGAAGTTTTCATGGATGACTTTTCAGTTTTTGGAAGCTCATTTGAAGCTTGTCTTTCTAATCTCGATAAAATGCTTGAAAGATGCGAAGCTGCACATCTTGTTCTCAACTGGGAGAAATGTCATTTCATGGTGACTGAAGGAATTGTGCTAGGACACAAGATTTCCTGTGCAGGAATGGAAGTTGACAAAGCAAAGATCGATTTCATAACCAAATTACCACCCCCAACCAATGTTAAAGCCGTTAGAAGTTTTTTAGGACATGCCAGTTTTTACCGTCGTTTCATTAAGGATTTTTCCAAAATATCTCGTCCAATGACGAAACTTCTTGAAAAAGATGTTGTTTTTGACTTTAATGCAGATTGCATGAAGGCATTCGAAACGTTGAAAACCCAACTGACTAGTGCACCCATTATGGTTTCACCTAATTGGTCACTACGATTCGAGCTCATGTGTGACGCAAGCAATTTTGCGGTTGGAGCTGTATAAGGACAACGTAAAGGAAAACATTTTCGTCCTATATACTTCGCCAGCAAAACACTCAACAACGCCCAACAAAATTATACGGTTACAGAAAAAGAATTGTTAGCCGTTGTTTTTGCTTTTGATAAATTCAGATCTTACCTTGTACTCTCAAAAACAATCGTGTTCACTGATCATTCAGCGTTAAAATATCTGTTTGCCAAACAAGATGCCAAACCGCGTCTCATTCGATGGATTTTGCTACTCCAAGAATTCGACATCAAAATCAAAGATAAGAAAGGAGCAGAAAATCTAGCCGCAGATCATCTGTCTCGTTTAGAAAATCCAAATTTGGAAGAGTTAAAAGAAGATGAGATTGACGATTATTTTTCGGATGAAACCCTCATGACTGTTGATACAGTTGATGAAAACGAAATTCCATGGTTTGCAGATTATGCAAATTATCTCGTTGGAAGAATTCTAAAGAAAGGGTTAACTCATGCCTAATGAAGTAAATTCTTTTCAGAACTTAAACACTACTATTCTGAAGAACCCTATCTTTTCAAAATGTGCCCCGACGGGATGATAAGAAGATGTGTTTATGGTTCCGAAATGAGAAGAATTCTTGATGAATGTCATCATGGCCCGACTGGGGGACACTATGGTCCTTCCACCACCGCTAAAAAAGTCTTTGATGTTGGATTCTATTGGCCAACTATTTTTAAAGAAGCCCATACTCTTGTTCAGAACTGTGATGCATGCCAAAAATCTGGTAGTCTTTCTCGAAGAGATGAAATGCCACAAAAGAGCATTCAAGTCTGTGAATTATTCGATATTTGGGGAATTGATTTCATGGGACCATTTCCTAAATCGCACAAATACGAATATATTCTCGTTGCTATTGATTATGTTTCCAAATGGGCTGAAGCAGAGGCTCTACCCACAAATGATGCACGAGTAGTTGTTAATTTTCTCAAAAAGCTTTTCGCTCGTTATGGAATTCCCAAAGCTTTAATAAGTGATCGAGGAACCCATTTCTGTAACAAACAAATGGAGAAAATTATGAAGCGATACGGAGTTCATCATCGTTTCGCTACAGCTTATCACCCACAGACCAGTGGTCAAGTCGAAAATACCAACATAGCCTTAAAAAAGATACTCGAAAAAACGGTTAAAGACAATCCTGCCATTTGGTCGAGGAAACTAGATGATGCTCTGTGGGCATTTCGTACAGCTTACAAAACACCAATTGGTACAACACCATACAGACTTTTGTATGGAAAAACCTGTCATTTGCCGTTCGAAATCGAACATCGCGCTTATTGGGCACTGAGAAGCTGTAACCCAGATCTCAAAATAGCTGGAGAAAAGAGATTTTTGCAATTGCATGAACTCGATGAACTAAGACTCCAAGCTTACGAGAACTCCAAGCTCTACAAAGCTAGAACCAAAGCCTATCATGACAGAAAGCTAAGAATCCGAAAAGAATTCAAAGCTGGAGACAAAGTTCTGCTTTTTAATATGAAATACAAGTTCAAAGCTCCCAAGCTGAAACCGAAATGTTTCGGACCGTATATAGTGAAACATGGATTTCCATCTGGATATGTTGAATTGCATGACAAACATGGTGGAAGTTTCATTGTTAATGGGCACCGAATTAAATTGTACTATGACAAGGAGCAAATGAATGAAGTTTCTATCAAAGAGATTCCGCTTGAATCGGAATATGAAGCTATAACATTTATGTCACCTTTCCCGGCCGATTTCAAGAAAAACACTCCGTGGGCCGAAGAAACGGGTTATATCTATGATGTTCTTCCTAGACCATGGGAGAAAATTAAATTGGAAGACATAGATGAAACTGGAGAAGGAATAGTGATAGGAAATGTGGTGTATGTTCCAAAATTCTCAAAGAAGAAATCAGAAATTGCACCAACGTAAAAAGGAAGTTCGAGTCCGGCTGATGACTCGTTAATAAAACAAGCGCTTCTCGGGAGGCAACCCGTGTGTTTTCATTTTTATTTTTGATGAACTCAAATAAGTACATTTTATTACTATCATTTATCCTATTAATTTGACTTGTTTTACTATATTATGTATGAGGATTGATACTTAATCGTTTACTTTTGTAATTCTCAGGTAAAAACAAGCATTTGGTGAAACTTGGCGATTTTGGACTAATAATGGAGCAAAACGTGCATAAAGTGAAGAGTCTACTGACATGGACAAGATCAAGTCAATTCTGCTCCAGATGCGCCGCATCTCACTATCAACATGCGCCGCATCTCTATCAAGATATCACCAGATACGATCCAAGATACAAGAGGACATGCGCCGCATCTAATAAAGAGTTACGCCGCATCTTCTGGCGGTGTACGAATATTCCTGAATATTATAATCTTGGACCCCACGCGAAGTTAAGTACATGCGCCGCATCTACTTAAGTAGATGCGCCGCATCTTCCCTCAGACACAAACTATAAATACCCCGTAGACCAGAAGAGTTCCAGAGATTCGAAGTTCGAAAACCTAAAGACCGAACAGAAGAGAAGGACGAATTCAGTCAAGAGGCAGCACAAGACACACCCAAATCGAAGATACAAGAGCTGTAAGAAGGTGCTGCATGTATTTAATTCATTAAGTAGTTTTGTTTTATTGTTTTAGCAAACTTTAATTCATCAGGATTGGTGGCTTGTGTAATGTGACAACGGAAAGATTGCACTCCCTTTAATACTTGCTTTCCCATCAATTAAAGTTTATATGTTGATGTCTTTGGTTACTACTTATTAGTGCATTGACCACCTCTGTGTTTATTAGTGGCTTGCGGGCACCCGACTGCGGGACAAGGTGTGGCTCCCACGGTTGTTTCTAAATTGATCACTTAGGAATAACTTTTAGACATAAGTCGTCATTAAGGGTTTACTCGCCGATGAGAATAGGACCAACGAGAAAGGGTTAATTACATACACTTCATATAAAGCTATCAATAAAACAAGTGACAATCTACTTAATCATAAGGACAGCCCTCTTATTGTCTCAAGTATCTATCTGTGTACGTGTGTGCTACTTGCTGATTCGTGCCTATTTGTTTATTTTATTATTTAATTGCAAACAAAACTGTGCCAGTCTCTCAGGCTGAAACCCCCTTGCGTTAGGATATTAAAATACTGATTAGATTAACGAGATTATACGTTCCACTCTTAGTGATCGACACTCTACTTACCATTATCTTCATACTGACCGGGTACACTGCTCGTTAAGTGTGTGTGTTATTGATAAGTCGGCTAAATATAAATTTAAAACTTGAGTAGGCATTAAAACTGCTAAACCGCAACGACACATCACGCGCATCAAGTTTTTGGCGCCGCTGCCGGGGAGTGAATTGTTATTTTCTGTTAATTTGATTAGTATTTTAATTAGGTTTTTCTTTTTATTAGATTAATTGCATCATTGTACTATTTTGCATATTTGTTGTATTGTGTGTTATTTGTTTGCTTTTGTTTTTATTTTTGTGTGTTTTATTTTTTTGTTTGGTGTGTTTAATTTTTATTTTTATTTTTCGTATTTTTCTGTTCTGCTATCGTTGTACTGTGCTAAATCAAACGATACGGCGCATCTGATCTCTCAGATACGGCGTATTGCGTTTAATTTTTTTTTTTAATACAACGCGTTTAATTAATTCGATACGACGCATCTTTTCCCCAAGATACGGCGTATCTGTTTTTAACAAGAAAATTTTTCTAAGCGATAAAGTAATACGACGCATCTGCTTTTGTAGATACGGCGTATCTGTTTTGATAAAAAAAATTTTCTAAACGTTAACGCCATACGACGCATCTGCTTTCGCAGATACGGCGTATCTATTATTTTAATTAAAAACAGTTTGCGAATTATTAAACAAATACGGCGTATCGATTTTTATCGATACGGCGCATCTCCTGAATCAAAAATCTTATATTTTGAAACGCAACGAAAATACGGCGCATTAACTTTTGTTAATACGACGCATTTAATTTTAAATAAATATCGATTTTTGATAATTAAAACAGATACGGCGCATTTAAATTTCTAAGCGGCGTATCTATTTTCTGAATAAAGTCTGATTAAATCTTAACGTATTAAGATACGGCGTATCCCATTTATTGGATACGGCGCATCAACAGCAGATATCAGAAGCTTTTATTTTACTTTGATCGTTTCACCCTTCTTTTGCACGAGTAAGTTTTTATTTCAGGAAGATGGACGATCCGGATATTACAATGGAAGAATATATCAGGCTTGGAGAGGAAAGAGCCTTGAGCAATAATGGGATATACGAGTGGGAAAGAGCAAGATATGGTGCACAAGTCATCAAGGATAAGGAACTCACGATGGAAGAATACTTGTTATTGAAGCAGAAAAAGTCAGGGAGAGAGAGAAACAAATTGCCATTTCGACACACTTGGACTTTATCAATTAATGAAGAGGAAGAAGAATCATACGATTTTGGTGCAATTAGGTTTCCGGAAATAGTTATTGATGACGATATTTCTCCGGAAGTTGCCCAAGATGAAGAAGAGTCACAAGTGTTTGATTTGAATGAAAATCCGGCAATTGTTTACAAAGAAGCTTATTCATCCGAAGGTGCTTATGATGAAAATGAAGATGAATGTGGGACAATGGTGTATAGTGCTATTACTTGTAATTTTCCACCCGAGATGGAAAATATATTCTCATCATATCAAAAACACCATGATAATATTCCCTCAGATGAAGATAATGAGTATTCCGATATTGAAAAGTTTGATGCTATTGCGTACGATGGCATACCGCAATTACCACAACAAACGGAAGTATTTAGGTATGGAGCGGATGAGCCAGATTATGACCCCACAATGGATTTTGAAGAAATGTGGGATGACTTATTTGAGGCGGCTATTCGGGATAAAGCTGATATTGCAAGACCACTAGTTGAAGATGGAGATTCACAAGATGAATTGGAATCACTTACAACACAAAGTGGTACAAATTTATTTAATATTATTAATCCCGTTACTAATAATCTTGCTAGTTTTCCTAAACAGGTTGCAAAACATAAAGATGATGAGGTGAAATTTATTACACTACCTATTGAAGTACCTGTGATCAACCCGTATTTGGTGGAGCTCAAAGAAGAATTTGGTGATGAGCTCTTGAACATTGCTATGATTGATGAAGATGATGATTTCGACCTTATGAAGGTTGTTGAGGAACTCGAACTTTTACTTGCTAAAGACCCTTTCTCGTCTTCCGCGGAAGTCAAGGGACGCCTTACTACCAAAGAAACTAACCAAGAAGAAAGGAGACTCATTTTTCCTCAACATACTACTCTTTCAGATGAAGTGGGCAAGTCATCCAATTTAACAACCAAACCGGGTATGAATAGGAAAGATATACATGTATTGCCAAGGTATGATCTTTATGTATTTCTTCCATCGTTAATAGCAAATTTACACTCTTTTCGTGTTTATTGCTACTATCACCCAAACTTGATCCCAAGTGGGGGGAACAACACCCTATTACACAGTAAATAAGGGTGGAGTCAGGCTCGTGACTCGAACAAAAACAAGCGCTTCGTGGGAGGCAACCCATGCTTATCTTTTATTTTATTCTGTGTCGAGTCAGTCCAGGCCGCACGAAGATACGGCGCATCTCAGTCCTGAGATGCGACGCATCCTCTGCAATGGTCATATCTTATTTTATTTTTCTGCATTTTTTATTTTTCGACTTTAAAACTATTTATCAGTTTATTTTAATGCGGCGCATCCCTGGTTAAGGATGCGGCGCATCTTTATTCTGATCCGTATTTATTCCAGGCTCGATACGGCGCATCTTCTTCAATAAGATACGGCGCATCGACTGACCTGATGATTTTCAGTTTTGATTTTTTTTTAAGTTTTATTTTACCTAACTACTAATGTATTATGCAAGTTGAACCTTTCTTATCTTAGGTGTGTTTTAAAGTGTTGGTGGTATTATAGTTTTCTGGATTTCCTGTGGATAAATCAAGTATGAAGCTTTAACGTTCTAATCCACAAGAAGATGATTTTTGCTCTTACACTAATGGAGGATCATACCGAGCAAATCTCAGGGGAGTTTTTCTGTTCTAATTCTTTTTATTTTCCAGTTTTTAACCTTTTATACAAACAACGAGGACGTTGTTTAACTTAAGTGGGGGGATAGGAGAATTAGAACACTTAACACTTACTTGTCCTAAACTTTTTCAAAAATTATGCTTAAAATGTGCTTAATATATCAAACTTAAAAAATTTTTAGCATGTTTTTGTTTAAGATCTAAGTTGCATAACTGCACACATGACATTATTTTCAAAAATTGTGATTTTCCAAAATTCACAAATCTATGAGTGTGCCGGTGACTTGTAAACTTTAGAACTTGGCTTGTATACTATTCGAGACCACCATAATGAGTATTATTTATTTAATTGGAATGACTTGTCTAACTTGGTAAAATTCTAGGATTAAACCCAAAAAGCCTTTATATGTTATGTGTTATTAGCTAACTACACTGGTTAGTTAACCCCCGTATAAAACCTTTTGTTACTCTCACTTTTAGAGTAAGATACCCCTAGAAAAACACATCAGAGCCATTCCTTTCGTTTCTTACACCTATGTTTAAAATGTTTCGTTACACCTTAAACCTTAGCCTACCCTGTAGATTAAAGTCCGTGGTTGGTTAATTGCTATAGGCAGAGTGTGTTTCCTTACATTACCTGTGTTCGCGTGCGTAATTCATTATCTATGGTCAGGTCGGGAAATTGCACAATGCAATTGGAGTAAAAGTAAATATTGTATATTTTAGAGTTTATTTTTCGTGTGTTTACTACTTTCACTATTTACCATTATTTCTGAAGTTATGAAAAGTATGAAAAAAATTATCCGGAAAGAAAGTTGTAGTGATGTGGTGAAATTTTACACATCTATGTTTATGTTTCAAAAAAAAAAAAAAAAAAAAAAAAAAAAAAAAAAAAAAAAAAAAAAAAAAAAAAAAAAAAAAAAATCGAAAAAATGAGAAAAGAAAAAAGAAAGAAAAAAAGAGTTGGATGTTTATTTTAAGCCAACGATGTAAAGTTATGTAAGTGGTCGATATCACCACTATTTGTTGTACTATATCTATGGATTGAATGGGAATTGGCAGTTATGGGAACGCCAATTAAGGTTTATTCTTTGATTAAGATCTTGTTGAGTATAATTCGTGTCTACCTAAAGCGTGTGTTTCAAGTGTTAAAGCGTGAGTTATTCAATGATATGAGTCTTATTCATGGGATGGTTGGGATAGTGATTAACCACACTTAGGATTTTAATTTATTTGTTTTGTTTATTTTTGTTTTTACACCAATTTATATCCCAAATGTTATCCATACCCTGTATTGTTCTTTATCCAACCAAACCTTTGATTTATTGAGATTAGGGATTTGAGCAATCTTAAGTATCGTAGTCGTGGATTCGGCTATGTATTTATGATTTTGTCGCCCTTTTTGATATATTATTATTGGTGAAGTTTGGACCTATCTTTAGCCTATTCGAGTTAAGGATTTGAGCAATTGCAAGTATCGTGTTCGTGGATTCGATCATGTATTTGTGATTTTGTCGCCTTTTCTGGAATTTGAGATCGATAGTGAAATAAGAATAATTAACCCTTAAGCCTAAAAACCCTTTTTACCGCTTTAGACTTGTTATTCCTTAGCTTTAGTGGTGGAGATGTGTATACTTGCCAAGCTTATGATAGAATATTCGTCGCGACTGGACAGTTAAACGATTAGATTTGCTTTTATCGACTTATTTTATTTTACTTCTAATCCGTTAAGTGTTTAGTTGTGTGATTATGAAATAAACGAATACATGCTTAACTATAAAAATAAATCCTAACATCTTTTAGGATACATTTTCATAAGTTTTAATCTAAGGTTTACTTGGGGACAAGTAAAGTTCAAGTGGGGGATATTTGATGAACTCAAATAAGTACATTTTATTACTATCATTTATCCTATTAATTTGACTTGTTTTACTATATTATGTATGAGGATTGATACTTAATCGTTTACTTTTGTAATTCTCAGGTAAAAACAAGCATTTGGTGAAACTTGGCGATTTTGGACTAATAATGGAGCAAAACGTGCATAAAGTGAAGAGTCTACTGACATGGACAAGATCAAGTCAATTCTGCTCCAGATGCGCCGCATCTCACTATCAACATGCGCCGCATCTCTATCAAGATATCACCAGATACGATCCAAGATACAAGAGGACATGCGCCGCATCTAATAAAGAGTTACGCCGCATCTTCTGGCGGTGTACGAATATTCCTGAATATTATAATCTTGGACCCCACGCGAAGTTAAGTACATGCGCCGCATCTACTTAAGTAGATGCGCCGCATCTTCCCTCAGACACAAACTATAAATACCCCGTAGACCAGAAGAGTTCCAGAGATTCGAAGTTCGAAAACCTAAAGACCGAACAGAAGAGAAGGACGAATTCAGTCAAGAGGCAGCACAAGACACACCCAAATCGAAGATACAAGAGCTGTAAGAAGGTGCTGCATGTATTTAATTCATTAAGTAGTTTTGTTTTATTGTTTTAGCAAACTTTAATTCATCAGGATTGGTGGCTTGTGTAATGTGACAACGGAAAGATTGCACTCCCTTTAATACTTGCTTTCCCATCAATTAAAGTTTATATGTTGATGTCTTTGGTTACTACTTATTAGTGCATTGACCACCTCTGTGTTTATTAGTGGCTTGCGGGCACCCGACTGCGGGACAAGGTGTGGCTCCCACGGTTGTTTCTAAATTGATCACTTAGGAATAACTTTTAGACATAAGTCGTCATTAAGGGTTTACTCGCCGATGAGAATAGGACCAACGAGAAAGGGTTAATTACATACACTTCATATAAAGCTATCAATAAAACAAGTGACAATCTACTTAATCATAAGGACAGCCCTCTTATTGTCTCAAGTATCTATCTGTGTACGTGTGTGCTACTTGCTGATTCGTGCCTATTTGTTTATTTTATTATTTAATTGCAAACAAAACTGTGCCAGTCTCTCAGGCTGAAACCCCCTTGCGTTAGGATATTAAAATACTGATTAGATTAACGAGATTATACGTTCCACTCTTAGTGATCGACACTCTACTTACCATTATCTTCATACTGACCGGGTACACTGCTCGTTAAGTGTGTGTGTTATTGATAAGTCGGCTAAATATAAATTTAAAACTTGAGTAGGCATTAAAACTGCTAAACCGCAACGACACATCACGCGCATCAATTTTCAAGTGATTAAACCCCAAAGTTTTTCTAAATTGGTTAGTTGAACTTAAGTATGGGGGTGTATCACCGAATTTTAATAAAACGTAGAAATATTTCGTGTGTGTTTCTTTTGTTTTTAGATTACTGCAGGTAATGATTGCGATGCTGGGATGCTAGGATCAAGAATCACCCTGAGCAGAAAATACGGTTTATTCTCTTATTTCCCTATTTCATTCTTTGAAATCGTTTATCACATTGAGGACAATGCTTAACTTAAGTGTGGGGGGGGGGGTGAATAGGAAAATAAGAATAGATTGTATGTTGTGAGCTTAATTTTAAATTTTGTTTGCCCTTGTAATCTAGTTGTTTGTCATTTTAAAGATCATATATTAGAATAAACTGGATTTATCCACTGGTAAAACCCGTAATTTTTGAAAATTTGAGATGTGTCCCGATTAATATTGCAATCCATTCTGGGATTGATAACATTAGTTAGCACATATTATAGCCCTTACCACTAAACTGTGAGGATTTGAGCCTATTCCGTATATAGCATACATCTTTTATGCTTAGATCTTTTTCTATGAGTGTGCCGGTGATTTTATTTATTCTAGAACTTGTACTTGTAAATCATTACGAGACCGTTGTGAGATCACATTTTTGTGATATAAGTGTATATGTGTGATAAGAGGCAACCTTAGGATTTAACCCAAATAAGCCTTCCAAATTGATATTTAGCTAGCTACATTGGCTAAGTTTACCACCAGTATAAACCCTTTTGTTAGCGTTTATCTTTAACGCTAGATACCCCTAGTTACAACCGCTGAGCCTATCTTTTTCTTTTGATAAAACCCAGAAAAATTCAAAAAGATTTTACACCTTTTAGCCTAGCCTTACCCCTAGTCAAGTCTTGGTTGGTTGCTAGCTATTTGGCAAGATGGATGTTATGTGGGAAATCATGAAAGTTCGAAGAAAGTTGCAAACTCCAAAAGATTGTAAAGTCATCGCAATTATATGATGACAAGTGTTTAAAAAAAAAAGTCATCGCAACTATAAGGTGACAAGAATAAGTCAATGGGCTAGTGAATAAAGTATGAATCAAGGAAGTATGGAGTTTCTCGCAAAATGGCATGATAGTGGTTTGTAATAGCTAGTAACATTCGGTTAATAGACTTTGACTAGTTTTTGTTTTTATCATCAAACCTCTCTCAAATATATCCCATGCCTTATCCTACCCTTTTTGACTTTGTGAAATTATTAAATGTATGGACATGTAGTGACCATCCGATTTCTTGAGGAATTGACTAACGTTGTTAGTGATCTAGGGCGTATTTTGGTGACCATCCATTATGCAAGTAACGTTGTTAGTGAACCAAGGTACAATCTAGTGACCATCCGTTATTTGGTAATGCAAGAATTCGTTGTTAGCGAGCTATTATGTTTTGCATGAGATAGTGGCACATAAGTCTGATATTGCCCCTAAGCCTTAAACCCGAATAAAAGTCCTCTTTGACATGTATACTTGGTGCTCACACCATTTCGGTGTAGTTTTGTTTCTTGTACAAGCTTATGGTAATATTTAGATCATGACTGAGCAAATGAGTGTCATTCCTCTTATATACTCCACCAATCATACAAATGAGTGTTTTGAGTGAATTATCGTTCATTTCCCTTTTGTGAGGTGTTTAGTAATGTAGATCATGCAAGAAAATCATTTGGGTATTGTCAAACATCTCGATGCTTCAACCATAAAAGCTTAAAATGATGGATCTAACTTGTACTCGTGCTTGATAGATTTGCATCACATTTTTCTAATCATTCTTGTATGCCATGTGGATAATTGTTTTTATTTCTAGATTTGCTTGAGGGCAAGCAAAGTTTAAGTGTGGGGGATTTGATAACGCTTAAATCTAACATGTTTTTAGTAGCGTTATTTATGTTTTTATATGTGTTTTGTGGTTATATTTATATGCTTTTGTTACTTAATCGTACCAAAGTGTATTTGCGAAGTATATGTAGCCAAAAACAGGAAAAAGGATGAAAAAGATGCAAAAACGAGGAAGAAGGAAATATTTATGATTTCATGAAGATTCTTGTGGCAAGTCCCGCACCAAAAGGTACTTAGAAGAGTAAAAGTCCATGTAGTCAAGTTAATGAGTTTAAAGATGAAGGGAAAGATCAAAGAACCAAGAGCTACGAACAAGAAACAAGTCAAACGGCAAAAGTCCAAAAAGAGTAAATCAGCAAGCTCCATCCGATCGGATGCAGCCCGCATCCGATTCAGATGGAGGTCAGCTTTGAAGACCAACCGATCGGTTGGACGAAATACCGATCGGTTGGATGTCGTCTGATTTCCAAATCTTTATCATTAAGTCTTGTGCTTGCTACACATCCGGTTCTAGGACCTTCCAATCATAATTATTGTCTATTCAATACTACTTGAAGGACAAGAGAAGCATTAATGAACCAAGACCCTTGGTTGGAGTATTATAAGAACCATTTGATGAGTATTGAAAACAACAACTCTCAATCAACAAGTAGAATCCATCAACCACTCATCACACACTCTTAATTTTTGTCCAAAAAGTCCAGGAGCAGAGGAGAGTCGAAGTCAATTTCATTTCTTGTGAGAATCATTTCCTTTTCACTTGTAATCTTATTTTCAATCATTGTAAGACTCTCAATCATGGTTTTTAATGTTCAAGGCTTTAAGATTATGTTTATGTTTGTTATGAGTGGCTAGTGCCTTTGTGCATTTGCTTAGATGATGTGTATTACCTATTTATTGGCATATGATTGTGATAACATGTTTTAATTCAATTTCAAGTTGATTCTAAGAACCAATTGTGATCAAGTTTCATAGTGACATTTGTTGGTCAAGTTTAACTAGTTGCTAGTAATTTTAAGGGTCGAGAGAACTATTGTTATTCAACTAGTTATAATCATTTGTCTATGAATGATTGTTGTCATCCACTATTCTTGATTAAACAAAGAAACTTAATAGTTATTGTTATGAAAATGCTTTTGTCTATCAAAACGGATTGATTTTAAACCATTTCAAGGGTCGAGAGATTAATAGTTTTCCATCAATTGTGACCTTTTGTCTATAATCGGTTACCTTTTGTATTGACCATTTCTTAAGCTTGTTTGATAAAACAAAAGATTGTTTTTGTGTTTAAGGTACACCAACTTATGAACCTTGAATTGATCTTGAATTGATTGGTTAAACGTAATGCTTGTTTTTATAAACTAAGATCTTGACGAAGGTTTAATTTGTAGAAACAATAGATTAGTCACCAAACTAATTATCATAACCAACATGTTATCCAAAGTTATCACAATCATATTAGTCAATTGTAGTACACTAGTCTTAGCAAGTGTAGTTTTTAATCATTTGAATTTCCATATTATCATTATTGCTTCTTTGAGAAATTTTCTTTTAACTTACAATTCGATTCACTACACAAATCCCTGCGAACGATCCCGACTTACCATAAAAATCTTGCTACAACGGACGAGTATACTTGCTCGTATGTGTTGTTCTTAGATTTGGTAATTCACCCTTATAAATTTAAAACTTGCACGAACCGGACACATCAAACAGTTATCATACGAGCATAAAAGCTCCACCATTCGAGGCACTCTACGGTCGTAAGTGCAGGTCCCCAGTTTGTTGGGCCGAAGTTGGTGATGTACAGCTAACAGGTCCAGAGTTGGTTAGAGAGACAACAGAAAAGATAATTCAGATTCGAGAAAGACTCCAAACAGCCAGAAGTCGACAGAAAAGTTACGCCGATGTTCGACGCAAACCATTAGAATTTTAAGGTTGGAGACAAAGTCATGTTGAAGGTCTAGCCTTGGAAGGGCGTGATACGATTCGGGAAACGCGGTAAGCTGAACCCGAGATACATAGGGCCATTCAAGATTCTGGAAAGGATCGGTCCGGTAGCGTACAGACTGGAGCTTCCGTCAGAGCTCAGCAATGTGCATAACATGTTTCATGTCTCAAACCTCAAGAAATGTCTTTCAGACGAAACACTCGTAATCCCATTAGAAGAAATTCAGATCGATGATAAGCTTAATTTTGTGGAAGAACCAGCAGAAATCATGGACCGGGAGGTCAAACAGTTGAAGCAAATTCGAATTCCGATCGTCAAAGTTCACTGGAATTCTCGCAGAGGTCCTGAGTTTACTTGGGAACGGGAAGACCAGATGCGACTCAAATACCCATATCTTTTCACCGAGACCACTCCAGAGAACAACATCAGCTGAATTCAGGGACTGAATTCCTTTTAGGGTGGTCGACTGTCACAACTCGTAATTTTAGGTCATTTTCCAAACCCCGAACATTTACTATTCATGAGTTACTATTCATCAAACACTATTCACCGATCACTATTCATCATTTCACTATTCATTGTTTTTGAAGTCAGTTTGAGACTTTGAGAAGTCGTCAAAAATTTTACTATTCACATGACACTATTTATTCCCGAAGGGAAATCACTATTCATAGGCATTATTCATCATGTCGTAAACCTGGTTTCGGGTATTCAAATGCGCGTCACCAGTTAGGTTTAGCTGCGTATTCATGCATCATCAGCAAAGACACATCATACAGACTAGGGTAGTCTGCATATTATCAGTAACATCATTTCCATATCAGTTCATGCATGTGTTTGTGTAATTTTCATTAACATATGCTTAATTGTTTAATTAACGTTACCACTCAGTCATTTCTACTAACAGTAAACCCAATACTCCCGACAATGATCCTAATACATTTTCAAGCTAATTATAATGATATAGAGATTATATTATTACTTTACCCGGTGTTTTTAAACCAATCGCTATATTTTTTGTTTGACGCTTATAACTCCGTCGTTTTACGAAATTTCAATCCGATTATCATTCTAACACCCGATTCTTGCAAGGAACATGATTTTACAATTTTTACAACTTTGTCTTATCTCATCTCACCTAGTCACGAGTTATTTCTAGTTAACTCGGTACCCGATAACACCCAATGTATACACAAATCAACTAATACTTAAACTAATGGAGGACACTTGGCAAGTTAACATCAAATCCTTCCCCATTAGCCACATGTGCCGCCCCCTATCCCCCCCCCCCCCTTTTAGCTTAATGCATCCAAAATCTCATTAATGAATTACTTGCATTTTATTTCCAATCCACTAACTCAAAGACATATACATAAACCATTAGCTAACAAAAAAGATCAAACCCCTTCCACCCAATCACCTAGGATCGGCCATAACCAAGAACACCATCAAAATCCATACAATTTTCAAGAACAAATCATAATCATACTCCATTTGCCTTCATAGTTATGGATTTGTGATCAAACCTCAAGTTTATTACTCATTTCTTATCAAAACTCATCCAATCATCAAGTAAGTTTCAAGAATATGTTTTGATCATTTTATACTTTCATTTGATTCATATATTCATGTATTTTCAAGTTATATTAGTCATCCATGCAAGATACTTATGTTTTACATACCACATTTGAACATAAACTCTTTAAATCACTATATCTATAAGTTTCACTAATGATCTCATGAAATCCACCAAAGTTGGTGATGTTTAGGACCCCATGACACCCTAAGAAGGTGTATGGTAGGATTTTCGAACTTGTGGAGTTGATTTGAGTTAGTATGATCAAGTTTAGAACCAAGGAAGTGAGTTTTTAACAATCTAAAATAGCTACTGTCCAAAAACGTGTAAACTGGAAAACTCAGTAATTTTTAGTATATTTTGGCCTTCATATTCAGAAAGTTCTTTCAAAAACGAAACCGTGGCCGCAAGAATCACTAAAACCCGACTTATAACGGAGGAGATATGATTTTTCGAAGTTAGACAACGAAAACTAATTTTCTGAAAATTTAGTTGCTGATCGCCGAGATTCAAAGGACAAAATGAGGCGTTAGACGTGATCTAGATGACCCGACCCATTCAGATTATGTTAGTTCATGTTTATACGAAGCCGTGGATGTAAATAACGTAGAAAACGAGCTTGTAACGGCCGAGTTATTCACGTTTGGAGCCCGACGTACCATGTTTATTTTGACAGCCACTATTAGAAAGTGTTCTAAATATTAAAACTAGTGTTTTTGCGAAACATAACGTTGTTAGCCGATTTTCTAATTGATCGAGGCGTGTAAAATCGAAAGTTAAAGGGAACGACATTTATACATTGTTAAAAGGTTTTCAAAACGTCGAGTTTGATCAACTAACATGTAACGTGCAATATTTCGCGACTAGTTTCACGAAGCCATTTTGGGCATATTTTCACAAGTTAAGGAAAATATTAAATTGCGATGAAAACGCTACATTTTGCCGATAGAACACCAAACAAGGATCGTGGAGTACCGTTTCAACATGTTTACGCAAAAAGTAGTTTATAACTTAACGAGACGTCAAAAGTGTATTTTTCGTCGATAAAAGTTATTTTCAAAACTAACAAGTGGTATCGTTAACATACGTATTTACATGTGTTGCATTGTATCATTGCTTACATTGGATCACATCATTCATGATAGGTCGTGGTTAGAGACCGAGCTTTATTTCATCATATCCATCATTGTCATTGTTGCTATATCATATCAGGTGAGTTTTCATAGCCCCGTTTTAAATTGTTTATTGATTTCTAAACTCTCGGGGGAGAATACATTGCACCATTTTCAATTGCGGACCAAAGTATGCAAACTCATTACATTGCTTAAGTTACATCATTGCCCAGATCAAAGTCCCCTTTTATTATCATGAACCGTTAATTGTTAGCAAGCGAGAGTGAGTGAATAGATCTATTGAGGGTGACTCCTCCGTTCGGGTTGGTCGCGCCAACTTGTCAAACGAACGCATTTCATTTCTGTCATATTAGAGTGATTGGCAAACACTCAGTTGGGGCATTTCATTCAGTCTAGCTTTGGGGTCATGAGCTTAAGAGCTAATGTATCATTTTTATGTGGCATTGTTTTGTCATACACTTTATACTTGTGGTATCCGTACAATATTTCATTTACATAAACCTATGATCTCACCAACATTTTTGTTGACCATTTTTAGCAATGTATTTTCAGGTAATTAAGGTATCGCATGTTGGCTTTCATATGGACATCATGGAGTCGCGGAGTCGACGCGTCTCACTTTATATTTTATGCACTTATCCATCGTTTGAATTGTATGAACTTGTTTTTCTGAAAACTTGTTTCACCTTTTGGGACCTAGCTTTATAACTCTGAATATTTTTAAATAATCAAACGATGTATTTTCTAAACGACACTTTAGGTCATTCAATATAACTGTAACTTTGGGGCTATGACCAGTCGTGCCCCTGAATGACTAATTCCGCTGCAAGTCACGAAATTTGGGGGTGTGACAGGTTTCCAGCTCGTGGCAGGTGTTACCTCTAACACAAGTGTGCTAGATTCACGTTTGCTCGTTGTTCTCTCTACCAGATGTCCTTGGACTAACACATTATACAAAAGTATAAAATGGTAGAGAGTGAGTTATGTCAGTTACTGTCTTACTAACTAAGCCATCAATTCTAATACAAAACATCATAATAAGATTTCAAGAAAGAAGTTTTAAAGAATCAGTTAACTTAGGTATAAGACCTTTGTTAATGGATCCACAAACTCTATCCATCATCAACCTATTATGTCAGAAACTAAGCCACCAAATGCTTCTCACACAATTGCACTAGTAATTCCTTTGTGCTTAAATGATCCATACCTGCAATTGTTAGTCCAAAACCAAGAAAACAAATTGCAAAGCATTTGCTTCATAACTGTATAAATATATGACTAACAGTTCTAAAAAACAGTCTAAATTTGTACTAGCATTACAAAATATACATAACAGTACTAATTGACAAGCCTCGCAGTATAAATTCATTTTAATGTACAAAAACAAAAAGATTAAAAACTTTAAGGGTTAAGCATTCCATTACTTGCTACCAAGTATTGAAACCTTCCAACATCAAAGGCTTTTGTGAGAAGATCTGCAAATTTTTTATCTGTATCAATTTTGATAACTTGAATTAACTTTTTCTCATTGCAGTCTCGTATAAAATTATGCCTAATTTCTATGTGTTTTGTTTTAGAATGTTGCACTGGATTTTTAATAATGCATATTGTACTGCTATTGTCAATATATATCATGGTGTTCCTAAAATTATACCTATAGTCAAGCAGTTGATTTTGAATCCATAGCACTTGACCACAGCAACGTGCAACAACTACATACTCAGCTTCAGTTGTAGAAGTTGCCACAATTGTCTGCTTCTTACATTGCCATGATATAAGTCTGCAACCAAGGAACTGACATCCACCAGTTATTGATTTCCTATATAGACTTGCACCAGCATAATCACTGTCTGAATATGCCACCAAGTCAAAAGGTGAATCCCTAGGATACTAAAGGCCCAACCTAGGTTGACCCTTAAGGTATCTAAAGATCCTCTTGATAGCAGTTAAATGAGAAGCCTTGGGAGTGACTTGAAACCTTGCACAGGCACACACAACAAACATGATATCTGGTCTTGATGAAGTAAGGTACATCAAGGAACCTATCATTGATCTGTAGGTGTGTACATCAACACATTCTCCATCAGCATCTTTAACCAAAGGTTTCTCTGGATCAACTGGTGTGCTTGCCACTTTAGCATCAGTAAACTGAAACTTCCTTAGTATCTATGTCACATATTTATTCGGACTGATAAATATGCCTTCAGTTGATTGCTTCACTTGCAACCCTAAAAAGAAGGTAAGTTCCCCCATGGAACTCATCTGAAACTTATCATGCATAAGTTTCTCAAATTCCAAGCACATTTCCTTCCTTGTGGATCCAAATATAATATCATCCACATACACCTATACCAGCAAGATATCCTTCCTGTTCTTCTTGATGAATAGTATCTGATCAATCTTGCCCCTTTGAAATCCATTCTCTAATAAATAAGAAGCCAAAGTCTCATACAATGCCCTTGGAGCTTGATGTAGTCCATAAAGAGCTTTCACAACCTTGTACACCTTGTCAGGATGTTCTGGATCAACAAAACCTAGAGGTTATGAGACATACACCTCCTTTTCAATAGTACCATACAGGAAGGCACTCTTAACATCCATCTGGTAAACAGTAAAGCCCATGAAAGAAGCATAAGCTAAGAATAGTCTGATTGCTTCAATCCTAGCTACTGGTGCAAAAACTTCTTCATAGTCTATTCCCTCTTCTTGTGTATATCCCTGGGCTACAAGCCTAGCCTTGTTTCTGATCATAATTCCCCTTTCATCTCTCTTGTTTCTGAAAACCCATTTGGTTCCAATTACTCTCATACCCTTGGGTAAATCCACTAGTATCCAAACCTTCTGAATCTTAAATTGGAGAAGATCCTCTTGCATTGCTTCTACCCAGCTTGAGTCTTCTAAGGCTTTGAGAACATTTTTGGGTTCAGATTGTGAGAAGAAACACACAAACAAGCATGTGTTGGCATCTTCATGCTTCTTTGCTTCATAAACAGCACTAAGAAACCTTGTTGGTCTGAAGTCATATCCTTTTGTGTATTGTAGAGAGAACTGGATGGGTGGGTGGTAGATTATTGATATCCACCTCATCTTTTGAGAAATCAGCAATATTAGTATCTGATAGGCCAGCAGTATGAACATTTTGCCTAGCAGTACTAACTTGGGGCTCAACAGTATAATCTTCATTTGTACTGTTTTCTTGATTCTCTTGATCTTCAGCTCCATCTTCATTGTTTCCATCTTTAATACCTTCTTTGGCTTCATCAGTAGAAGGTTCCTCATTCCTTGAAGATGAATCCACACTCTTCCATATTGGCATCAGTAAATGATCTTGATCTTTCTCCTTTCCCAAGCCTGCTACATTTGTTGCAACATCAGCTTCTGAACCTGCAAAATCATTAGAAAAGGTTCATGTAACAACTGGCACATAGTTCATTGATTGGGTTAGAGTATCAAGGTCAAATAGCCATTTTGGACCTTCACCTGCAATATTAGATTTATTTTCTAGAAACTGAACATGCAGGTTTTCCTCAACTTTCCTTGTTCTTGTGTTGTATACTCTAAAGGCTTTGCAATTTAGTGAGTAACCAACCAAGAATCCTTCATCTGATTTGCCATCAAATTTGCCTAGATGTTCTAAGGTATTTAGAATAGTTACGTGACACCCAAAAGGTCTTAGAAATCCTAATGTCTAAACAGCTCATATGGTGTCTTGTTGTATGGTTTAACTACCAAAACCCTATTCTGCACATAACAAGCAGTATTAATTGCTTCAGCCCAAAAAGTGATGGGCTGCTTAGAGTCAGCTAACATGGTTCTAGCAGCTTCTATTAGTGTTCTATTTCTCCTTTCAGCAACCCCATTCGGCTGAGGAGTTCTTGTCACACCTCGCCAATGGCGGAAACGCGAGTGCAACATCATGGATATCATCACAACACTTGGTGTCTAAATAGAGAAAATACTACATGCAAATAAATAGAGCAAAGTACAAACACAAAGTGTTGTAACGATACCCCCAAATAAATATCCAAAACAATCTCCAAGATATCTCCATTAAAACATAAAGTAAAAATGAAAGTCATTCAAGTATCACAAACAAAATCCATCTTAATCAAACTAAACTCAAATATAAGCCATCCTCAATGCAAACTAGGTCTCTTCTAATCGCGCCCTTCTATCTTAGCCTTAGAATGCTCACCTGAAAATGATGCTTAAAACGTCAACATAATGTTGGTGAGATTCATAGGTTTAAGACACACAAAACACCTCGATTATCGATTTACTGTGATTATAAAACATAGTATAGCATTGCAGGACAGTAAAAGTAAAGTTATCATACAACTAACATGCAATCACAGCTTACGGGACAGAACGTGCCCACCGATCCAAGTATAAATTGGGACGGAACGTGCCCACCGATCCAAACACCACATCAATTGGGACGGAACGTGCCCACCGATCCAAATACCACCACAATTGGGACGGAATGCGCCCACCGATCCAAGATAATTATAATGAGTAGAGCCACTAGGACTTTCCCACTCAAATAATCACCACAATTAAACACCACAATAACATGCAGTATACATACAATAACCATTACAAGTCCATGCATTTTAACAACACATAATCACAGTAACTCAAAAAGAATTTTAACAAGCATCATCTCCATCCCAAGTTTAAAACAAAGTAAAAATATGGGACTATGAACTCACCTCAACTCCGCAGCTTCCAAACAAGCAACTCACAAATCTATACAACACAATAATATCACATTACACGCGACCAAGCCAAAAGCTATAGTCCATGTAACACATATATATGATGGATGTCTAAGGTTCATATAACCCGCCATGGATTACCTAGACTCCATAATAATCACTACCAACACCTATACTCACTAAATCCCTTAAATAAAACATCTCAGAAAATGCTGATTTTTAGGGTACTTTCACCCACATAAAATCATAGTGAATAACGCTTCACAACTCACACCAAAAATTTACCATGGTCCTTCATAAGCATAAAAGCTTTTCCCAGAAGGCCATGCACTAAAAACACACACAAGTATTCAATGAAAAATCAAACATGTCATCTATCCAGATTCGGATCTGATCGGACATCAACAAGTTTTGACCTCTTAGACATACTCGCACAACTTATTATCATCTAATTTTTCGCGTGGAAGTCAAATATAATATAGAACTCAATTCCCAGAGAAATCCTAACCATAATTACACTTTAAAAGTCACCATTGACCTTAATACTTTTACCCTAATTCTGTCCTGATTTAACTGTTTTGACACCTTAATTTACAAAAATCGTTTGACTGCCTTCCCGACCTCAAAATTGATCGTGGTCGGACTTTTTGGAAAGATCTTTTTCTAAACTATAATTTAGACATAAAATTCGTGATCTAACTCATTTTCATCTATTAATTACAATCACATCTTTACAGCCTATTAATTCTGCCAGATTCCTAACTCATTAATTAACATGTTTCTAAACCCTAATTACCTCACCAATCATCATAATATTACTAATTAATGATCCCAATATGTTTAATATCTGTATTTTACAGAAATCTAATAATCCTAGATCCATCACAATATGTTTCTAAACCCTAATGATCCTAATATGTTTAATATCACATCTTTACAGTCTATTAATTCTGCCAGATTCCTAACTCATTAATTAACATGTTTCTAAACCCTAATTACCTCACCAATCATCATAATATTACTAATTAATGATCCCAATATGTTTAATATCTGTATTTTACAGAAATCTAATAATCCTATATCCATCACAATTTGTATTACATGAATCATAAAAATTAATGAAGTATAAATATTATAAATTTACCTTGATTATTATATGATGAAAACCCAAAAAAAATATTCTTCTTCTCTTCCTCTCCTTGCTTGGCCGAATTTTTCATTAGGTTGGAATGAGGGTTTTTGGTTTGTATTTATAGACCTCTAGAAACCCTAAGTGAATAATTTTTCCTCCAAGATACAATCCTAATCAAACTTGGTTTCCTTATTTTCTTTGTTTCCCCCCATTCGGCCGAATATTATATAGGGATAATGACAAAAATAGCCCAAACACAAATGGGCGCTTCCCTATCTAACCCGAAATCCAAAAATAATTGTGTTGCCCAGGGCAACCGGCATTTTTTGGGGCAACCGAAGGATTTCCAGTGTATTTTTTGGGCAACAATCGCCCTTTTTTGGGCAACTGGGGGCATTGCCCAGGGCAACCGGGATAGAAATATCCATTTGGGTTTTGGGCTATTTTAGTAATTATCCCTATTATATATATATATATATATATATATATATATATATATATATAATATATATATATATATATATATTATTAAATTTAATTATTACACTTAAAACCTTGTACTCTTTGTATTTTATAAAAACCCTATACTTAAATTAACACCTTACGCGATAAACTTACGTTTTTACGACAACCCGAAAAAATATTATTTTCACTCAAAGTTTCCAAAAATAGATTTTTCATACTTAATATTCACAATAACCAACTCCATGTAACTTACTTATGCTCAAAAAACTTGAACAAAGAATCGTTACACAAAACCACAAAACCCCAACAAAATACACAAGTCATTTCCACACCACAAAGGCGATCAAAATGAACTTATCCCGAAATCTGACACTACTCAACATGACAAAATCTCACACCAAGGGATTTAGTGCTAACTCACATACTTATTACCCATAAACCGCACATATACCACACATAAGCACATAGTACACATCACATAAAAGTTAAATAGATTGAGACTATTAGTCAAACTAACCTGCAAAAATCACGGTTGTTACATCATCCCCCACTTAGGGAAATCACGTCCCGAGATTTATTAGCTCGCCTCATCACTCTTCCCAGCAAATAATTTAGGATACTTGGACCTCATCTGATCCTCACGTTCCCAAGTAAACTCAGGACCCCGCTTGGAATTCCAACGTACCTTCACCAACGCTATCTTACCACGTTTCATACTCTTGACTTCTCGATCCATAATCTCGACAGGTTCCTCAACAAAGTGAAGAGTCTTATCAATCTTAATCTCATCCAATGGCACATGCAAACTAGCATCCGCCAAACATTTCTTCAGATTAGATACGTGAAACGTATCATGCACACTACTTAACTCCTCAGGTAATCTCAACCGATATGCCACAAGTCCAATCCTTTCCGTAATTTCAAACGGTCCTACATATCTTGGTGCTAATTTGCCTTTCTTACCGAAACGCACAACACCTTTCCAAGGAGACACTTTTAGCATCACAAAATCACCAACACTAAACTCCAAAGGTTTACGGCGATTATCCGCATAACTCTTTTGGCGATCTCTTGCTGCCTTAAGTCTTTCCTTAATCCGAAACACCTAATCCGTAGTCTCTTGCACTATTTCAGGACCAATTAGTTGGCTTGTTCCAACCTCTGCCCATAGAACAGGTGATCTATACTTCCTTCCATACAACATTTCAAACGGTGCACATCTAATACTGGAATGATAGCTGTTGTTATAGGAAAACTCCGCCAAAGGCAGATGAGTATCCCAGCTTCCTCCAAAATCAATAGCACACGCCCTAAGTAAATCTTCCAAAGTCTGAATCTTTCGCTCACTTTGCCCATCAGTTTGTGAATGATAAGCAGTGCTCATATCCAATCGTGTATCTAACGCCTTCTGCAACGATTGCCAGAACCGCGAGGTAAATCTACTATCGCGATCAGAGATAATCAACACAGGCACACCATGTCTCGCCACAATCTCATTAATATAAATTCTCGCCAGCTTCTCCATCTTATAATCCTCACGAATGGCCAGAAAATGTGCAGACTTCGTCAGTCTGTCCACTATGACCCATATCGTGTCATGTTCATTACTTGTTCTAGGCAACTTAGTAATAAAATCCATTGTTATTCTCTCCCATTTCCACTCTGGAATCGGCGGCTGCTGTAACAATCCAGAGGGTTTCTGATGCTCAGCCTTAACTTTCAAACAAGTCAAGCATTGGCTAACATATTCAGCTATTTCCCTCTTCATTCCCGGCCACCAGTAAGCATCTCTAAGGTCATAATACATCTTGTCCGATCCTGGATGAATCGAGTATCTCGACTTATGAGCCTCATCCATTATCAACTTCCTTACACCTCCTACCGATGGAACCCATATTCTATCTAAGAAATACAGTCCACCATCCTCCTTTTTCTACATTTGTTGATCCAATCCACGCAGCATCTCCGCGGTCGCATTCTCATCCTTAAGAGCTTTCTCTTGTGCTGCTAATATCTTACCCTTAATTTCCGACTGTAATGTCATACACATCACTCGTACACGCTTAGGCTTAATTCGCTCATTTCTGCTTAAAGCATCAGCTACCACATTCGCCTTTCCAGGACGATAGCGAATCTCACAATCATAATCACTAAATAACTCAATCCACCTTCTTTGTCACATATTCAGCTCCTTCTGACTGAAATATGCTGAAGACTCTTATGATCTGTATAAACAACACTCTTTGTGCCATACAGATAATATCTCCAATTCTTGAGAGAAAATACTACCGCACCAAGCTCTAGATCATGAGTGGTATAATTTTTCTCATGAATCTTAAGCTGTCGAGATGAGTAAGCATCTCTAAGGTCATAATTCGTTTCTCATCATGACTCAAATATTTGTCAAAGACTATTATGACAAACTCAACTTGTCCAGAAATGTACAATGATCACTCAAAGATCATGCGTGACAAGTTTGAGATGAGCATGATGAGTGAATCAAGTTTCTTTCCTAGCACTCATCTTATATCACTTGAAGATAGCATCCTTTTAAGTATACTAAAGTGTGTGTATGTGTGTGTCTATATATATATATATATATATATATATATATATATATATATATGTGTGTGTGTGTGTGTGTGTGTGTGTGTGTGTGTGTGTGTGTGTGTGTGTATGTGTGTGTGTGTGTGTGATGTGTGTGTATAAGATACTTAGCCTAGAAAAACCTTAATCAATACTAACGCCCATGTCCACGAAGATGAATCTCACAAGAGAAGATGAAGGTGAGTATGCGGATAATACTAGGTTAGGGGCATGATAGGTAAATTAGTTTACCTAACGGCAAGTAGGCCCGACATCATGTATAGTGTCTGGCTTTGTGCCCGCTTGTAAGAAGGATTCCAAAACTTCTTAACCTAAAGCGTTTGATGTATCTTCCGATGCATTAATGGCACTATACACTTGAGATTAGGATGTCTCAAGGAGATTGGTGTAGAAATTGTAGTCTATACCAACTCTGATAATGCCGGAGATAATGTGGATTGATAAAGAGAGAGTGATGTTTATTCCCTCATAGGTTGTTGTCAAACTTCTTGGTTCTCCAAGAAACAAACCACTCTTACAATCTCCACTACCGAAGTCGAATACGTAAGCGCTGGAAAGGCATGACAACAAGCACTATAGATGAGACAAGCTAAAATCAAATGAGACATCCATCTTAACGACACTCCTGTGAAGAGTGATAGCCGAGGTGCAAATAGACTTGACCAAGAACCCCGTGGATTGCTCATGTACGAAGCTTATCGAAGTATATCATCTCCTCCTTCGCGGTGATGTCAAAAGAGAAATATTTTCATGGAAAAGTATCCCTTAAAGGACAACATCATCAATGTTCTAACCAATACGTTCCTTACACCCCTCTCTTGACTATTTGAATATTTCTTCGGAAGTATTGAAGTCATCTCTCATATCTCATCTCATGACTTTATAAATATTTCACTGGAAATATTAAAGTCATTTCTAACGTCTCGTCTTGTGACTTCTTAAGTCATCCTTCTCATCCCACTCATGACTATTTCAATATTTCAATGGAAATATTAAAGTCATCCTTTACGCTCTTCGCTCAATATTTCACTGGAAATATTGAAGTGATTCTGTAGGGTATTCACAATGCAAGAAACACTTGTTTGAGGCCTTGATATGGATCGAATAGACAAGAACTAGAGAGAGAGATGGGAACTTCTAGTGAGAGAAACACTATGTGTATTATCTTGAAAATAATGAGAGTTCCAACCCTTCCCTTGCAAGGGAAGGGGGATTTATACATACTACTTAATATGCCCCTAGTGGGCTGTGGAGAGAGATGACAAAGGGTAAAGACCCGACCCACTCCACAATACTAATAATAATAACTACGCTACTACTAATATTACTAGTTATCCTACGAGCTATGATGTGCTAATAAGTACTCGGGGTGACCAAGTCTTCAACTGAATATTCATATTCCTAACAGATTCCTTACGTCTCGATTTGTGACTTTTTAAGTCATCTCCCTCATTCATATCATGATCCTTAGATATTTCACTATAAATATTGAAGTCATTTCTCTCGTCTCGTATCATAACTCTATGAGTCATTCGTCTAATTCCGCTCATGACTAACTAAATATTTCATTTGAAATATTGTAGTCATTCTCTAAATCTCAACTCTTGACTTCTATATATTTCACGGGAAATGTTAAAAGTCAATCCTCATTTTCCTCCAATGACAACTTAGGCATTTCCTTGAAAATACTAAGGTCATTCCTTGTCATCTCGCCTAATCGTTTTCGTCTAAGAGTTTATTAGGTATAAACTTTTTCCTCGCGTCAAAAAGTCTTACTAAATAAGTAAGATTAATCAGTCAAGAGTCGAAACAGAACAAAAATGGGTTTCACAGACACACGGCTCCACTAAAGTGGCACGGCACCACTAATGTTTAGCGGTACCATGGTACCGTATATCTGAGAAAGCCCGTTTTTCTTCTATTTTCCTTCTGCACACTCATTTCAAACAAACAAAATAACTCACACCTGCTATCAAAACCGAACCCAACATAAAAATCCAATTACACTCTTGCTAATCAAGATCGAGGCATTGCAATCAAACAATCCTAATCACTACAACACAAATTGTAAGTTAATTATCTTTAATTTCTTTTCAATTTGAGTCTAGGGTTTGTTCTTATGCATAAAATCGAATTGGGGGTTTTCAATTTTTGTTGAACTTTTATGCAATTAAGACTAGGATTAGACAATGTAGAACTTACATGATTCCCAAATCATAGGATTTTCATAAACCCATTTATATTGCATAAACTAGTCCGAATTTAACCATTTAAATCGGATTAAGATTAATTATTTGTAATGGAATCATGTCTAGGATGACTAAAATTGGATTAGGAATGATTAACATTGAGGCTTTTCAATTTTAAAATTTTGGCGCCACGTTGAGGCGTTTGCCAAACACCCCAATTCCATCATTTTCGAAAAAGTTCACGTGTCTAGGATCATGAAATCTTTTTCGTGCATTGTTGATACAAACCAAAAATGTTTTTGCATGCATACATGATCTCACAAATATTGATCGAATTACATAACTAATATGTATTCTTCGACGTATTTGCTTGAGCAAAATTGAAGTTAGGAGTGTTTGGGTAATCTCATTAGGTTTGTTTTTAGAGTCGAGATTACCGCACCTCCACATTGTTTGCATTTAGGCACAAACACACTAAGAATGTGATCATTGAAATGCAACAAGTTAACATATACAAAATTATATTTTTGTAGGTAACAATGCCTCTTACGGATTATCAAGATACCAAACCTTACATTCCCCGTCTATTAGACGATCCAAACATCCCCGATGAGCAAAAAGCTTATCTTGCTAAAGTCCAAGATCGATATATACACGAAGGTCGTGTAGTCGATGCTCATTTCGTTCTCTTGGATAACATCCAAGCTTGCTTCCCTACTATTGACTTTGATTGTTTATACAAAATAAACAATCAAATTTGTCCTCGTTTTGTCCTCGAATTTTATAGTCGAGTCCACAACTTCAATGATCTTGTAGGTAATGTTTTCCTTGATTTGTGGATCCGAAACCAAAACATCACCTTGTCCATCTCCGAGCTTGGTGACATTCTCGGTGTTCCTTCATATGGTCAGTGTTCTTACACTGAAGACCATTCCCTAGAGTCACTCTTCTATAATCTTGAAAATCAAGGTGCTTATCATACCGAAATCCCCACCCTTGAAGCCATAAAACACCACATCCAAGTTCCTCGAGTCGCCAACACGAATCAAAAGCGTGATGGTTCCATCGTCCATCTTGATCCCAACCGCATCTACCTCAAAGAACTCCTTCCCGACCTCAGAAGTTGGGAACTTCTTCTACGTGAGAACGTGTTGAGCCTTGCGGGCAACCGGGATCACGTGTCGGCGAGTCTCGCCCACATGCTTTATTGTCTTAGTATCGAGGAGCCATACAACCTCGCATACTACATGGCCAAAAGGATGGCCAACATCCATAGTCGTTCCAATAAGCTCATGCCATATGGTATGTTGCTTACTCGTCTCTTCAGGTGGGTTATGGAAAATTTCCCACATCTTAATGATGTCGACTATGTCCTAGTCAATCCCGTCATGAAACCCCTTGGTAGACCACAACGTCGCACAAAGCAACGTAAGGACAAAGGGTCCAAACGAGGTCGTAAATCCACTTCCGATATCCCTCTCTCTTCTTCCTCCTTCGGTCATGGTTCGTCATCTCAACCTATGGATGAGGATGATGATGAGGTGAACGAAGAAGGAACGTCTCATCCTCGTACTCCCTCTCCCGACACCTTCTTTCGCAACCTTGACATGTCATCATTCGCACAAACCACCGACCTTCCCTTCAACCAAACCAACTTAACTTCGGTGATGAGAAGGCAAACAACCATGTACAATCGACAAGTGTCGATGCATGAGCAAACAATCGGTGGGTTCAAGTCCATTGGCAAGGCAATCAAAGGGCTAGAGAACAAGATAAAGAAGTTAGGGAAGAGAAGAGATTAGAGACTACTAATTTAAGTAGTGTCACTAACTTAAGTATTATTAAGCTATTATTAGTGGGGTCATGACAATGTCCATCTAACATTAACAAGTTTAAATTGTCTTAACAATTTTTACTTGACATTGGATACGTTAACAAGTTAATCAATCTTTGTGTTTTATTACCCTTGTGAGCTTTGTCTAGTTCATAATTTTTTTTATTGCATGCAATAGATGATAAAATTGCCTAGAATGATGCATGTTTAATAGTTGCCTAAACAATAGATAATCACATGACATTGTTTGTTGCTAGTTGAGACTAGTGTTGGGAAAACTATGTGGTATTCTTTAGTGAATTGAGGCTTTGGGATTTGCTGCAAAAAATCCACCCAGAATTACCCATTTAGGCAACCTAGAACCTTCAGGACTGGAAAAAGAGTCAACTGAGGGCCACGGCTCCACTAAATTTAGTGGTGCCGTGATACCTTTAGTGGTACCGTGCCCTGGGAAGTCGAATTTAACTGTTCTCTTCCACTTTTTGACTATCTTTTCCTGGAAATCTGCAAACACAACTTGATTCCAATACACCCAAATCCCCAAATTCACCATCCTACCCAACCTTGCATGTTTTGATTTGGCTATATAAGCTAACATCATACATTGCTCATCCTCACCACCTCACATTCACCATACAATTATCATGTCTTCAACAATGGCTACCACTTCACACAAAGCTAAAAAGCCAAGATTTAACCTCAAGCCAACCAATGAGACAATTCTTATTGATCAATGGATCAAGAATGTCCACACTCCACAAGCCTCAACCAAACCTTCCAATGAGATGATTCTCATTGATCTAACTTTGGATGATGATGCAGAAGCCCACACACCACAAACCTCAACCAAATCAACCTCCTCAATCTCTACACCCCAAGCTCCATCAAAGGCCAACTCAACAAGGCCAACATCATCATCCACCTCCACCACAAGAATCACCACACCCTTGTCTCAACCAAGTCCTATTCAACAACTAGCCTTAACACTCACCTTATCACCATCAACTCCCTTTGAATTTGGCACTAACACATCATCCTCATCACTCTCACCATCACCACAACCACTAATGGGTCATCCCATTCTTTATCCCCTACAACCACATACCCTAAGTTGTCCTTGTTGTCATCACAACCAACACCTCATCATGTGCCTTAGAGATGAATTGAGCCTTCAATTCTCCTACCTTGAGCGCCTTCTCAAACCACCACAAGGACCCATCATTCTACCTCCACCACCACCCAATAGCCCACACAACTAAACACGGTTATGTTTAGTTTCTCCAATAAAAGCTTAGGACCCTTTTGACATTTAAAGCAAATCTTGAAGTCTCATATCACTAAGGATGTTTATGTGCTTTCTTGTTGTTTGTTTTGCTTCCATGATGTAGTCATACTTATGTATGACATTTGTTTTCTTTTTATGAATGGGCTTTCATGTGGTTGTTTCATTCTTATTTTTATGCTTGGCTACTTAGTCATTCTTTTTGTGGTTGGATATTTGTCATAAGTGCTACATGTTAGATTTTGTATATGTGTTATCTAACCTTGTTTTGTAGCACGAATCATTGCTCAATTCCTTGGTGTCCTCCAAACGAGGGGGAGTATACATCAAGGGGGAGCCTTAGCAACCTTTTTGCTTCGACAAAAAGGGGGAGAAATGGGAGTAAACTCATTAAAAACTTGTTAAAATTAATTTTAACCTAAAATGAGTTTATGTTTTGTCATCATCAAAAAGGGGGAGATTGTTGATGCAAATAATGTTCTAAAAACGTTATTTCTATCTTTCGACAACTTCACATTTTGAGGATGACAAAATGTGAAATCACGTTACGTTAAAATTAACGTAAACAAGTTTTTAATCGGAAGATCCCGTTTCTACACAAATCACTCTAGAACAAATTTACAACTTAACTAATGATCAAAGAAGTGAATTTGAGTTTTAGACATCACATTTTTATGTGACAAAACATTTCTTTCAAAAATATACTTTACAAATTATTTTTGAATAATTAAGAAATGTTTTAATGGAAAAATAAGTTTAAAATACATAACAGCCATTTCCCCCCCCCCCCCCAAAATCAGCTCCAAACTTCCCCAAATAAGTTTTCACCAGAAAAGACAAAATATGGAGCGTCTTTTTCTAACATGGTTCCACTAAATTTAGTGGAGCCGTGGGTGATTTAGTGGAGCCGTCCCTCTATAACAGCCAGATTTTTTCTACCTATAAATACCAGCCCTGTTCACAGTTCTTGGGCATCCTTTTTTACACAGAACTCTCTGAGTTTAATACTCTCTTCACATTTTCTTTCTTTGATCATTTAGATTAGTTTTCTTTTGTTTAAGAGTGATCCTTTCATCCTATCAAGTGATCCTCTTCATTCCTCTTCAATAGCAAGAGAAGAACACAAAGTATCCAAGTAGATACAAAGTGTTGTCATTCCTCTTCAAGTGCAAGAGAAGAACTCAAGGTATCCAAGAAGATACAAGAGTTGTAGTTTTAGTTAGGGGTCTTGTAACATTTGTTACACACTTGTTGTATCATAGCATACATCAAGATCATTTTTCTTTTGTGAGAGAGTGAGTGAAGATCATTGTGATCTTATAAGAGATATTGATTATCTCTTGAAGCCAATGGGCTAGTGTGATTGATCAAGTTGATCAAAGGTAGCTAGAATAGGTTGAGTGAAGTGAGAGTTGATCATTGTGATCGTGTCGAGATCTTGGAGATCTCTTGAAGCCATTGGGCTTGTGTGATTGATCAAGTGGATCATAGGTAGATCGGGTAGATCGAGTCTTGTGTGAAGTAGTAAAGGATCAAGTCGATCGTGGTAGATTGGTGCTAGCTAAGATTAGCACTTGACATCTAGCTTAGTATCGGAAATAGGATAAGCGACGTGTACGGTTTTCTCCGCCTAAAGGGAGGTTGTTGACATAGTGCTTGAAACTCTCGAGTGTGGTACTCGGGGAGTGGAGTAGGGCGAAGAAGAACTTCGTCGCTGAACCACTATTAATCCTTTGTCCCAGTTTGATCTTTCCATCTCTACTCTTTACTTTCATTACTTATTATTAGTTAGTTTATTTAGTAGTTCATATTGGTGTTGATTGATTGCACATAAGAATCGAATCAAAGGTTTTCAATAGTAAAATTTTCAAGAAGTCTTAAAAGAATTAAAAGAACTTAAAAAACGGTAAAACTATTCAACCCCCCCCCCTTCTAGTTTTCCACAAGACGTATTTATAGTTATTTTTAACGAAAAAATAAATTTAAAAACAATGGCGCAATTTATAACGTCACACGAGCATTTTTGCTACGACAAACGAGCCCGAGAAAGGTTATTTCAAAAGATTAGAAAATTTTCACTTTTGGCCCCTCCTTGCGACATTTAACCCGCGCCCCTCCAAGTATACGAAATGACAGAAATTGTCCTTGGGAGATATATAACCAGGCCTTTCCCCCTCATTTGTCCATTTCTTCCATGAACCCTAACCCTGAAAACATATAACACTCTCTCCATCCTCACTTTACAGCCTCCAAAACCTAAACTCCACCACCACCTTTCACGACCGACCACCGCCATCAAACTATCACTCCAACGCCATCACTACACCACCCACACTACAAAACCGTGGTGCACGCGCCCCATTCGTTAACACCACCACCATACGCGCCAGCTATCTTGTTTGCTTTTATGTTTAACGAGTAGATCCGGAGAAGACAAGGTGAGACACACCGTTCTCACCCTCGTGTGAAACGGTGTGGGGTCAAACTAGTCCGAAACGAGTCGTGTTTATTTATTAACGATTGGGGTTTGGGTTAAAATAAGTGGGATAATTATTTTTATGAGCTAAAACTAATAAAAGTCGTTTGGTATCATTATAGTGGTCATGATTTAGTGTTTGGATTTGTATTTGGTTGTGTTGTCGTGCGTACGAGGTGAGATAAGCTCAACCCGAGCTTATTTCGAGCTTATAAACTTTTGGATTTATAGTTTTTAGTTGTTTTGGTCTTGTTGATTTAGTGACGCGCGGTATTAGTTGTTAACCAAGATACTTTTGGTCTCGGAAAAGTATTATTTGGTCCGAGTGGTTTGTGGCTCACGGTTGGTATTAGCCGAGTCTTTGTCTCGGCGAGACATTTATTTTGATCCGATTATGGTTATTATTATTGTTGAATTTGTGGTTTGATTGTGACGTGGGACACTCGAGCCGTAGGATTAGTTGGCCGAGTTGTGATTATTGAAACATTGAAACTTGATTCGAATGTGATGTTTTGGCCTCGTCGTGGTTAGCCGAGAACCCGTGGTCTCGGTGTGACCACGATAGCCTAAAATGGTTATATATTATGTCTTGGACTTGTTATTAATAGTTGACATGTTGACCCGTAAGTGGATTGTGGACCATGACTCGAAAAGTAAAACGACCAGTGACATGAAATTTATTAAATCCGATAGGAATTTTTTAAATGTATAGAGTAAATTAAATAATAGGATTTTTTTAAATGTAAAGTGAAATTATCAGGAATCTAATACGTTTTATTTTAATAAAAACGGGACACGCGGGGGGTTGTTAGACTTTTCGAGGCATCTTACAATTGGTTTATCTATATTTAGACTTGTTGGATTATTTACTTAGTTGGTTGATTTGTAGTTGGATTATTTGGGAAATTGTAACACTAAACTTGATATATAATAAGGTCACTTGACTTGGTACGTTCTACGAACGAATAATTCATGACGAGTTTTGTTAAATAAAACACTTATGTTTTATGAAACCTAATGGGTTATAACCGACGACTACCAATCTTTTCAACTACCTGGTGTGCTTGTTATGTGTGATTTTTGTGAGTCATCTCCGTCGCCACTCTTTGACTTTTATGATATTTTCCGCGACGATCCTGTTATTGTCACCTATTTTTGGCGTGTGTACACTCGAGTCAACGTCACTTCACCACTATACCAACGATGATACCAAACACTAGTAAAGGGACTTAACAAAAGTATTTTGAAAGCGGAATTGGGATAATACTTGGGAATAGTTAATTTTGGATACTTTTACGCTTTATGGGATATATCTTGAGACTAGTCTTTATATTATTAGGTTATGTCGAGTCCGTTGTGCCATAACATTCTAGTTGTTGTTGTGCTATATTACTCTGGACTTTTTGTGTTGCTTAACTAAGGTGAGTTCTTGTAGCCCCACTTTTTAACATGTTTTACCTTGGGGTGGAAATGGTACTCAATGCTTTTGAATGTTTTCACTCTGTGATCTACTATTTTCATGATTTTGGACAATATGTGTGTTTTGATTGCAATATGTGCCTTATTGTGTGAATTCAATTTGTGTGACTTGGCTTGAATGTGCGCAACTCTTTAGTGATGCATTGTTAGTATAATTTTAGGAAGTGGCACCCACTATATCATTTTGGGAAATGGCACCCAGTACATCATTTGGGAAGTGGCAGCCAGTCTATGTGTGGATCAATTATGCAGGTTTACAATCTGAGATAGTTTGCGATCTTTACTATGTGCTCACATTTGTATATCTTGCTCATTGTTGTCCTACACTTCATTATTCATGGCTTCGTGGTTTAACTTTCAAACCTACAAGCTCACCAACATTATGTTGACGTTTTCTAGTACCATTTTCAGGTGGATCATTATTAAGGTATTTGAAGGCACGCTTAATGGAGTCAGACTATTTGTCATTTTGCTACTATGTTTTCAAGACTACAAGATTTCAAAAGAGACATGTTTTTCTATCATATTTAAGACAAGGATCATTTTGTAAAGGTTGTAAACTATTACTATAATAATTATAAAGTATGAATCTATGATGTTATGCAATGTGCCTTTCTCAGTTACATCTCGTGTTTCCACCTTTGACGGGGTGTGACAAAATGTATCAAGCTAACTCGACACACTACTCGTCT